>JBBDHG010000250.1:1280000-1682500 GCA_037951165.1 Lophius americanus | reverse complement strand
TGTGTGTGTGTGTGTCTGTGTTTGTGTGTGTGTGTGTGTGTCTCCACACCTATGACATATTACACAAGGACTTTTTTTTTTTCTTTTCCAAACACTAACTATTTATTACCTTGCTTTGGTTGATCCAGTAAACATAAAAACCTTTCGGATCCATCTTCATGGTGACAGGAACAGTCTTTGTGGAGTCCTTGATGTTGACAATAAAATTAGTGCTGACACACAGCCGGGACATTTATTGACTTCTAAGCTGTTAAAAACAGCTGATTGTTGATCATGGCGATGATTTTGTGTGGCTAAATTAAATCACTTATGTCCACAACAGTTAATTAATTCGACAGCAGCGATTAAAGTAACAATGGGAGTAAAATGAAGTTACTGTCTTTGATCATCAGGCTATGAAACATGAAGTCACTCACCTCTGACCATTTGGTAAATCGTTCTCCTTTCACCAGGTAGTCTTTGACCGCTGGAGCCTCCAGAAAGTGTCTTTTCTTATTCATTTTGTCCTTTTAGGGTGACTTGTTACAGTTTAATGCCACGACTGAAATATATCTACCATCTGAGGGTGAACAGTTGGAATAACTGTGGACCAGCTTATCCATTCATCCTTTAGTGTAAGATATACTAAATAATGCTTTGGTGCACAGACTCTGACTGCGCTCCGGACACACCCTGAGGAATATGCATTGCAAATGACAATAAACAAAGCAAGTAACTTGACTAAAGGTGAAAGCGCTGCATTCAGGGTTTGCTGAATCAGAACTCTACATGGAGCAGATAGTATCTGAGAAAAGACTTGCATCGTCCATACAACATACGAAAAGAAAGCATATCTTAATAACTTTATTTGGTTTCCACACTCTGCATCTCATTCTGGTGCTTACAGGGTGGAAAAAAGTGACAATCAGATTTAAGTATCAGCATAAAGTAGTGCATCTATTAGTTCACAGATGTAACTTGTTATTACAATTACATAATAAATACACATATAGAATAAAAGTGAAGATTCCATGTAACAAATATGTTTGTGGAATGAAAGGTCTCTGCATAATAAAAGATACATTTCTGTGTATACAAGTTTAATTTATGAGCTCCGATCTAGCTCATCTTTTTTATAATCCAGGTGGGTACGTCAGGGACAAGCCGATCACAACTTGTGTGTTAAAGTGGTAGTATTTTATATCTTTGTATGTGTGAAAGAATTTATTTTATCTCATAATCTGGCAAATTCATGCAAAAATATCCAAAAGCCCGGAGACCGAGACAGATGAGTAAGAAAATGTGTTTGGTGGGGTTTGCATGGATTGACCCCTAATAATAGTTTTCTTCTGTAGCATTTCAATCAGTGATTCTTGAGTTATAACATAACAGTTATGTTGCTGTTGCTTGCAGTTCCACACAAAGAGATATTTAAACTAACAGCAAAACACAATTGATTTGCTCATTAGCTATTTTGTCCATTTATTTCATTATATGCTTTTGTATTTGTTTATTTAATAATGTTTTTTTTCACTTATTTAATTTTTTTCACTGTGTTCATTATCATTAATAATACTTAATAATAATTTGGAAACTATCTCTATTTTTTTTCTTACATGATATCATCAACAGCATGTTATATCTCTTCTCCTCTTAGTTTTAAATATTTTAAATCACATTTGTGTGTCCTGCTGTTTTTGTGCTCTCTCCTGTAGCGTTTCCTGTTTTTGCTCTCTCTGTCTGAGCACTGTTTAAAAAGTTGTTTTTGAAGGTTCTATATGAAATAACTTTACTATTATCATGTTATATTATAAAAATGTGCAATGACCACCTGTGCAAGCTCACATTTTCTAATAATTTATTACTCAAGGCAGGACACTGCCTACTGCTCCAACGAGGATTCACTGTCATTTGGATATAATTCAAATAAACCTTAACACCACACGATATCTAATACAAACATTCTGCCAGTCAGTCATCAGATGACAGATAAACCACGGCAGACCCACTTTTTTTAACATGACTCGTGTTTTTTATGAAATTATTTAATGTAGAAGTAAAAAACAAAACAGGACGGATGCACAACCATTCAGGCAACCCAGGTAGAATAGCTGACATTAGGGCTCCGTTGTCCAGCCATGTCATAAAACATGATTACTAACCATAAAACCTTGTGTGAACAACTGACTGGTGTGTGTGTGTGTGGGGGCCTATGGAAGCAAACATCAGGATGTACAATTTGAAATGTATTGTGTTGTGCTGTGACAGTCATGAGCAACAACACTATTAACAGCAACTCTTATCGTGTAGGATAAGAGTATAATTTTCTTATGGTTCCTTGTTCAAAACCAGACATTGGGCCTTTCTGTGTGGAGTGTGAATGTCTTTCCTGTGTCTGTTTTGTTCCCTCCAGGTATTCTGGCTTCCTCTACAAAAACATGCAACTTAGGTAAATTCGTGACTCTTAATTGCAACATAGATGTGAATATTCATTCATATGAGTACCAGCCTCTCCAGTTCACTTTTCCCTTTTGTGGGTGGTTATAGACAATGGATGGAAGGATATTTTGTATGTTATGGAAGAAATAATATTACAAGATATTTGTCTATCCTTCTTTATTTGTCTATCTGATATTGAACTATCAAATCTTCAGATTCAAATTTAACATAAAAAAATGCATCATGTGTGAAACCAAAATACCAAACAATAAATGGTCATCTTATTGAATAAAGGTAAAGGCAAGGCCCAAAGTTTGTCCAATACCAAAATTACCCGCGCTGAACACAATCTTGGAGACTGAATCCAAAAATGTACCAAACTGCATTAATAACTGGTTGCAGCCGGGTTGATTATGAGCAGACATGTTAAATCAAATAACTACTTTTCAGAAGCATGACATTGGCTCATAGGTCTCAACATTGTCACGCTATGACAGAATCCCCATGCCAAAATCAAAAGAAATTCCAAAAGACATGAGGAAGAAGTTAATCGTAATACATCAGTCTGGTAAGGTTTAAAGTCTGTTCTTAGGTTCCACATCGATCCACATTGAGGAATATTATCTACAAAATGAATTTGAATAAAACATTTCAGGAAGTATCTGACCTTCCAAAATATAACCTAGAGCTTTGTGAAGGTTTATTCAGGAAGTCACCAAATATCAAAAGAAAGTAGACAAGGAACATGGCTCCATTATAGGAAGAAAAAAAAAAGTAGAATAAAAATGGCATCCAAGGGAGAGTTTTGATAAGAAAACCACAGTTAAACATGAAGAACAGGCCAATGTGATGTTTGCCACAACACACCTTGAGTACAATCAGAGGTTTTTGTAGAAAATTATGTGTGTGAGTGGATGAGCAAAAAATGCAAAAGACAGAATTTTTGCTGATAACGGTGGCACAACTAATGTTACCACGCTGGGGATTTAGGTATTGGAGAACCTTTTTTATCTCATTATTAAAAGATAAAAAAAATCTGTTAACATTGTATTTTGTGTCCACTCAGGTTGCCTATGTTACATATTGATTTTTGCAGTTTAGTTTCAGCTACACATTAGAAAAGAAGAGGTCAGAATGGGTCAGTCTAAGAATTGCACCATATTTCACATTGGTGTGTGTTGATCACCAACGAATTGTCACATCATTATTGAAACGGTGTTGAAATGGTCTTAACCCTTTACCTGTACCTGCCACACCGTTCAGAAGGACGTGCGCAGCGACTTATCCTGGGAGCTGTCCGTAGTGCTGAAATCAGGTCAAAAACTAAGCACAAAAAAATACATAAACAAATATATTTATTAATATGACATAGCTTATTTAATGTTGGATTTTTTAAGTGTGGGTTATGATAAGCATTACACCATTCACAGATTCCGGCTAAATTTCGTCAACTTCCATTTCGTTGTTGTCTCGTGCATTTTCTCCACTTGGGCTCGCGTGGAATGAAGGGTAAGGTAACACTGCCGCGTCAATTGACAAGTGTTTATCACCTCTACGACATCCTTCTCTCTCCATGTGAGGCACAAGCACACTGGTGAGGAGGGGATGTTTTTGTGTGTGTGTGTGTGTGTGTGATTTCTCCTGGGCCTGCTGTGCAGCTGCTGCTTCTTTAAGAGCCACCGCCCGCCCCCTCTCCTGTATTTTTAGCTGAGCCAGCCACTTCATTTGTGGATAAAACTGAGTTTTGTACCGTATGATCTCACTTAATCGTTTTAATAAATAAAATCGCGTGCTGTGGATTCGCCGTGGGCCTACAGCCAGCTGTTCCCTGGGAATGTCGTAGGGCAGACGGATGCTGAGAGGAGCCATCAGCCTCTGGATGCTTGGGGTCCATTATGAAACGCAATGCTGCACTGGCTGCTGAAGATCAGACGCAGCTTTAGGCATCAGATGAATTACGAGGATTTCATTTAACTGCAAAACGCTCCAACAGCGCAGGTGGTCCTGCATTCCCCCCCCTCAGCCCTCCGCCTCCTGTCTTCTCTTGTATTGTGGATAACAAGAAGGCTTCAAGACGGAGGGGGTGGTGGAGCATCGAGGAAAGCATAGGGGCAATATGAGAGAGCGGGACTTCATGCCCAATATGGAGAGGGGCAAACCTGCTACTTATACCGGGGACAAAAAGGCTAAGATGGCTGCTAAGACTAACAAGAAGTGGGTGAGACTAGCTACTGTTTTTGCATACGTATTGTCCGTCTCCTTAGCAGCCATCATCCTTGCAATTTACTACAGCTTGATTTGGAAACCGACCAGCTCGTCCTCTAACACGGGAAAGCCGGGGGCGCCCGAGGAGGTCACCCCCACCGCAAACATCTCAACTAATGTTTCCACGGGCTACAATGTCTCCGACTGGAACACTACTCAAATAGGGCTGCTATCTGCCAACCTGACCATTCAGCACTCGACACCCCAACCCCACAGTCGGGCTCAGTCTCGGTTGGATGACAGAGCCGAGACTGTGAGCGCGTCTCCGCGCGGTGACAGAGCAGAAATTGCGCACTACCCACGGCAGGATGAACTCTACGATTCTTCCCACGGTTACACACCCGCGGAGAGATCGGACGATTTGGGTAGGCAGACTCAAACCCGAGTGGGCAACTTCATCCCGACCGGCATCAGAAAGTCCGAGGAGGAGAGGGAGTCGCGCAGGCGGGAGGATGCAGCGACGGATGACCGCGACCAGGCTCCTCCGGGAGAGTGATCGGGCCTCATCCCGAGCACCACACACCAAAACTGACCCATCATGGAGGGTTTTACAGACTCTAAGCCGCAGGTCGGATAACACAGATCTTTAAACTGTTTAGTGGATGCTGAATTCACATCAGCTGCTACCTGGTATAGGAGACCTGCTTACACTGTTTCCCCTGCAGAACTAACTATATGCCTTAAATCAATCGTGTCTACTTTACCTCGGACAGATCCTGAGTCCACTATCCCGCCCGCACGCGTGGACCACACTGACACTTTGTTAGATTTTCTGGTTCCAGAGTTGCTCTTGGTTTTGCAGGACATAAATATGTGTCACAGGCTTTACTCCACTGCCATTCACCGATAATTACTGCATTTTAACATAAGCTTTTTACATTTCACGGATCAAATCTGGATTAAAGACAACCCGCATTATTGAGTTATGCTCAGGTATGTGCATATAACCATGTAAATGTGTTGTGTATTTGGTTATGGACATATAGGGCAGGCATACATCTTCTTTTTAGTGTAATTAGTTGATTTTCTATTAAAGGAACAGTATGTATAATAGGTCTAACTATATTACAAATGGACATCACTAGAAATTTATTCACTTTTATGGTTTTATAATAGCTCTATATATGATTAAGCACTGTCATTCTTCTGTAATCTGTTAATGATATTTTATTTATTCAGAGCCAGAATGGATACAATATATTCAAATAAATGTTAATATTTTTTTTCCTAATATTTCTTATATTTATTTTTTTCAAAATGAAACGTTGATTTGAATTCAATTCATGGTGATATGGGGAAAAGATGAATTGTTAACGTTTAAACAGAAAAATAATATCTGAGAAAGAACATTGTAACTACTGACTGATGAAGTCAAAATAACAGTAATGATCTTGTTATAATTATTTCAGGTGTCAGTGGGAGGGATATATTAAGAAGCAAGGCAACATTGTGTACTTTAAGGTGATACGTTTGAACCAGTAGAAGGAATCGAATGTTCACAAGAGCCATATAGTGACCGCAAAATGAATGGGTCAGAGCTGCTCCAAACCTGCTGGTGTCCTTGGGTGTTTCCAGTCTGCAAGTGGTTAGTATTTACCAAAGTGGTCTGAAGAAAGGCCGGTGGAGTGGTGACAGGGTCATGAGTTTCTAAGGCCCATTGATGCTCATGTCCGAGCCCACAGAAGAGCGACAGCAGCAGAAACTGCATAAAAAGTTAATATTACTGATAAGAGCTGTCAGAAGAAGGCATCACTGGGTGGTAGTGGTGGAAAAAGAGGGACCTAGACCATGTTAGGCAGGTGGTTTTAATAGTGCTTATTTTATAGTTATTGTTGTCATATCGACATTCAATCAAATTTGAGTCGTTCTGAGTGTGAAGAGACGCATTCATCTCCCAGTTGGGCACAGTTCAGTCGGTGCACCTCTCACTGAAACCACTTCACACATACACTCATATGTGCTTAACTATGAAGTGGAAGCAAGACAAACCACCTAGTGTCCTCTCCAAAGCAGCATGTGAGGGAGGTGTATTCATTCGAGAGCTCCGATTTTGCACTACACAAAACAGAGAGGCACCCATTTCACAATACAGCTAGGTTCTATTTTAATCCGAGGACAGTTTGCCTGAAAGGATTAATTTTTGCAACGACACGCATTATTCCCCATCATCCTGAAAATAAAACCTCATGATTTCCACCAAGGGGTCCAATGCCTCAGAAGTCCAATGCAATCCTGTGGTAATATGGCAGCTTTCAGAAACCAAAGGCAAGGCGTGTGTCTGTTGAGCTGAACAGGAATCCATTCATCAGCCACAAACATCCGCCATCATCACAACACAACTCACATGTGAAGGGAAAAATAATACAGAGTGTACATAACACAGTGATAGAGCGGTCAACACTTCTGAGGCCTCTGTGTGAAGGACGGCTTTGAAAGATGTCTTTCCGCTGCTTCTTATGGTTCCTTGTGATGTATGAGAGGAGTAACAACAGACCCATTGAGGAAGGAGTTAATCAATACTGACGTTTATTGCTGGAAGCTACGTCAGAGTCAGAATGCTGCATCTGACCATGTGCCTCCTGAAACCAGCCACCAGGGCAGATGATTACATTATCTGATGTGAAATCAGTTACATGGTCAATTAGAATTCAGAATAGTATGAATTTGTTTTGTGGCCCAAGACAGAAAATTTGATATTTTTTTTAAGGAAAGATGACAAAATAGATCAATACATATAAAAATCTGATGTCAAATCTGCTTAGCCTGCTCCCTTTTTAATAATGCAAACAATAGTTCTGTTTTAAATGGCGGCAATTGCAGCTGTGCTGGTCACTTTGAGGCCAGATTTTTCAAGAAACAAAAAAAGAAAACAAGATATGCCAGGATTGATATTGTTGATAATAAAATTACATGGCAGCGGAGCGTAAGCATAAAAACTCTTCTTGTCCTATCAGGGACAAGAAAGACTCAGAGAAATTGTTTGTGTTTTTCTTGTCTTCTTTCCACAAGAATATGTTCAATTAACTAAATTTCCTCAAATTACATCAACAGCTTGACCTTCAATTAAAAACACAGAGTCAGTGATCATGCAAATATATAAAGGACAGCTATAATGAAGGCGGCAAACAAAAGCTTTTCAATGAATAAAGTGGAAAAAGAGTGAGTGTTGCATAATGAAACAAAAGCAAGTCTATACATCTGAATTCCTGTCATCAATACGGCAGTTTGGTAAAACTACTGTCTCGAAGCTTTGAGGAAAACATATTCCATTCATTTTCCAATCATTGCTGGGCTGCGGTGCTTACACACTATGGTATCGCAGCAATAATGTACCCAGGAAGACATTAGTTTGTGAGAAAGAAATGCCTGCTGTGCGCAGACATAGAATACAACACTGTGCCATCAGTGTCTGATTTATTCAACCAAAACCTTATTACTAACACTAATATGCTATCCTTTAAATATTTGCAAGCATCTGTTGGTTCTGTTTCAGTACTATTTTCTTGCTTCTCTCGCTGTAGTTTTCATCTGTATTAAAGCTACACAACCTTCTTTTGACATTTCTATCCGTCATTCAATATCTAAACAGCTTCCTGCTCACAGCTAACATTGGTTTATTGGAATTGCACTTTTTTTTAATGCATGATACAAAAATTATTTGAGAAATGATGCCTGACTGTAATTCTTAAACTATTGAAATAATGGCTTAATCCCTTCACATCTTCATCTCATATTAATGTAGAGGATAAACATGTGCTGTCTATTAGTAGCTATAAGGCAACTGGTTAAAATGTTCTTTTACATCTAAAATCTGCACAGCAAGTAGCAATAATCAATATTAGCCAATAATAGCCAATTAATTCTATAATATCATTAATATCTAGGATCTGAAAGTCTATTTTATATAAATTATTTTTAATTTTAGCCAAAATAGTTTATTCTAGTCTTGATCAATATTAAACTATATGCTAAGAAAACCCTGATGAGAATGAAGATTGCACGCTTTCACTGAATTCTAAATAATATTTCGGTACATGTAGGAAAATCGATTCAAACATGCATGATGGCGCCTCCCGGTAGTGATGCCAACTGTAAAGGCCAACTTCCAATCTCTATGCCCAGCGGTACGCTGACACCTTAAGGCCCGGCTTCCTGTCTGCTGGCGGGTAGGGGCTGGAGATGGAGGCTGTCGGGAGGACACGCACTTTCCTTGATGAGGGCAGCTGCAGGGATGACGCATCCACTCAGTGGGGGCTGCCAACCAGACTGTCAGAGATTCTGTTGGGGCCACAAGGCCAGGTCGAACCTCGCTTACACTTAACCCATTTCCCCTCAGCAGTAATGAAACACCTCTGGAGCCTCAAACCATGTTCAAGGCAGAAGATGACTCAACAAACCGAGGAGGAACGCCAATTTAGCATTTCATAATGTTGCCAGAGTTAGATGAGAACACGGATATGTCTGTACAGTAAATACAAGATCCGAGCCAGCAGACCGGTAAGACGGGGAAGTAACTAGTCAAGCTCTCACTGGAGGGGAATAAAGTTCTTTTATGCAGAGATTGTGCAACAGCACCATGATGAATGTCCTTCATTATGGTGCCTTTGTCTAAACTCAACAAAACACTGGCTTTTAGGTAACAAGCCTGAGTTCCATTCGCAAAAGAGCTTTCTTAAATATGGATTAACACAGAACAAAACAATCTTTTCCCTTCTCTGTGACATGGCAGCTGATCTTATTCTCTGCTTGGAAGGTAAGAATTGCTGGATGTTGTGCTGTCCTCCTAGCTTAAAGACATTTCCAGTTGATTTTTTTTTCTGTGAGTCAGCAGTTAACTGCTTCAAGCTGTTTTTAAAACATCCTGTCGTAAGCTGCACACACAATACTCCAGAAAAGCATCATACCCCTACCCTATACTGCCTCTCTGCCTTGTGTTTATACAGATGTGCAATACATATCTGCTACTACCTCTGCCACCAATTCACAGGTGGATCAACTCAGACCTACATTATACCTCAATTACATTTATATAGAATGGAGGGACAGAATAAAACAGCGCCAGACACGCCTTGAAATAGATGTATGAACAAGGCTAAAATATGTCTACTTTCACCTGAAAAACTCAAAAACTGACACAGCATACCGTATTCTGTGGGGGGTGTTACCGACAATTTCTTGACCAGAGTCCGATTGTCACTGTGACGTCGATTGTCACACTTCCTCAGTCTAAGAGCACTTGATTGTACTGTGGTACTTTATGTGAGCCTTTTTAGAGTTGTATAAAAGGACCATGATACCTATGTGGCAAAATGCATTTATTATTAACATGAAAGCAGTGTCACAAGAAGTCTTGGAGGAGATATTTGGAGAATTTTGTTACCTTTGGACTGGGCCAGGTAAATGGTGTTTCCCTGTCTCCGGCCTCTATGCTCAGTTAAGCTAACCAGCTGCAAGCTGTAGCTTCATTTTTGTCAAAAATGTCGTAACACCCTCTATTTCTGCGCCGAGCTTTGGGACTGTTTTTTTTATATATCAAACTATTTTTTTATTGCCTATTTAAGAGATTAGATTTGAGAGAAGGCTACTTTAGTGACACATTGGTCTGAGATTTCAAATTTAAAAGTCTTTGTTTTTTGTTAACATAAAAAACATCGTTTGTAATTTGCAAAGTGGGGTCTTAGCCTGTGCGTGATTTAAAGCTGCTTTGACAAAATGTTGAGCTCCCTTTTTAATCTTCCTTAATGAAAAAAAAATCATTCTTACCCCTTGTAAAATTTATTCATTCTAATATATATATATATATATATATATATATATATATATATATATATGTGGTTGCAAAATAATTTTTGCCACCGTATTATTAAATTATGTTAAATTCAACAAACTTTTTGTTTGTTTTTTGTGAAGAAGGCAAGATTCTGAAGCATTTCTCAGCTGCAGTGTTTCAGCTGACATTATCCTGTGCCGCACTTCAATCCTTTAACACAGCCTAAGGACATATTACCATAATACCAACACCCCCACCGTAGTACCATTGCGTAAGACCCTTGAAACTATTAGCTAGCTTGGTTCCAAAATAAGCCGAGACTGTTATAGATTTTGTTTTATAATATCATTGGCAGGAAAAAAAAAAGCCTTTGGGCTTGAACAGGAAACAGGGATTCAAGGACAGCGCGGCTGCTGGATCCACTATGGGGCAGGTCATAGGAGCCAAAAGCATAATTGACAGAAGGCTGCTATGGTGATAGCCTTGGTAGGAGATAATTAAAATGAGGCAACACCTATAGGAGATCCCACCTGTGGGGCTGAGAGGGAGCCGTTTCCAATGCAACAAAACCAGCAGAGAGCTCATCTGAAATTAATCATCCAACATGACGGCAGACTCAGTGAACCAAGGCGTAACTATAACTATTGAACTCTATCAACTGTTGATGCTGCGATGTGCTCCATATTCCTGTCACACGTTTCCTTTTTCCTCTCTCAGATGGTGACCTCTTTTTTTTCCTTTTTTTTTTTGTGGTGTTATCACAGGTGCCTCAGCCAGCGAGAAGCGTGGGAGGTGGGGGAGGGAGACGGTGGAAAAAAACAAATGTGAGGCATAATCTGTCAATTAGAAATACTGAGAAAATCTTTTATTGGTGTTCCGGATGCCTCCTTCCAAATGTTCCAAAGTAATTGAAGCGATGTTGCACACAGCTGTAAAGGAGCAGTCTGAACAGTAAAAAGCTGCAATCACACACATTTATTCCTTCTTTGTGAGTGCATGTGGGCACATGGAGGGCAGCAGGGCACACCCAGGTGGAGCAGGACAAGCACCTCTTACATTTGCTGTTGGTAAGAAGTCACATGGCGGTCGTCTAATTAAAGGAACAAGTGCTAAACAAGGACTAACGTGTATCTGCTCCATGGTTGTAGGTCCTAAGTGTTATTTCTACTAAAATGAGTCTAAAAGAGACTTTTAAATATTTCAGAGGTAATCTTCATGACCTGCTTTTCAGACAGATGCGTTTTCCTTACCATCTATTCTAATCTGTATATAATACAGAATATCATGGATCAATGACAGCAGTTTTAATGGCTGATGACCTTTTGACCCCTATTCCCAGTGTACCTCTACAGGAATTCTGACGATTTATATTTTATGTAACCACAGTTAAAGCTGTCGGGGCCGTGCAGCTCGGAGAATAACCACTGTGTTCTGTCCTTGGAGGATACACGGCAGTTTGTATTACTGTAGCGCTGATCAAAGCCAAAAACCTTTTTCAAGGACAGAGTTTCTTGTAAGGCCTCTCGTTATTGTTGCCACCTGATGGCACAAATAATAATATAGAGTGCTAATAAATAAAAACAAATCTTTACATTCCACAGAGAAAAAACAAACGGCTATAAACGTTGTTTTTATACAGTTTCAGATTTGTACGTTTACATTCTGTTGTCCAAATGGAAAAGCAAATAAATAAAGTCAGTACTGGTGCTACACATAGTCTGGCACATTTAACGGAATTGTATGTCACAATACAAAGCATGACATAAATAACAATGATTACACTATTCACGGACCTTAGAGATTTATTTTCAACACCTCAAGTCTGTCGGTCCCATGAGGGCGAAGAGCCTCAGAGAAAAGGTAGGTCTATTTATCACTGATTCTTGAAAACAGCATTCACAAATTATTCGAGGGAGCTGCAGAGGCATAACACATTCAGGTGAGGAAAAAAAATGTGGCCCATTTTCCTGATTTTGTTACATAAATGTGTTGTTAAATTGGTAAAAATAAATCATGGTAATCTGAGTTCTTGCGTTTGCCCGACTGTGTTTTGAATCATCGAATAACCAGCCAGTTAACTGATCCAGGAAATAATGCAGCATCCAGAATATCTTAATAAAGTTTTCCATCAGAGCCAATGACAATCTAGCATAGTTTCAGTCGGGAAGACTATCCCCTTGCACACTTGGGCTATAGTTCTTTCATGTACCATTTCTTCAGTAACACCTTTCACATACATGCTCAGTCTTAATTACCTGCTTCAATTGACAGCTGCTGTGCTCATCGGCCGGCCTCATCTATCCAATATGACAGTGACACAACGTCGTCTTGATTCTGTCTTTTTTAAATACGACTCTCTCCATTCATCTAGTTGCTTCATGCTGCCAGTACATACCCTCTACCTCTCCATCTCTGCCAAGTCTCCGCAGATTCATCAACTGCATCATCATGATCTCAGCAGAGTCATCGGCCACCACCACCATAATCCAGATTCCAAGGGGTATTATGGTTTGCAACTGCTCAGGGTAGATACCCTTCACTAACAATCCCCCTGAAGAGTATAAGACATTCTGACATACTTATTATAACCTGTGCTGTTATTATAAACATTCACTGTCACTCCCGATTGACTCGCAAAGGCTCGAGATGCCCGTGCATAGTCGACAAACTAGTAACCAAACAATGATTATAGACATCTCAAGCCAAGACCAAAATAAAACTGGATTAACGTGATATTATCTATGGAAAAAAAAGGGTGTTTCTCCAAATTAATGAGATAGTTATCTTCTTATTTCAGTAAAAAAAAAAGGACAATATTTTTCTCTCAGGTGAATGCATTATATTTCCTTAGAAAATAGTTTTGGTTCCCAATTTAATTTGATTAATCCTGCAATTGAATTTCTGTCAGCTGTCCACTGTGTACGTTTGTAAAATTAACAACGTTCATTATAGTGCAGGGGTCTGGGATAGCTGGGATATTTTAGTTTGGGATTCATCCGTAAAAATGTGTCAGCAGAGACTCAATTTGTTTGAAGACTGCTTTGAGATTTTAGTGTCACTGAGTATCTTTGGAATAACCACATATCTGTATGCTTGTAATGCAGATTTATTTCTATTAGCTGCTAGCTAAATTTGAGAGATTATTTAATTTCTTCCATTACATGGATTTCAGGGGCTTTGCAGAGATTTATTTGAAAGAAAATATATCTATGTAAGTACTAAGTATTAAGTACCAAAGCTGAAAAAACGTTTACCAGAATCCAACTTAATAACATGTCTTCAAGAAATGTTAACCTGCATCTCAGGTTAAGTGTCGTAGTCGAGTTAAACAACGCACCTCGGGTTTGTAGGTTGTGCCTTCGGTAGTAATTTTGTGTTTTCCAATTAGAGAAAAACTTTATGACGTCACGATGAGATTGTCAGGACGATGTTCTGACTTAATAAAGCCCCTTTGGAGCCACAGAAGATGTGATGCAACAGTTTTAATGAAGTGGACACCACTCACCATGACGGCAAACTGAGTTTGATTTGTCATATCAATACAAAAAAGTTGTTTATAATAAAAACTTTTATGTAACTAGTAGTATTTTACAAAGTTGGCAAACGGCTCGTAAGGCAATACGTCTCAAATGTGCCCTTTGATAAAGTATCGATTTCAGGTCTGTGAAAGGCCACTGACTGATGTTGAAAGCAGATCATGAATAATGTCTACTCACACAGTTTTAAGAGTACAGACACTCTAGTGTACGCCTGTCACCTCTCCTTCGACGTATAATACAGACTTCAATAAAGTTATTGAACAAAAAAAAAGTTAAAATACTCTAAGGCAGAATCGGCCACTAAATAATTTGACCGTGACTTATTTTCAAATGGCTACTAGAAGAACCCAACTAGCTAGCCTCCTGATATGTAACTTGGCCTTTTTATACAAATGTAAACAACGATATTGCGCTCAAGTCACATACTCCTACTATACTTATTTTCCTACTAATAAAGTGCTTGGATGTAAAAAGAGAAAAAGAAAAAAAGATTTAAATAAATGAGGCAGAGAAAACCACTCCTACTACACTTCATACTGATCAGCCATAATATTATAACCACTGACAGGGGAAGTCGGAATAACATTGATTATGTCATTACGATGGCACCTGTCAGTGGATGGGATGTATTACACAGCAGGTTCATTTCTTTCGAAGAAGTTGATGTGTTGGAAGCAGGAAGTTTGGGCAAGTGTAAGGATCTGAGTGACTTTGATAGGGGCCATATTAAGAAAGGTAGACAACTGGGTCAGAGCACTTCAAGACCAGCAGGTGTTGTCAAGTGTTCCAACCCTGCAGAGGTTAGTACCCACCATCTGGTCTAAGCAAGGACAGCTGGTAAGCCAGTGACAGGGTTGTCATTGATGTGCTTGGGAAGCAAAGGCATTTTGTTCCCTCACAAAAAAAGTGAATCAAAATGTAATGTTGATTCTGATCAAGAGGTGTTAGAACAGCCAGTACATGTACATGTTATTAGGTTGGTCGTTTAGATGTTATGGCTGATCAGTGCATATTAAAGAAAAATATCCACAGAGCTGGACACCAACAGTAAACCATTGGTTTGTGTAAAAGCCTTGAACTGAAGATTGATGAAAAAGAGAGAGACAAGGCTCTGTGTTTCTGTGATTTGGTTTCAGTATTTACATCCTGTAAATGCTTATCAGACAATCTTCCCATTCTCTCTTGCCTGCAAAAAAGAGAAAATCATAAAATTATTAGTTACAAATAAGTTATTTTCCATATTTGTCATGATAAGCGGTCGTCTCCAACCGCCTCTCATTTCTATACGATGGATTTAAGGCAGTTCTGTAATATATTATCGAGCTGCTTCAGTGGTTGATGAGGTGTGGAGGCATTCTCTCATGAGACTATTCCTCCCGCTGTCCAACAGGCCTCAGAGGTGTTGAATACACCTAAAGTGGAATTGGATCGTATGCAGCTGCAGTGCAGATAGACTATTTTTTCCCACTCTTCATCCATTTAACTCATCATCTATTTGCTTTTCTTGCCATCAGTCCATTTACACATCTATCGATTCTCCCATCCCTCTTCCTCTCCCTCAGACTGACCTTGTCGCTGCGGGTGGAGTGTGATGGGTGTGTTTCTCCTGACTCCAGGCTCAGCACTGACAGACCGGAGTCTATAAGTTCTTCTTTTTAAGAAAAGCGAAAATATCTTATTTATATACCATCCAGCTGTACCTCAAGAAAGAATGAAGGGCATTGAAGCTGTTGCGTACCTGTGTTTGTGCTGTTGATGATGCACTTGGCGATCTCCACAGGTTGGACGGCACACTCTTGCAGAGAGCCACTAGCTGTGTCAGGAGAGGAGGGGCTGGGAGCTGTGGGGGGGTTTCTGTCTTTTCTAGTAGATTCGGTTTCAGATGCCTGCTGCTGGGCAGCCAGTGGACGAGAGGGACCACCTCCCTGATCATCATCCTGCTTGATACGTTGAGGCTGCTGTGGCTCTTGTTTTTTTCGAGTTGGGGATGTTTTTTTGGAGCCCAGACTTCTTGATTCTGAGCTGGTAGAGTCCTTAGAGCTTGTGTCTTGCCTGGTGTGAGCCCCCTGGATGAGTTCTTCTGAGAAGCGAACTTTCTTGTCTGGACTTCGAGGGGATGAGGCCTCTGCCTTCCCCTGAGCAGAAGCGTCTTCTGCCAGAATACCAGCTGACACAGTGGCTGTGGATCCACTCCCTTCCTCAGATGTATTCACTGAAGCTGACGGCAGCTGGTCTCTGGAAACGTCTGCTTCAGTACCTGTGAGATTATCCAGTTCCTCCAAGAATTCCTCCAATGTTTTGTCTGAAGTCTAAAGGACGAGAGAGTGGATTAGGGTTTATCTCTCAATATATAAAAACAATAATTTCCTATTTACACTCAAGCAGATCCAATACCTCACCTTTAGGTTCTCTCCATCTTCATTTGCCTCCCACCTAAAAAAAATTGATATTTCAAGCTATTTCATAGCCATTAGAAATTGTTGACTGTAAAAAAAAGATTTAATATCCTGTTTACAAAAAGCGCTGGTTAAAAATGATATCAAATGCTGACTAATCCAACAAGATTCCTCTCCAGATTAACGGCCTAATGCATTACGTTTATCAGATTGTTTCAACAAATGCAACAGATTAACCTCCATTCCTTTGGAATGGCATGGATTGTTTTGAATATTCTCTATGGAGAAAATGACCAACTCTCCGAGTCTCCTCAAACAATATGTTGCCTTTGAAACCACAAAGAAAATGTATAAAATTCAAAATATCAAAGGCACAACTACAGCCATAACATTATAACCACCTATTTAATATTGTGTAGGTCCAATTTTATCACAAATCCTGCTTCTAGTTCGCCACTTGTCCTTTCTTAGACCACTTTGGTGTAATAAAACCTACAATTCTGGAAAGGCTCTGACCAGGACAAAATGTCATGTTGCACAATATATACCCCACCCAATAATACTCCACCCACAGGTGCCATTGTAAGGACAAAATCAATGTTATTCTTGACTTCACCGGGTGGTTATAATGTTATGCCTGATTGGTGTATCATCTTCTTTTCATTCACTTTTTCCTCTCGATTTAAAAGAAAGACCTATGAGACCCCCTGTTGGATTTTGCGTTCCTATGGATCATCTCATCAAATATTCTGCAAAATACATATATGGCCAAATGTCAAATTAGTCACATTCAAAGTTTTATTATAAAACAAGAATAAAATGAGAAAGATAGAATTTAGGAGTTGTAGTTTGCTAATCTCTTGTTAGCTGTGGTCTCAGCTGTTGTGGTCTTAGTGGTCTTAGTAGTAGCTATTACCAGCTGTGATGGCAGCACATACTAAGAATAATCTGTCAGGGCCCATGTAAACGCTGCTCTGTCTGTTTACCCTTTCCCTCTTGTATTACTGGCACACACACAAACACACTGCCTCAATTCCCGATGTCTGGATTCTTTTGAGATTGAGATTGTGAACAAGTCATGGGAAAAGATAGCGCCTGAAAGTCTCCTCATGCTCGCCTGCACAGAAGTTTGTCTACCACTGGAGGGGAGATGGCTGAGACCAGATTACAGGCACAACGCAGGCATACAATAAGAATTCCCACATTCACTTTAGGTATCGCATTAGTCATAGTACTTCCTGTAACGCTCACTTGAAAGATATCGGAAGGGTTGAATCCCTGTTAACCCTTGAATGTCCTCGGCAACTGCTTGATTTAGCAAATTTTGAGTCACTATTTCTTACTGAAAGATGCCACTTGACTGAACCTGTTTATCATATGATCCAGTGGCAGCATGGATCATATTATAAACACAAAATAATATATAATAGGACCCATTACCAGCGTAAGAGGCCAAGGATAGAGCCATTAACCATGGCTATTGTCAAACTCAATAAGTAGGATTCTTTATTGTTTGAAAACATGTTTGACCAACCGATTCGTCATTTTATGGTAAATTTAGAGTATATAAGATATTCAATATTTCCCCCCAAAAAAATAAGATTTGCTATGAAATCGTTTTTCCCATATATTTTTTTCTTGGTGAGAACATTAGAGGGTTTTAACATCAGGGTGATTGTCTTTGTGGAACACAAATGAAGATTACTCACCTTCTGGCTCTCCCAGTCAGGCGATCTATGCCTTTAGCTTTGCTGCTCATCACAAGGACGTTTTTGGTTCCCTTATCCTTGCCTCGTTTCTCGTTACCTAGGACAGAAAAAAACTGAAAACTTGAATGGGTTATGTCACTTGAATTATGTCCTACACCACTAAAAGATATCTATTCAATTTCTCTCCCATCAACGCAAAACACGTAAAGAAATCTTAATACTATGGCACTACTGAAAAAATAATAATAAAAATAAATATTTTGATGGATACCTCTTGATTCAGCTCCTGCCTTTGATAATCCTTTTCTGATATTTCGCCCACCTCGATGAAAAATTTATTAAATAGTAAGGGAAAAAAACAATGTTAGAACTAGTGTCATATCACTGTATTTTGTAATGAAAGTATTCTTCCTCTTGTTCTCAGTTTTATCGTTGAGAATGTCTCACCTTTGCTCAAAGGCACCCAGTCTCTGTCAGGGAAGGACTTTTCTGAAAACCTAAAATCAAAGCTTCAGTTTAGAAAGAAGCACAAACCAAAACAAGCTTTCCCCTGGTCATATCTGGAAATAAATGATCTTGTTTTGATCAAGTGGCATTACAGCCCATGTCTTAGCCCACCGGGCCCCACAGGCTCTTCTGAGAGAACCACCATTGTTTGTAATATTAGACTGTAATTTTTGCAAAATCAGTGAGAGACTTTGCTTCATGAGTCAGACCCTCATATTTGGCATCCAATAAGTCCATCTAAATACTGGAGTCATAAAAACATTTCCTCTTCTATTCTTACTCGAGGCCCTTGTTTAAGCCTCACCAAATAAGGCAAACATTCCATCCCTTATCCTAAGCTAAAAATAGCCACTCCTCTCTTGTCCCTTTACATTTTGATGCTCCTGAAACCAGCACATTATTTTCCTCTGCAGCTTGGTCACTCTTTGTCCTGCAGCATGCTTTGATTGACAGAGAGTGAAATGTGAGGAATATACACACATTTATATTAAACACCATTTTCTGTTGGATGTTATTTGCCTGAATCCCAGCAATGTGGAGATTTAATTGTTTATCAACATTCTGCGACTCGATGGAGATTTTGTTTTTGGGTCATGTGGAAGGACATGTACTCCATCTGAGTCATTTAAAGGATTATGCCACTAAATAACTATAAGGAAATGAAGATTTGTTCGAGCATGTTTGCTCTTTCGTCTCCATCTGCATTAAAAGTGAATGGAGCTTTTCAACATTTGACGAAAAAAAAGAGGATGCAAGCAGCATTTTGATGAATCATTGTGTGGTAAGAAGAGGATTTGCTAAAAAAATAAAAATAAAGGTGGCTCTTAGCAGAACACATTAAAAGAAAAAGGCATTACGTGTCATGGCTCTGTTCTTGAGCTGTTGTTTAATTTTTAGTTAGATAATTGTTCGTTTAACTTTGTGTTTCCTGTGTTATTTTGAAGGTTCACTTCTATGTTAATTTCCTTGCATCCCTATTTTATTTTTCTCTAAGTTTCCCTTTGTGCCATTCCTTTCTTCTTTCCTCTCTGTGTCAATGTGTGCATGAATCCTATTTCTTGTGTCTCCTCCCTGATTGCTGAAAGTTGTCACCTGTCCCGAGCTCTCACCTGTTTCCCATTTGTCCCATCATCATGATTAGTCAGCCTAAGCATTAACCTGTCATGTTACTGGACTCATCGATGAACAGATTCCAATTTGCAGGTCTAAGGTCAAGAAAACTCAAACCTCAAGTTTTTCGATGTTGCTCCAGTATTAATATGCAAATCTTTTTTTTTTAATTGCAATCAAATGTTTTGTATGATGAAATAATTATATTTTATATCCAGGAAGCAAAAGTTAAACTTCACTGACATCTTTGGTTAAGATCTAATTACAAAGCTCATCGCTCCGATCGGCGTTGGTCGTCTTGACAGTTCATATTCATAATTAGAAGTGGCTTTTAGCTGCATTGTTGTTGTCTCTCCTTTATGGTCATTTTCTTCTGCTGTGCCGCTGGCTCTGGCTGATGACATCATGACTCCGCGCATGTATGTATGCAAAGAGTCACTTTATTTAAGACCTGATCATTCTCCTTCATGTTGCCTCGTCATGAATCAGATGGGCATCCAGTCCAGTACCAATCATGAAGGAGAACAAATTGGATCTGCAAATATCTTGACATTTGTGTCCACATATCCCTGAAAAAATCTGATTTGTGTCACAAATTTTGATTTGTGTAGCTGGATTTTAGTCACATCTGTGTGTTGATATGAGTGTAGCCTTAAGGTTTGCAGGCCTTTACAATATGATTTATGATATTTTAGATCTGACACTGATCCGGGTTAAAGATCCACGTATCAGAACTTGTAGTAACATCCATGTCTGAAGCAATGTTGTTCTTTCTACAGGTTATTGTTGTTTAAACAGACATGCCTGTGCCACAACGCAAGGCGAGAATCGTGTTCTTTGTTTTTTTTACGTTTTGGTGCGATTAAGATTAAACCAGAAACATAACAACATTTTAACTTTTGTTTTTTTACAACTCGACAAAGTCAAGCTAGCAATTTCCTATACTCCCATACCCATGCTTAAGTGATCTAACAGCCCTTGAATCTTTTAAGGATCTCAATTTTCTCCTTAAGAATCATTAAAGTGAAAAAGCACTTTTTTTAAACTTATTACTTTAAAAGATTCTATTAGAGCATGAAAGGTTAAAGAATCTAAGAAAGTAATTGTTCATTCATTCGTTATCTGCTGCTTATCCTATCCATTATATATTAAATGTATTATTATTATCCTGTACAGGGTCACGGGTGGGCTAGAGCCTATCCCAGCTAACACTGGGTGAGAGGTGGGGTACACCCTGAACAAGTTGCCAGTTCATTGCAAGGCAGACACATACAACCACACCCACCCATATGTGGGGGGAAGCTGGACTTCCTGGAGAGAACCCATGCAGACACGGGGAGAACATACTAACTCTGCACAGAGAGGCTGGCAGACATGGATTTGAACCTGGTAACGTCTTACTGGGAGGCAGCAGTGCTGACCACTGCGCCACCGGGCCGCCACTAAACAAATTGTAATGAATGAAATCATCTTAAGTCTTACATGTTATCAGTTTTGTCCATATCCCAAGCACGCCTCCACTGGCCCTTGGCGTTTTTGTGGCGTGCCACTCTCTCCCGGTCGATCTGCTCGCGCTCTTTCTTCCACCTCAGATACTCCTCCTGCTCCTCTTTTGATGTGGGGATGTTGAGGTCTGTGCTGGCTGGATGTGTTTCGGGTTCCTAAGCAAACACCAGAAAGTGAAAAATGTATTTTTTCAGATTAAAACAAACTCACAATTTAGACCTATATTATCCTGCTGTCCACGCATCAGTAGTGAAGAGCTGACATTGTAGCATGGCTGACTTACACACTTGCATCATTCTATGTACTAATAACAACAGTGAAGGTTCAATAAAAAGCCTCAGGTTCAGCTTGCGTGTTCAAAAACAAGAACAGCTTCCCGTCTCAGAACAAACAATAAGCTACTGTAGACATCAATCAACCGAAACGTCCTAACCACTGTCAGCTGAAACGAATTACATTGATTATCTTGTTACACCGCCACATGTCAGTGGGTGGGATATTTTAGGCAGCTAGAGAACATTTTTGCCCTGGAGGCTGATGTGTTGGAAACAGGAAATATCGGAAATCGTGCTTTGATAAGGACCTAATTGTGATGACTACCCCCAATGAATCAGAACAAATCCAAGACTGCAGATATTGTTGGGTTTCCAGTTTGGTTCATTTTTGGTAGTAAAGTGGGGACAGACACGATATTGGCCTGGTGGTCATAATGTTATGGCTGGTCTGTATATGTGCCGATAAGTAGTGTTCAAAATAAATGAGGCAAAAAGGGACATATCCGGTAATTATTATACTCCTTGCATTACAGGAAATGCTTCTGATGGTCTCTGGTAGTCAGATCATCCAATAAACTCCCATTTGACGTGAAATAGCTTCGACCATGAAGGCTGCAAGGCCACTCAGACAAATTATTTTCCAGGAAAATGTGGTGTACGATAAATGCATTAGGCCCATTTTTCTCCAACCCCTTTTTGACCCCATTATTGATTCCTGTGATGAGTGCTGGAAGTATTGCTAGCTACAGTTAGTAGTAAACTGAGATCTGACACACCTCTTTCCCGCATTGAAGAGGTCAGAAAAGACTACCGACACTTCACATTATATTATTAAAAGAAAGTGTTTGAGGGGGCTGACTCAATATTGATTATTAAAATACAGTTTTGCGTGCTGTTCTGTACAGTGTGTCCGACTGAGAGAAAAACAGCACAGTGCCAGTAAGATACTATCATGGGTGATGTTTTCCCCTCAGGTGGGGACCAATCACTGCCAGGTAAACATGTTGCCTTCCCGTGTACAGCTATCAGAGAACATGGCATCTGTACTCATGCCTCTGTTTTCCGTCTTCTCTTCTCTCCCACCTCACTGGCCCCGCCAGAGGGTGATGGCGGCCACAAGGGAGCGCACTTCCTGCATGCTCCAACAAGCCATGTTCCCCTGTCTCCCCAGCCGCCCCATTAATTAGCACTTTTCAATTCTCTATGAGGCCTTGCAGGGAGGTCGTCACAGGCTAAGTCTGGAGGGGAGGTCAGATGTGACCAGTGCTGATAGAGGTGAGGATAAAGATTAAGAATGATGATGCTCATAATCTAGACTTCTGTTTCTTCTCATCAGTGCTGGTTTTTGGCCTGAAGTGGTCTTTGGTAAATCTGCTAATCAAAACAGCAACAAAACCAAGTGGTGTCTTACTTTACCTCGATTTACACAAAAAAAAACCTAAAACTTCCCAGAAAATCTAACTCCTGGTATTTCCCTGATCACTCGCCTGCCTTGGACAGCAAAGCTGTAAAGGTGCAGAGAGGCATGAACAGCAACAGTTGTCATGTGGCGTAGGGGTTTTGAAGACCTTCCCCCCTGCCTCCCCTGTTACCCTGTTTATCGGCTGCCTGATCTGTGAGACAGCTCTGACGTAACCACGTAAGGCAGCGGGAGGCAGATGGGGACAAGAGAGGAGGAGTGGGGCTGCATGGCAACTGGTGGAGCCTGACTGCATGTGAGTGTTTGTCATGTCAAGGGCACATTTGCATTTCTATATGTTCCTGTTTGCTCATGTAGATGATAGCGCATATCCTTGTGCACCACATTTGTTTTCATTTGGATAAATGATGTGATCAATCTGAGCCGCTCTCAAATCCAAACAGAGCATTTCACAGAGAATTTTTTGTTTTTGGTACCTGGCATTGCTCTGGAAGCCTGTGATGCTCCTCCGCGTGCTTCTGCACTTGTTTAACCTGAAACCAGAAATCAGAGGGGTGAGAGAAGAAGTAAAGTGTATATGTCCGTATATCAACAATTACATCCAATCCATTGTAAAGAGTCGCAGAACTGCAGCCTTAAACAGTAAACTCACATCCACAGAGCACTGGCGTTAAGATTGAGAGGCCGACGCTGCCCTCAAGTGGATTTATGCTGCTATACTGTGTGAATGAACACTCAAGGATTTTCATCTCCTCCCTGTGATGAGGTCATTATAGCAGGGTCTGCTCCCTGCTGGTGGTCGACCATGGGAGGTTGGGGCACTAATACTCATCCTACCGCAAAATCATCTAATCCAAAAGTCTGTATGACGTTTGGATTTAGTGTATTTCTTTTTGCAAAGCTGCGTTCCAGGGAACAAGGTGGGTGAGAGACGTTGCTATTTACAGCAATTCTTGCACTACCAGCTGAGCAGGGAAGCCAATTCCTGCAGGGCAGACTGGTTTACTTCTCCCACACAGACAATGACACACTTTCCTCCCCAAACTCGAATGCAGTCTGGCTAAAACACAAACACAGAAGACCCCTGACCGCCTGGTTTCTTTCTTCTCGTCTCACTCCTTCTTCCTCTCTGACCCTTAACTGGCATGGTGCCAGGCATGTCTCTTTGTCAGCATAATGAACCTTTTGAAATTGTGAAGGAAGTTGAATGTTAATTAGATCCAATCGCTCCTTTCAGGGTGGTGGGAATCGGAAAACAATCGTGCCAGAGGAGAGAGGAGCACTTAAGGTTCCAGAAATGATAAATGAAGGCTGGAAGCAGACACTGTGCTGCCAGGAGTATCTCCTCCTCTCTCCCTCAGTTGTTCCGCCCTCCCTCTCTACACTATTTTACAGTCACGCTTGACATCCAGGTGTTACAATCTGCTTAGGACAAATAACCCCGACCCTCTTACAGTCCTTATCTATTTCCATAGAAACTCACACTCTCTAGGAAACGCAGTGCACAGGTTAGCGTGGAGCGTTTTCATGCAATAATTATCTCGCACCTGCCAGATGGAGCTATGACATTTATTCATATCAACGCCCTTTCTCAGCATTTTCCCTAACGCCCTAATAAACCCTGTTAAGTGTTGCTGGTTATGTAAGCTGCCACCACATGGAAACCATGTATTCACGGATGACTCTTGAACAGGAGCGTTGGCTACTGTTCAGTGCAGATTGCGATGATATATGATAAATAAAAGGGGAGACAGAGAGTAGGCCAGAAATAAATGTATGACATCACCATGCTCAGCTCCCAGATAACTTCGCCCGATTAACTCAGATGGGGCAGTGAGTTTACAATCTGAAGTGACAGTATCAGCCAATCAGATGCAGACATCTAAATATATACATATATATATATATATATTTAGATAGAGTGATCCAGCAACCCCTCTGACAAGCACACCGTCTGTGTTTACACTGGTGAGGATCAGCTCTCTGTGCATAGACTTATTAATTGAGTGATGTGTGTGGTTGTGTTGGTGTGTGTGTGTCTATATATGTGTGTGTGTGCGTGTGTCAGACCTCAGGATTAGGGAGAGCAGCTGCTTTAGAGTCTCTGCATACCTGAGGACCTAAGGTCAGTTACAGTGTGACATTTTACAGGCCATACTGCTTGTGCACATGTGCCTTTCCGCATTAAAAAATCATGCCTGTGCTTGAAAAGTATTCAATGTTACACATAATAACTCTGATCTTGCATGACTGTAAATGCGACTATCAAAGAACTACTTAAGCCCCAGGGAATCTTTCATGGGACTCAGTGAACTTCACAGGCATTTCCACACACCAAAGCTCCGTAGGGAGAAAATGAATTACTTTATTAACCATCAAACCCGAGTACTATTGCCGATAAAACAAGAATAATCTGAAGATCCCCTTCCAAAAAAATGTATGACCACAACCTCAGTTCATGAAATATAGTCCATTGCTTTGGTGCATTTAGAGATGTGTACAGTGATGTGAGAGTGTATGAACTTCCTCCTAGTTTCTCCTGTTTTTGTGTATCTTACATTAAACTGTCAGATCCTCAACAAAATGTATTTATATAAATACCTAAATCACCAGCATGAACCTGTATTCCTCCCCGTGAACTGGATATCTAGTTGCGCCACCTTTAGAAGCTACGCCTGCTAGCTTTTGATTCCAACAGCTGTGAGCGTGAACCTCAGCATCTCAGTGGGGTTCAAACTTTGTTGACCCGACCTTCTCCGTCAGATTTCACTCAAATTCTTCCCAAATCTAGAATTTCTTTTGATTTAGGCATAGTGTGGTACTGGTGACACCTACAAGCCAACGTCATGCTCCCTAAGAATGATATTTTTAATGATGTCATAATCCTAACATATTTTGTAGTTTGGTTTTGTTTGTTTTTTATTTAGGTTCTAAGGGGATAAATACTTTTTCCACACAGTTCCATTTAGTACTAAATAACCTCTTCGGCTCAATTAATACAAGTTTCAATTTAAACTTTAATTTTGCGTCTACTCAAGTTGCCTTTGTTATATGATAAGTTCTTATATCCCCAGAAAGTTGGGGATATTATGGAATCATCATCGCGACCACCACTACCACATCAGCCGCCGTAGGAGAAATTCATGTTAAAATGATTTCATGCATCATTTTCAAAACTTTTTACCCACATGCACCTTAGTGCGAGAAAGAACAGGATTGATGTTGGGGAAGTCCACTGTACATTTCTGACACTGTGGGGATCTTTAGCGCTATACATTTGAGCCCATAATTTCTCAACTGATGGTCTGATTTTGTCCAAATTTGGTGCATATGGATTGACTCCAGGAGATTTATGTAGTATATTTTACTCCATGTGGAGCTTTTCATGAAAAACGCTTTTATTCTGACATAACTTCCTAACCGATTTAGACCGATTTATAACTTCCAATTTAGACCAAATTCAATCCGGGGTTCTAGGTTTTGTTTTGTTTTTTTGCACGATCCGACACAATGTAGTATGAGATGCATAGAAAAATACAGTAAACCAAGACGTGGTCATAATATCTTCACAGTACAGTGTATTGTTCTGGACGCATCCTATGGGAATGATGACCGGCCCCCAGGGTCACCTAAAATCAATTTTCCACGGAAAACACAAAAATTAGGTCTCAAAATTTAAGACTTGTACACAAATTTTTTTATTGTAGTTAATAATTCTTGATTTAAGTTAGATATGCTTCGGACAAGATCTCTATCCTCATATATTGGCGACTAGGCTATCCAACTATCTGGATTTATCTAGATTTGGTTCTACTGCTCATCGGCTCAACCAGCAGCTCTATTTGAAGCCCCCTTTGTTGATCCCACAACAGTGTATCACAGCTTCAGTCCCCACCCTGTCCATTGTGCTCCATCACCGGGTGGGTGTGTCAAGCAGACGTGTCTGGCATCCATGTAAAACATATGTAAAACACGCCGGTGCTGGAGGTTGAACGCTGGAGCATGTGATCACATAAGGGTTCAGTGTGTCTGAATCAGACCTGTGCTGATGTATCTCTCTTGGTGATCTGCTTCGCCCTCCCTGCTGACTCCACAAGCTTCGCCTGTCCGTCATCTGCAGGGCTTTTGACATCTGCTGAACCCGGTGCCTTCTCTGGCTTCTCACTCACCACCCTTTTACCCTGGAGAGACAGTAACTGATATTAGAACATAGCAGAAGGAATGTAAGATGATATAATGTGTAACTCTCTCATTTTCTGTAAAACTTTAGTGATTGCTGAAGTTATTTGAGTCCATTATTAAAAAATATTTGTCGTAGATTTCTGCTGGCCTTTGCAAAGACAATTCGTGAACAGGCAGTAGCATGCCCAAGCCTCAAGACTTCCAAACCACTTTGCACGCAGCTGCACATTTTTATCCATCCTAGCTATAATCAAGTCTGGATAGCTATGTCCATCTGTCAGTGTGTCCATCCCTCATAAGTGTGTTAACCAGTTAACCAGAAAAGTGACATTTAGAAATGGATATTAGTCCAATATTTTGGTTTATGACCAAATACTTGCTGCACTTATTCCCGTCTGCGTTTGCTATACATTGAATTAGTGCCATTAGCAAGTCTTAGAAAACCGAAAAACTATTTCTGTGTCTTTTAGAAAATATTTACATATTAAGTTTTTCATATAAGTTTGTTCAACCTCAATAGTCACCATCTCTGGAAACATAGTGGTCTATGGACTAGTAGACTTTTTTATGAAAATGGAGGTGTCGGTTATGGCATAGTTTTTTCACTTGCTGTTATTTCTGCTCAGTGCACTGCTGTTGGATCACCGTCAGAATCCACGCGTTAGACAAGTGTGGGTTCATGCGTATGGTATATTTAATTGTATTTTACTATTGGAGTGATGTTATTCAATGCACAGCATGAAATGTTGAACATTGACAGCAACATAACAAGTCATGGTTCTTAATTAAACACCAATGCTAGTCTGGTTATTGAGTAATGAGATATTGTGTAATGTACTGTATTATGAATAAAGTCTAAAACTTAAATTAACTAGAAATATAGCTAGCACAACTAGAGCACGAACCAGTCACCATTTATATCAATCAAGCCTTTTCAAAAATCAAATACATACCTCTGTAAAACATAATTTGAGGCTACTGCATTTGTTTAGAGCCAACCATTCAAATGTAGTGGATCCAGATTTAGATTAGGATCCACAACAATGATAGATACCAATCCCTCTGAAATATGTATTTTTTTTTATTTATTTTTTTATCATTAAGTTTCATGCATTTTTCTCGGAACAATTGAAGAACCAAAAAATCATTTCAATTTCACTAAATTTGAATGGGTTCCAGTTTGGCCCCATCCCAAAAGGTGTCACAAACATCCTTTCATTAGTTTTTATGCTACCCTGTTGGTAAACAATCCACCTACAAACAGACACGTGTAAAAACAGAACCTCCTTGGCAGTGGAAACCAAACTTTAGGCCGATTTTATTAAGTAAAGAAATGAATTTAACGGGCAAATTATCAGCACTTATGTATCACCTTTCTGGTCTTCTCAACCACTCAGAGCGCTTTACAACAGGCATCAGCATTCATGCATTCACACACATGCATAGAGGGGTAGGAGAGTCCGCCGTGCAAGGCACCACCTGCTTATCGGGAGCGGCAAAAATTCACACAGTCATTCTTAGAACAATGGAACAGCCAGTGAGGTTAGAAAATATCCTCCTGAGAACAGCTGCCCCACACTGGACCAATCAGCGGGCTCTCATAGAGCCATCAAATGTCTGGATGTAAATATAAAGCCTTTGTGATGATGTAAATGCCTGTTGTCTACGGTACATATACAGTACATATAAATCATTCTCAAGTGTTTTTTGTTTCATACTTAAGTAACCATGCGTGTTTCTAAATCTCTGAATGCTTCGTGTGCGTCACTTTCAGCTATATGTTTATATGCAGTCACCTATACGTCCTTCGTGTTTGTGGGGAAATTGGAGCAGCAGAACATTTACCTTTTTGCCCGCCATGGTGACCATTAGTTGTTTCCTCTGACATCTGCTACCACCCTGTGGTGGACTTTCTTCATCTCTGCCGGGCTCATCTTCGTGCTGCCCTTTCTCGGTTTGCAGATTGCTGCTAAATGGTTTTGTCACAACCACACGATTATCCTGCCAGCCAGGGACAAGAACACAGAGTCTTTGTAGCTGATCTTCCTCAGGAACAGATTGTGATTAGACTCATTCAGGAATGTGTGGCATAAGTTAGATTAATATATTATTAATCTGGAATTACAGTCCACTAGTCCATCATCTCATAGTGAAAAACTCACATTTATGGACTTGCTGATTGTGATGGTCAGATCATCAGCTTTGCCCTTGCGACTCCACAGTGCCATGCCTTCCTCTTCTGCCCTTTTCCTGTCCTCCTCCACCTCCTAAATGCAGCTCAATGGAGACAACAAACTAATTAAGAAGCCTTAAAGAACCACAGGCTATCAAAGAGGGGAAACACGCAAATTTGCACGTCTACACTTCATTATGTCCGGTTAAATGTTTGACTCTTCAGAAGCTTCTCTGCTTCTTCTTGTCCTTACCTTGTACCTCTTCATGAGTGCTTCATTCTTTCTGCGGAGGGCTTCGATCTTCTTGTCCAGCTCCACGTCCCTCTCTTGGTCCCTCTTGGGCATAATATCACTGGGATCCTGTGAGGAGACACATCAGACCATTAATAAGATAATAAAAACACTCTCACTTTAAAATTGTCTAAAATGGGGTTGCTTAGGGTACAGAGAGCAGAGAAGCCATTTTTTTTACCTTACTTCTAAAAGTTTTTCGACAAAACTTTTTCATTACATTTTATACACTCTATATTTGACTCTATAATAGATACAGACTGTGGAGATATACTTGAGAAAAATAAAGTTGGTGTGTTTTGTTTTTTTTATTAACATAACTATAACAATATTGTCGTTAATTTGGAAAAACACAGCAATGAAGATTCAACAAGTTGAGTTTAATTTATTTCTTATTTATTTTGTTCTGGCTCTGGTTTGGGACAGTGATACTCATGTCCTTTAGTAAAACAGATGGTATTGTTTGTCGACTTTGCACAGGCGTAGAGCTCTCACACAACCTCACACCCACCACAGATGGAGCATTCATTACAAAGCTCGGTTACACTGGGAAAGTGCATATGCAGCGCATCCAAAACATCCCAACACAGTCAGCAGGGCATGCTTCCTCACATGACAAGAGGCCCAATTCCAAATCCTCCATGTGCTCTCATGGAACAGTAACTACAACATGGGTGGATGTTAACACGTCCTTCCAAGAAAATATCTCTTTAACAACTGAAAATATGTGCAAGACAGCGGCTGAGTTGAGTACGCAGCAAGTACGCAAAATTCAATTTAGATTACATCACAGCAACTTCATTTTTGCTCTCCAAGCCGACCTTTGTACAACCAAGATTCCTGGAAGGCTGGTAAAACCTGAATCAAAATTATGCCAGCAGACCATTTCAAGCTAGCCCTGTCTTCTGCGACAGCAAGGGTATAGCCCCGAAAAGTCCCCAATCCCCTGTATTGTACAATCAATGGCCCGCGTTGAACTCTCCAAATTAAATGTAAAATTATGTGCCCTTTTTTTTTGTTAAAAAAAATAAATAAATCCCCTTGGTGAATAAAATATGATATATACAAGACAGATCTCAAGCGGGATCATGTGCGCAAAGTTGGTACTAAATCGGGCCAGTGGTTAATAGGTTATGTATGCTAAACAGTATTTTTTGTGAAAAGCTCCCACTTGTGATTAAAATGTGAACTATTAGACTAAAATACGATGTTAAAAAGATAGATCTCCTCAAATCATTTCACTTACGATTGAGAAATTATGGCCAGAAAATGTTTTTGGACGTTTTGGGATGTTTCTGACGCGTTTCTAGTGACAGAAACATATAACAGACCTTTCCCAAAATACATCCAATTCTTCTTGGCCTCAAGGTCTATGTAGATTCACAATTTGCAAAGGATCGAGGAAAGAGTTTTGGAGTTATGTCCGAAACTAGTGTGAGTTAAAAGGGAAATATTAGGGTAATATGTGACATATACTAGATAGATATCCTTGTGTCGATTAAAATGCCCCAACTTTGGACTCAACTGGACTGGTTGCAAAATTATATGCCCAAAATTTGGAGACAAAGCTCCCACTAGTGTCGGAAATTTGGAACTGACTTTCCCCAAATCAATCCAGACCTTCCTCGCACTAAGGTTTATCGGACTATAAAATTTGTAAATGATCCATGAAAATTTGATGCCCACTGGTAAATGTGCTCTTGCCCAAACCTTTTTTGTTGTGTTGCAGGCATCGAATTAAGAATGTGTCATTCATTGCATGAAAAATTAAAGTTAACCTTTTCGAACATTAAATGGCATCGCATTCTTTTCTACTGACGTTTGAAACATTGTCCCTCCTTTTTTGGAATCAGTGATGCAGTTTTTCTTTGGTGTGACGTGATGGTCCAGATGAAAAAATGGGGTTTCCCTACAAAGCAGCTGAATAAAAGCTCAAGGGCAAACTTGTGAAGCTCATCTGAGCTGCAAAAGGCTCCGGAGAGAAAAGGCCCATTTATGCTTCATCAATGAATGAAAACAGAAACATACACTTCATAAGTTGTATCCATCAGCACCCTCATACTTCCGTGCGTCCTTTACGTTGATATATATATATATATATATACAAACATAAGATGGCAATTAAGAGTTTAGAAAAAAATAGTGAGAAAGAGGAAGTTTTGATTTACCTAATCAATAAAACTGGCAAAGAAGGAAGCAAAGGTGAACTGGGCAGTGGTCTGTGATGTCTGCTTGTGAACAGAGAGATTTTCACTTCTCGTTTTACCATTTTTGTTTATCATCTGCAAAGGTAACTCTCTCAGATCAAGCTGATCAGTAGCCCTCGCCTTGGGCCCACATGCTTTGGGTCCAGTTTGCTAATACGGGTATGCTATACTTAAAACTGACAGGTCCTAGAGATGATGTGCTGGAGAAAAAAAGATAGAAAACATTTGCATGTTTTATATTATTTAATGGGGTTTATAAAAGCGTCGGTTTAGGTTTGGGGTTCTTTACTACTAATGCCAATAATGACTTATATTTATGAGACGATAACAACCAATAACATAAAATCCATTTTGTCAACTAGGATGTTTGTGCGGGACCTTGACTAATTCAATTTCAGGCTATTTGTAGCTGAGGTTCTTGCTATATTCAGCTTCTGTTCGGGATAGTGGAAAGAGCAGAGAGGCTGCATCTAAGTCTCATCCAAAACATAGAGCACTTTGAGATTTGATCCAAATGTAAAGTGCATTATAAATTAAATGTATTATTATTATTATTAAGTACTTGGTGATTACAGTTATTACTTAGGGTTAGGGTTAATGCAAAAATGGCCACGGACACCAGAGGGTTATGGGTTGCATTAAAAGCGCCGTACAACAGCATGAACACTTTTCAGAAGGCAGGTCTCGCCTTCTATAAAATATCACATAGTTTCAGAAACAAGCCCCAGGAAATGAGATGGTAATTAAAGAGAAAGAAACACTTATTCTCTTAAGCCGACTGCTCTCTTGCACTCAGCTTGTAGTTTCAGTTACAAGAAGTGTTGAGTAGTACAGATAGAGGGGTTCTTCAGGATGATATAGTTTTAAAAGGCTCTCTGAACAAATAGAATGGGTGCTCTGGAGATGTTCTGTCTGGGATTTATGACAAAATGCGACATGATGCCCCCACAGATTTTGTTATCAGTGTGATATCGGGTGTTATCCCTGAGTTTTCATCTTTTATACCAGCCTTACTCTTCAAGTTGTCACAAACATTTCATTTAGGACAAGAACAACTGTCCTTCAATGAATGAGAATTTATGTCAATAATAGGAACTTTCAGGATCATCTATTATTGAGAGGTTGAGGAGAGGCGACACTCAGGCTTACAAATAGAAAGTTCTGACTCCAGAACTTTTAAACTGGTAGAAACATTATTCATTGTCCCATTCCCTACATTCTGAGTAAGTTATTGGCAGGGAACAGAACCTTCTTGACAAAATGAGTCACTTTTGCTGCAGTGACAACAGGAGTCGTGGCTGATCCTGCCAGCACCCGATGACTCATGACAATCACATTGGATCTGCATGAAATTCTTTCAAGCATTTTCCATCGTTTCATTGCCTCTCCTGCAAAACGTCTGGCTGCCACTTTTGATGTTGTGGAAAAGTTGGAGTACAACAACCTCAATCCCGTTCCTGTACCAGAGGCATTTAAACCTGAAGTAGCAGCTCAGACTGGAAGTAAAGTCAGAAAACTCGGCATCATCCAGGCAGTTGTCTGAAAACCTGCAAAGAGACAGTGAGCATGTGAAGAGTTGTGACTTACTCAGAAAGGCAGCAGGCTGGAAAGTGGCTACCTCACAGCTTGTAGTTGTCAGGGTATCCAAACACAACAGATCGTGAGGACATACCACTAAGAATAGGCGCAAAGGACAGGCACTCTGCTGACTCAGAACCCCAAGGCCAGTGGCAGAGCCTGAAGGGAACGATGGCCTCCACAAACCAAAATGGTGGGTACCCACTGGGTCCGGCCTGGCCAATTCTGCGAGTAACATGTACCCATACACAAAAAAACCCACAAAACACACTGAGACATTGTGGGTCTGCCAGTTAAAGGCACCCATGCCCGGAGAGACAGGCAGAAGCGAGGAGGGGGGCCTGCAGAGAGAGCTGCCAGGGCTTCCTCCTTTCCCAGTGTTCCTGCCACCTACAGGAGCTCCAAGAGGGGAGGGAAAGAGACAGAGACAGAACTGAAAGGCGTCATGAAGCCACAGATAAATCTGCGTCAGAGCAGAGGAGGATAAGAGGGAAACCTAATAGCTGAGGGAGCTGGAGAGTGCATGATGGGAAGAGAGAGTGGAAGGAGAGAGGAGGCACTCACGGGTCTTTCCATGTCAGCGGTGAGAGCTGGGCTCAGTCCAGGCGTGAGGCAGCCGGGGTGGCAGAGAAGGCTGCCTGGAGTCCACGATCATGCCTAGATTACAAAGAGCCCAGTTGGGCAAGCAGCCAAGATATCTAACAAATGCACAGAGCACCCCTGTTAACGGAATTCACAGCACCCATCCGCCTGTCCTCTCCCCCCCTCTCTCTCTCTCTCTCTCTCTCCCTCTCCCCTTCTCTCACTCCAACCCTCCCACCCTCATGTGCACATATGCTTTCTCTCTCACTCCCTCCTGTCCTTTTTAAAGCACTTGCTCCTTCCCCTCCTCACTTATCCTCTGCTCAAAGCATGCTAGTTAATCCTGCCACAACCCCCTGCACCCACCCACCCTCAAACCCCTGCCCCCGCCTTCACGCATACGCTTGGTAGATTTTCAAACGAATTACTCACTGTTGTTTAATTGATCCCTTTATTTATTTAGTTTTCTTTCATGGTTTTTTTTTTTACTATTCTTTATGAAGCCATAACAACCGAGGCCAATTTCAACTTATAGTAGAACTATGGGGGATCTTAAATAGACTAAATGGGAATTATTTATGAAATAATTTTTTAACCAGATGTCATAGATGCTATTTTTACATAGACTATTTGTTAAATTAGGCGTTCATGACCATTTTTTTCCTCATTTGCCTTTTTTGTTACACAACTTAGACCAAACTTTAAACTCGTGGTGGAGATTCTGAGGAATCTGATCCTCAGACTGAGGAATTAAACTTAAGATCAGAATCCTGTTTAAATCACCGGCAGTTTTTTATTCTATTTTTGCCAGCGAGCCTCGGCTTAATGGTAACATTTGAAGAAAATCTTTCTTTAGTGAAGCAGTGATGCACATTTCATTTCTCTCACATATAAGTGACTGCATTCAGAATTTATATAATTTATAAGGACCACATTTGACCATTCTGATCAGGTGAACATCCTCTACACGCCATGATAACCTTTCCTCGGTGATGGTGGTGGAGATGTGAACATTTCATACATACCAATTCATTAATGCGTTTAAATAATAAGAAATAAAGCTACAGAAGGAACGTTCATTATATTTTCAAAGGGGTTGCGACACCTAAGTCACTGTAGGTTCTAACGGGTTAAAATACCTGATTGGCAGTGAAATAATATTCATGATATGATTGTTAATAAAAGTTGTGGTCTAAAAGACGCTCAACAGGCAAATAAAGGAAAAAGCATGTTAAAATATCAGTCAATATCACATATTAAAAAACAAACAACTTAAATTCAACAAATAACAAATCACACAATATATTGTAGGAAAAGGATATCAGCAAAATGTACTTTAGTATACATCTCAGTGATTCGGATTATACATTGATGCATTAATGTATAAGGGTTTCTATGCATAAAACTATGTTGAGGTATATTTAATTACTTGATATGCTGTTGAGTATTTTTATTTATAAGATCATCAGTTCCTGTTTATAGCATTGCCTTCCTTTTTAAAACTGTGCATCTATAAAAAGTCAACTTCTCATAAGATCAACCTATTTCCGACTTTGTATTGAAGCATTTTCCAGATAATCCAACGCCGTTTTTAAGTAAAGTTTTAGTTCAAGAAGTAGGAGAATTTTCTCAACCCGTGAAAAAACAGTTAATCCTTCAGTTTATCGCAAACATTCAGAATCAACAAATTTGGTGATAAATGGTTTTCAGTGGACAGGGAGGTATGATCATTTGAAATGTGAAAAGTAACTAGTAACTAGAGATGTAGGATTAATGTAATGGAGTAGAAAGAGTAGAAAGTGCCGGATACCCTCTGAGTTATAGTGGAGCACATTTATAAAGTAGCTTAAAATGATAATAAACTAATGGCGTGTGACGACCCCGCCCTACTGGCTGCTGTTTGTTTGTGTGCGTGTGTGTGTGCGTGTGTGTGCGTGTGTGTGCGTGTGCGTGTGCGTGTGTGTGTGTGTGTGTGTGTGCGTGTGTGTGTGTGTGTGTGTGTGTGTGTGTGTGTTCCAGACACCAGTGGGCGTTGTAGGGTCATCCCTTATTGGAAGCACCTGGACCCAGTGTCCCCAGTATGAACACATGACTCTGCAAAGCTGCTCTTCTTCCATATACCAGACTTTAAAACACTGTTTTTTTTTTCTTTGTAGTTAAAATGTTGTTTTCAAATAAGAAATTTGTTTTTTGCTTCTTCACTTAAGTACAGTACTTGCGTAAATGTACTAATTTACTGTCCACCTCCGGTATATGGGTCTGTATTGGAGCTGGTAATTAGCTCTGAATACGATATATTGATTTATAAATTATAAAAATATTCAATATTTTGGTATGAACACAGTTATGTGCTTAATTTCTGTTTTTTTTGTAATGAATATCTCACATTTTTGTGTCCAACCTAACAAGATGGAAGAAAGGGACCTTATTGGTAATTTGTTTTTGCTCTTTGAATCATTCTCTTTGTGATTGAATATCCTGGTTAAATCTAATTGATACATTATAGAAATCCCCTCATCATAAATGAGATGCGTAGGTTGTTTGTTCCCACCGTAGTTCCAGCAGCTGCGTCCTCTACGAGCCCCAGACTGCATGTTTAGAGTACTAAAGAAGCTTCTTAAAGCCTACAAAGGGGGGGCTAAATTTCCCACAATTCTTCATGTCTGCTGCCTTTGCCAAAACCTAGTCTGAGCGCTAATGACCTGCAGCACATGGGCAGCCTGGCAGACAAATGGCACAGACGTCTGAAGGAGAGCAGCAGAGGGGAAGTCGGCCTCTTGACACTGAGTGCCTGTGTTCTGCAGTTTCCAAAGCATTATGGAAACAAAGGTGTGTATGAATGTTAGCAGTGTGAGAGATATTTATGCTTGAGTAGCTTCAATTCTAGATGGATGAGTCTCGCTAATGAACAAAAGCTCTTAGCCTATAGGTAGTTGAGTTATATTAGAATAAATGCAAAACAATGTGGTGTAAACTAGAATAAGTATATTGGTTCCTATATGGATGTCGCAGCAGAGAACCTACTTTTGTTCTTCTTTTTTCAGCTGTTCCCCTTAGGTGTCGCTGTTCTCTAAAGAGCTCTACAATAACCACAGCATCCAACCAAACAAGAACAAGGTCTACATGTTGTTCCCGACCGCAAGGGTATATTCCTATAAAGTCTGCTGTCTGTGTCATTGTACAAACGAACCCCCTGTGTGAAATCTTCAAATTAAATGTGACGCTTCAATCGCCTGTTTTTTTGAAAAACTAACTGAACCTCATGTCATATAACACAATATTAATTTAAGGGATTATGAACTTTCTAAATTGCTATTAACCAGCAACGAATATATTCACAGCATGTATGAATAATTGCATAAGACCACAAGAAGAGAAAAACATGGAAGGAACACAATACAACCTGTTTTTGTGCCCTGGCAAAACCACATGATCATACCACAGCATAAAGGCTTAAAACAATCAAAGAAAAGCTATTATAGTGTTATAACTGATGCATGAGTCATAAACTCAATCAGCAATTGTCATATGCTCAGCGGAACTTTGTTTATACCGTGATGTTGCTGACATCATCACATATCTTCTTTTGTTTACCACTTGTAGGGTTTGGGTTGGGTTTTGTTGGGGTTTTTTTCTTGGCTACCTTAACTTGTATTTTGGGATTGGAGATTAAAATCGTCCCTCTATTTATCTTGTGTTTATACCTTTCTTTAAGAATGTATGTATATTAATGTTTTTTTTTTGTATATTTGTATAAACATGTATGTATAAACGTGTATATGTGTGTTTGTGTGTGTACAAGTCAAGAGTTATATTACAGTAGTTCCTGTTTAACTATCCAACTGGGTTATGCAATTCAACAATTACCCTTACTTATTGTATTTTATTTGTTTTTATTCCTCTTCGTATCCATGACACCTACTCTTGAGTGCATTTCTGCTGTTTGAGGTCATTTGTCTTCTTTATTTTTATATTGTATATTAAGTACCATCATAAGAAGTACTCCAAATCTCGTTGTATGCCAGAATACATTGACCACTAGAGAAAAAGAAAAGGATACTTTCTACTTGCTGAACCCATATAACTAATAAACCTGATTAGTTATAAAATCTTTTGTATTCTATTATCTAAGTCTATATCAGGTGAAAGTTAAAATATACAGTAGATTAAAAACCTTCATTGTGTTAATACAAAAATCCATAATATTTTTTTGATTATCAGTTTTCACTGGACCAAGAATTAGAAAATATAAAAAATGACATTTACTTTTAGGCGTGTTTGGAACAGAACTGACAATCAGGTTATAGTGTCTGGGCGTCGACTGTATAACATTCTGTCACTCAGACATCACTTACCAGTTTATTTGGTCTTGCCCCGCCTGGATGAGCTCATGTGGGTCAATATCAAGCCCTGTACTAATGTTTTTAATGACAATGAACGGCGTGTCCTAGAACAGGAGACAGTATAGTTCATGTAAAAATCAGTTAGGGTGAGGTTAGCTACCACTGAAGCCTTCGGAACGATGTTGTTTGGTAACAAACAAAACACTAATACATTCCTTACTGACTGACGGTTGGTACTTTCCATTAATACATGGAGTATAAGCAAAATTTATTTCCTCCTCACAAGCATCTCACATTTCACTGAGGCGGGGCTTTACAGAGGGATTCATGTTACGCCAACGTAGCTAGTATTTTATTTAAGATTTATTCTGTTCTCATTTTATGCTTGTAATGCTACAATATATTCTAGTGGTGACTATTGTGTTTTGCACTTCAGACTATGTCTTTATATGATTTCTCATGTAAAATGATCATTATATAATATACAATTTATTGTTGTAGATTAAATTCCCAACTGTGTGCAAAGTGGTTGAAATTAATCCAACGGTGACTTTAAAATTAAAAATGCGAACAGTAACACTTGAAGAAATAATTCAGCAGCCTAATAGTTTGTTTCATTTAAACAAAGGTTTCGGCATTAAAGGGGTTGAAAATCAAATTTTAATTTTAGTTAGAAAATTGTCTTGATAATTTATTTTTTCATCATTTAGAAGTGCAGTCATGTTCTCAACTTTCAACGCTATAGTGATATAGTTTTTGAGTTATCGCGTTAACACGAGGGATATCCGGATGTGGAAGTGATGACGATTCCATAACATCCCTGTCTTTTCAGAGATATTATAAATCCTAAAGATAGCATATATTGGCCCTTCATCACAGTTAGCGTATTGAATTCTCCAGGGATGCCGGACATCAAGCTTGAGGCTCCTGACCATGCTTGAGTTTATCTAATAACATTATATTTAATTCCCGACAGACAAGGGGGGTCCCTAGAGGCAGAAAATGAATCAATAGAAACGGTATTCGTTGAAATAAAACATTATCAAATTTCTAAAATGTTATAAAATAATTTTCACATCTTCTTTGGAATCCATTATTGAAATCCAGATTATGCTTCAACATTGACCTAGAAGGCAGTGTCTGGGAAATGTCATATATTCAATGTGCTTCTCTTTTCACGCTGGTATGCTATTATCCAAAACACTGCAAGTGATACCCAAAGGAAGGAGGTCATCTCTAACCAATCAAAAAACAGATTACAATACTGACATTGTGGTCGCCACAGATTCTTCATGTGAACACGATAAATCAGAAACCCTCATGCTTTATTTACAAATGTAATACCCACATAGAACTTGGTGTGAGGAAGAACTGGATTGAAATTGGAAAGGTCGGTTGTATATTTTTGACACTAGGGGGAACTTTATTTCCCAAACTTTCCAACTGGATGAGGTCGATGTTGCATATATCTTCTATTTTATTTTTTATTTTTTTTAAATAACACTTTTTTTGTGACACAACTTCCTCAGTGTTAGTTCGACATAGTTCAAATTCAGTGCGTGTGAATACACTCGAGGAGATCTTTCTGGTATATATCATATTATACTGAGATAGTTCATACTCATTCGGGGGCCAGGGACTTTTTTTGTTTTTGCTTTACAAAAACACTGTTATTTGAACACATCTTCAACATTTCATTATGTGACGTTTCATTGGTCCGATGAGAATTTTCCCATTTCCTCTTTAATTCTCTGCCACTGTAAGGGCTCTTGAGTGAGACATGCTGGTGGTGAAGGGGAGTTGATTCATTGATTTGTCACACATTACTTACAAATATAACTAAAAAATATATATTCTATTTAGACAGAATTAATTTCATTTGTTCAACTGTTCTAGTTAGCTTCATGGTTAGCAGTTATGTAGAAGCTCTGAAAATCTTACGAGTAGGATGGATTTTGAAGGGTGTGTTACTTTTGTTTCCTTGTGTGTGAGGTGGACCTGTCACCTGATGTTCTGAACACACCCAAATAATACCAGTCCAGCAACAATTAAACAAAGCTACATTTTAAAACAACCCAATCAGACACCTCGCATGCTGCCTCATAAATACGGACTACAAACACGTACAGTCGACACAAACTGATCTCAGGCTTTGATTTCTGCAAAAAAGGTAAGTAATAGGTATTAGTTATGATTTGTAGTGGATGCAAGAAAAGTAATGATTACAATTTTAAGATACTAAGTATGATTTTTTTTTTCTCCAGCGTAATACACATCAACCAGACAAAATGAGTTCCGGTAAGTTGTTTTTTTTGTGTGTGTATAACAAGATGAGTAATTGTTCATAAGTTTACAAACACTTTTACTGTTAAAACTTCCATTCCGTGGATTTGCACGACAGAAGAGACACCTGTTCCAGACATTTTTCATCCAGATAGTACGGATTTTGTTTTCCTGTCCTGTGCAGTTGGGCTTGAAACTTCAGAATGCCTTTGTCCATAGACTGATTTAAACTGTGGTCTGTCCTTTCACAGTATCTTCAGATGATATCAGCACCTGAAGCAACATGGTTGTTCATTATCACCACTCTTTGCCCTTATGGCATAAGGGCTGGTTGAACCATAGTGCAGCATTTTGCTTTGAATATACTAACTCACTTTTCTTCATCAAAAAATATCCCCTGTAAAAGGGAGACTTTATCCATTTTGAAAACATATAGAACATGAAAAAAAATACACTTTTGTCAAACCAGACTTTTGTGATAGGCAATAAACTTTTTGAAGGTTGTGTAATTAATTGCTTAGCTGATAATATCTATTTTTAATAACCTGATGTGTTTTTCTTGTCTTTGTTTTTTTTTTTTCCATCACAAATTTGGTGAGTCTTTTTTTTTTTTGTCCTTACATGTCTTTAGATCTGTGACAAATGGAATGAAAAAGCTACATTTATGAGATGATACTCCTAGTTCTTCATTCTACTTCTCACCGTTTTTCAATTATTTTAATATGAAAACTATGAAATTATTTACTTTTATGCTTTAAGAAAAGGTTGTAATCATTCTTCTTTTGTTTTGTTTTTTTACAGCAAACAAAAGGAAAGAAATGTCAAAGCAAGAATTGTGGACCCGGAGGCAAAGACCAGGATGAGGACCCCAAAGGCCAGGGTCAGGACAATGAAGGCAGAGGCCAGTGTCAGGACAGCCAAGGCCAGGGTCAGGACAACGAACGCAGAGGCCAGTGTCAGGACAGCCAAGGCAGAGGCCAGTGTCAGGGCAACCGAGGCGGAGGCCAGAGTCAGGGCAGCCGAGGCAAAGGCCAGCGTCCGGAGAACTAAGGCAGAGACCCACGTGGGAGCAGCTGAGGCAGAAGTCAATGTGGTAACTCCCAAGACAAAGGTCAATACGGAAACAAGGAATGACCTGGGTGTGACTAAATGTGGAAATCCTTTAAATTGCCGTTCTGTGATGTCTAACACAATTTACTCTGATGTAATAAACTACTCCTAAAACAGTTAAGACTGGTTTATGGTTTAATCACATCAGCATTTTGAAAAAGTACTGAAACTAGCAAAGTAGCTAGCTACATATAGCTGGATTCAAGAGGGCTCTTCCAAAATCTTGGGACAGGATGAGCCATCTTGAGTTCAGCCACGAGCACATCAGTCTCAGTGCAGTACACATGCACCTCAGCCTAATCTATGCCAAACACCAACATTGTCTATTATAGCTGCTTCTTTTTCCCTTGGGATGCAGTCCATTTCCTAAAAGATTGACAGTGAGTCACCCAGTCAGACAGTCTCACCCCCATTTCCAATCATAAGCATCAGCATAGTACAATAATCACCTTCATTCAATTTATTAAAATGGAACCTGTCAATGGGATATATTAGGCAGCGATGGAACATTTCATCCTCAAAGTTGATGTTGGAAGCAGGAAATGAGAAATCGTAGTCTAAGCCGCGTCTTAAAGGGGAGGACAACTGAGCCCAAAGTTCGACTATAGGCGGAAGAGCTACGGTGTCAGATATTACTGAAGTTAATACTCATTCTGAAGAAAAGTGTCAGAACAGACGGTGTATCACAGAGATGTTTTGGCAGCAAAAGAAAGACATACACAATATCAGAAGGTTGGTTATAATTCTATGGCTGATCAGTGTATAAGACAAATGTGGGAAATGTGAACGTGGTATTCTCAAGTTGAAGTGCGGCAATGCTTATATGCAAGGTAAATAATACAACGGATATTGACGGTAAAGTAGGACGGTGGTGGTATTATGAGGCAGACAACAAATTTGACTTTGGAAGAGCAGGTTGAAAGAACACAGCAAAAAAAATAACTTGCATCACAAAAAGAGGACTGATATCCGATGTTGTATTTGATGATTTGTCTCAAAATAGGGGATAAGTGGAAGTCACTGATTTACAGCAACAGGATAGCCCAGCAGCAATGGTGACAGCTCAAGTAATGTTAGAAACTTTAAAGGGATAATACAGGACAGGTGTTCTCATTTCTCAAGAATTAAAAAAACAATGTTCTCAGACAGTATTACATCTCTGTCCAACCTTTTGTAATACAATATTTATCCCACAACGAAATCCAGTGGATTTTTACCTGAAGACCATTCCAGTTTGGTGTACAAAGGTAATAAAAATAGGACATTACATGTACCTCTGAAGAGCGAAATGTTGTCATGTTGTCTGGTGTTTCAGGAATGTGGAAATTCGCGATGCACTTGTTTTTCATTTCATTTCATTTGATTGAGAGACTTGCAGGAGTCGACACAGTATTCTGATTCACATTATTATTTTTGATTTACTGATCAGCAGTTCTCTTGACAGAGCTAATCAATTACAGCTTTTACAGATGTCAGTTTCTCAGTGAAAAAAAACAGAACCAGCAGACAAGCTGAGGGGGCTTCCAGTTATTACAGTCCATCACATTTCATTAGGGCTCAGTGCGGGGAAGCTGTGCTACTTCTGTGGTGTAGAAGGGGGGAAAACAACAATAAGGGTAAATTATCTACAGTCGTCAGTAATGTCTCTCAAATCCAGTATGAGATTGGTTTCTGTTTAGCTTAAGACTCCTCCTTACCGGAATACATTGCAGAGATCTGCTTCAGAAGAGCCCGTTGACCTGTTCAGTCTCAGGGTCTAGGTCAATGTCATAGAAACAAGGCCTAGTGGGCAGACCAGGGATTGTAGGCATCTAAGAAGAACAGCAGGAGCTTTCATTAGTAATCATATGAAAGGTAGAGTACAATCATTTTTGCACTGATGGACTTCTAAAGTCTTTGACCAGGCACTATTCACAACTCCTAAGGAGACAAACAACCAAGGCGATGACTCATTGAATATCACTCCATTTAAAACACGGCATTTCTATTACAGCCCTGTTCAAATGAGAGCCAAAATAAAAAGCTGCTTGTCGTATTTGTCGATAAATGCTGTTAGAATTCAGTAGTAAAGCTGAAATAATTTGGTCCACTATCATGATAAAAGAATAACGTTTTCTTGGTTTGGTGTTTCAAATTGTGCTAAGTCGCTATTTGTGAAATATTTCTCTTTTAGACTGTTTGAAGATGTGTTAGGGGACCTTAATCAAACTGTGGCATGCTAATACACTTTATACACAAAACAAGTTAAACTTCCAGAACAAAGAAAACCAATGAGATTACCGTGCCAACGAGAGGGAAGAGGAAGCCTGAGCCCACACTGGCACGGATATCTCTGATTGGCAAGATGAACCCTGTGGGGGCACCCTTCTTATCCGCCTCATGAGAAAGTGACAGGTGATTCTTCGCCATGCAGATTGGCAGATTGCCAAAACCCTGAGGAGAGAGGAGGGGGCAAAGAAAATGAATTAAAGGTTGTACAATCCTCTCTCACACACCAGAGAACTAAATGGGTTGGGACCTGCTGGGACCTGCTGGGACCTGTTGCTGACCTGTTTAGTATAGAGCTCCACCTTGTGTTGAGCCTCTGGGAGAAGCTCAATGTCGTCTGCTCCGTAGATCTTTTGGGCAATTATTCGAATCTTCTCAGTGATAGGGAGCTGGAAAGGAAAAAAGAAATACATGCTGCTATCAACGAGGTCCTTCTAATTTATTATGTTGGTGCACTAATGCAGCAATAAAAAAATTGAACACGAGGGAATTTATTCTTTATTTTGAGAAACTCGACACTTATGAAAGAACGCATTTCTTAGGGGTTATCCACATTATTCTTACTTTCAGCATTACTGTTTCATTTAATCCCCTTCAAAAAACAAATAAGACTAAAAAGGTTTTATGGTAAATCCATCCATGCACTTTAACACCACCAACCTACTGAAGTACAAAAACAATTAGAGGAAATCTGTAGACTCAAACCTCCAAATCGTAGAGGAACTTGAAGTTGCTGGGGGCCTCAGAGGCCCTCTGAACTGCTTGACCAAGGGCCACTGCACCGGCTCCCCCTTCAGCCCAGTGAGAGCAGCACACTGCATCAAAGGCTTTAGCAGCTTTAGCCATGTTGCAGACTAAGTCCAGCTCAGCCTCAGTGTCTGTCCTGCAAGAAATATCAGAACAATAAAACGTATTAGAGATAAAAGAGCAGAGGAGCGTCACACCAAAAGGAAAATAGAGACATAGACAAGCTCTATGTCTCTATAGAGACATAAAACACTCTCTTAAGAGAGTGAACTCGCTTTACCACATAATGACATCTATGTCACTCAACCATATTAAAAGGAAACATCTTAATTTGTGGGCATTAATAAATTAACTTAAGATACTGATTTAAACTGCGTTATTGTGCAGCAGAGCAAGCCGCAAACATATTATCATCCAATAATTTTCAAATATCGTTCTATAACATTAAATAAGTATACTGTATATTGTTATTACCAATACTACTTGATTAAAGCCACTGATGTATTGCGGGACTGGGAACTGTCATTTAAACGGTTGAAATAAACACCAAGACATCTAATCTAATAAAAAAAAAAAACTATAAAACAGCTGAATAAACACGGAGCAGTCAGAAACTTCTTGCTCTTCCAGTTCAGTAACTTACATTCACCTGCACCTGTCATGGTGAGCTCACATGAATGGTGTTCCTACCACGGACGCCACCCAGTGCTTAAATGTAACATTACAACAAATACACTGCAAATAATCCAAATCAATATAAATTATGGCTTCAGCATATATTAGCATGGAGCCACACACAACCAGCTAATATAATACGGCAGTCAGCATCACATGTCTTGTACTTAATGAAACCTTTATAAGTCACTTCAGTATAGGATGCCAAAGAGAGCAGTAAGAATGAATAATAATGAGCTTGAAGTTCTTTAAAGGCCAATAAGTTGAGATGATACTGCCAATTTAGTTAATATTTCTCAGTCGGTTTATCTTTAAAGTGTTTCTTTACATAGTACACATCAATTTTTTTTTTTTCATTTAAATTAAAAATATATGAATTGCTTCAGCGTTACATAAAATGAATCATTAATTCATTTATAAATATGTGATCACATAGATTGTTTGAGTCCGTTTTTGGTGGTGTCAGCATCTGTTACTTACTTGAAGGCATTGACAGCCACTACCACCGGCACGCCAAAGTGCTGTGCGTTCTGTATCTGCTTCCTCAAGTTGCTGCAGCCCTTCTCCAGCATCTCCAGGTTCTAAACGATGTCACACATTAAAAAAAAAAAAACTTTCAAATAAGCGATACGAGCAATAATTCTCAGTTGATATGGATGTTTACATTTGAGGTAGTGGGCTAAATGTCCCTGCTTCACAATTATTTTATCTGATCCGTGACTCAAACTGTGCTTCCAATCCAAACTTTGATTTTTATGATCCAATATGCATTACCTCTTCAATGTACTCCTTAGGCAGTGGCATTCCAGCAGTGAACTAAAAAAAATATAAAAAAATACAATGTTTAAAAGAATGTTATAGCACTTCTTAGAGAAATCTAGTTGATGGTTGGGTCTAATTCCCAGGTCATCTAATATCCATACTCCTGGCCACCAACCTAAAGTGTCCCTGAGAAAGGGTGAGACACTTTTTAGCTCACAATGAGAAAAAAAAATCCAGAAAAAACACAAGTACCACATTTAATAAAATAATGTAAAAGCAAGGGATTCTACAAAATAAAAGTCCTGTAGTAATCATCTCATTATTGTGATTCTTAGAAAACTTCAAACATACCGTTGGTCCTCCTCCGTGCATCTTCAATGCGCGGACGGTGGCCACCAGCACCACCACGTGGGGTCTCAGGCCCGAGTAGCGGCACTTGATGTTGAAGAACTTCTCCATGCCAATGTCAGCACCAAAGCCAGCCTCCGTCACTGAAGTTGTGAGACAAAAGACACATGTAAACACAAACCATACAAGGTAATGTGCTGTTCTCTCACTTTTTCTATAAACACAGGAAACCATCTAGGAGGAACGCCGTAGCACAAGATGAGGCATGAGATTTTATGATTAAGACACCTCCACTTACCAACAAAGCCCTCTGGTCCGACCAGTTTCAGAGCGATTTTATCAGCCAGGATGGAGGAGTTGCCATGGGCGATGTTGGCAAATGGGCCAGCATGGACAAACACAGGGTTTCCCTGCGGATTCAGAGATCTCATATGTAATATAAAACCTGTCACTTGAGGAAATGTCAGCTCCCTGGTATGATTGGATTATTGAAACTACCCAACAGCAAACAACAAACAGAACTTTAATTTTTTGTTTGAATAGCGAAAGCACAACGGTAGAGTAGAACTATATACACTGCTCAAAAAAAATTAAGAGAACACTTAAATCAGAGTCCGGAACTCAAAGAAATAAACATTCATGTTGAAAATCCTTATTGATATAGTTTGCGGAATTTGTTTGGAACAAAGTTATGCAAGACCGATCAATGGAAATCAAAATCATTAAACCATTATGGGCTGGATTCTAAGTTACACTAAAAAACTGAAATCCCAGACTGATCCAACTCAAGGGAATTTTATCACAACAACTCAAATGTGACCCAGGAGTGTGTTTGGACCCCACATGCCAAAGGGACCTCCTGAAAACATCTTGGCTTGCTCCTGATGAGAAGAAGGATTGTATCCTAGGGAATCCCCTCCCAGACCTGGATCAGAACTCCTAGACAGTCTGTTGTCAGTGGTGGTGGCATCTTATGCAGCGATACAGAACGTCTACGAGGTTCTCAGGTGGTTTCATGTTCGAGGAACATGAGGACCAGTCGATGACATCAATACCATCATCCTTCAGGAACTGCCTACACACTCTGACCACATGAGGCCGGGGATTTTCCTGAACCAGGAAGAACCCAGTGTCAACTAGACCAGTGTAAGGTCTGATAGTGGGTCCGAGTTTTATCCTGGTACCTAACAGCAGTCAGGGTACCGTTGGCCAATGGCACCAAACCGGTCCTGCTGGATGATGATGCAGCAACATTACGTTCACACAGCTCCCAGTAGAGGAAGTTGGACCCTCATACCGTCCTCATGAAGTCCTTTGCTGACAGTTTTGTGAGAAATATCACGTCAGTCGCCCACTGGAGGTTATTTTGTAGGATCCTCCTTTTCCTCCCGTTCCTCCTCTCAATGGGGAGCAGATATTTGTCTGGCTGCTGGGTTGTTGTCCTTCAACGGACCTATCAAGCTCTCCATGTGTAACGACCCGTCTCCTGGCATCTCCTCCATGCTCTTGAGACTTTGCTGGGAGACACAGCAAACCGTCTTGCAACTGCACGCAGGGATAAGACATTGTGGAGGAGCTGGACCACCTGTGCAGCATCAGTGGGCTGCAGGTTCTGCCTCATGTCAGAAGTAGTGACAAAGACACCAGCAGAAGACAAAACTAGAGAAGAGTCAGTCAGGAAAGATAAGTAGAAAGAAATGGATTGTGGAACCACCTGCAGAACTATTCCTTTTTGGGGGGTTGTCCTGCGTTTGTCTCTCCATTGCACCTGTTGTCACTTTCATTTGCACCAAAACAGGTGAAACTGATTCACAATCACTTGTGCTTCCGTAACGGCTTGGTGTCATAATGCGATGTTGAAGTTTTCCCTTTATTTGAGCAGTGTATGTTAGCCTTAGTGTGTCACCCACCTCTAATGTCTGCATCAGGTTCGGCTTGATGGCATCTTTCATCAGCACCGTCAGAGCACCACTTACTCCCTGTAGAGAGAAATACAGCATTATAGGAGGGACGTTCATCATCATTCTTCCTAACCCGAAGTAGATTCCCGAACCACTGACCAGGTCCTCAGTGGTGATGGGCTGTCCGTCACGGCTGGTGCCCACGACCATCTTGGCCAGACGCTCACGCATGTCTACCAGGCTGCTGGTGAGGGCGAGCACCGCCATGATCTCACTGGCCACCGTGATGTCAAACTGAGCCTAGAGGCCGGAAGGAGAGGGAGTAAATGTCTCCTTCATCATCCTACTTTCTACCGTAAAATCTTCCCTGATGCATCTGGAATGTATTATATTGATTTAAGAAACAGCTTTCTTGTTGTCATTACCTCTCTCGTGTATCCCTTTTCAGTTGGCGCCTGGCCAATCGTGATCTTTCTCAGGAATCGATCATTGGTATCCAAAACTGAATTGACAAAGAAGGACGACATGAGGAGTTTAGTAGTTGTACTTTAAGAATAATCATTTTTGAGTGCAAATACAGCTGACTTAATGAGTGCAAGCCTCATGAGAACTGAAAAACTCTTGAGTGTTCACCTCTCTGCCACGTGATTGAGCTCGGGTCCATGTCCAGACGGGCAAAGCGGGTGATTTCTTCGTCAGTAAGAGCTGAGGGGTCCATAGTTTCTATGCCCAGTTTCTGAACAAATATAGAATATTTAGAAATCTGACCAGATCCATTCGCTGTCCGTTATGACCTTTTAACCTGTGACCATTAAATTACTTTAAGTCTGTTGATCTGGATGGGGCAAAACTTCCTTTGCCCCCCACTGATTGGGACCAAGCGGTTATACAGAGCCTGAGGACACATATATAAAGACAATAGTCACGATCCATTGCAGTGGTTAACTTTCAGAGAGTGTATCTTTTAATATTTTGCTGATAAAATGAAGTTCCCACCTTGTCAGACTGTGTAGCCTCGTGGAACATGCGGGCATCAATGGCTGCAGCCACCAGGTTGTTGGCAGCCGTGATGGCATGAATATCTCCAGTGAGATGGAGGTTGAACTGAAATTTGAAAAAAGGTTGAATTGGCAGTTAAATGCACTCTTGCTTCTGCATTTTAAAACAAGCAGTTGTTTGTTTTTTTTACTTGAAACAGCAATGTAGTACCTCTTCCATGGGAATGACTTGAGAGTAACCACCTCCTGCAGCACCACCTGGAAAAAAAAGATAATAAAATGTTTAGATTTAAAAATCTATATTACACCAGCTTGTGTGACCGTAGCAATCTCTGACTCGATGTACATAAGTCCAAAGTTCACCTTTGATGCCAAACGTGGGACCCTGGGAGGGCTGACGAACACAAGCAAACACATTGAGATTCATGTGGGCTCCCAGGGCCTGCACCAGGCCGATGGTGGTGGTGCTCTTTCCTTCTCCCAGAGGGGTGGGTGTAATGCTGCAGACAAAGAAATTTTCATCCGCATGGTCGCAAATCAGTTATTTAAATGAACAATGTGGTTGACTTCAAACAGACTGAAAAAGGATCTTCAAGCAAAGACTGAAGGTCAATTTGACCAAGAAAGGTGACATAACATATTAAATAACAGTTTGAATAATTATTTTATGAGATTGATCAACTAAGTTAATTTAACCCATGCTGAAATAGTTATTTATATTAGTGTTTCCTGACATGTGTTCTTTTGTAAGCAGTTTCCATCATACTATTAATTTAATGAAAAGCAGAATTTGAAGTCAACAAACCATGGTATTGGATTATTTCCCATCAGTAATCAATTGCCATCAAATATATCATCACACTCTGCAGGGTTATAGAAAAGCAATATATTTTAAATAATAGCAAGTTTTTACGTTTAAAAAAATTATTAAATCTCGTTTTTGGCCTGTCAATTTTTAGAAAACTTAGCCAGCTCTTGGCTGAGAAAGGGTGGGAAAATATTTTCTTTCACAAATTGGCACTTAAATTATGCCAGAATTAAAACATTTGACTCCTATAACCCAAAACTCAAGAAGAATAGTGTCAAGAACATACCCAGTGACCACCACGTATTTGCCATCTTGCTGAGCTTGCAGGCGTTTCATGATATTAAGCTGAACCTTGGCCTTTGTCTTTCCATAAAGCTCCACTTCATCAGACAGCAGGCCCACCTCTCTCGCTAGAAGGTCGATGGATTTTGGCACACAGGAGCGAGAAATCACAATGTCACTGTTGGGAGTTAAAAAACAAACACATGAAAATCCTTTTACCCTTCACACAGGAGGAAATAAGAACCAGCATGATCTAGCATGAAGCAGAGAATTTTCCCAGTTTATTGTGCATGCAGAATAGTGAATTGAAAAATCTTTCAGTAAGTTAATAGAACACCACACTAAGAAAAGATTGGAAATAGACCTTGGAACAGGCTTCTGGAGGTTCAGGTTGGTGTAGGAGATGTTCCACTTCCCTGGTTTATGGCCCTCCAGGAAACGCTTTGCACTTAACACTGTGTTCTACAGACACACACAGACACAAACACACAGTAATTTTTAGTTGCCATTTCAACCATATACACACCGTGTTCCCACGTAATACACGCGCTGGAAATCAAATAAGTCATAATCTAACTGCAGTAAAAAAGTATTTCCTCAAGCATAGCATATATTCCCATATAGGCTCAACGTAAAAATATGCAGATGATACGAATTGAGACTTTTGTCCATTTTTTACAGTACTGATAAAAATGGTCCAAAAAGCCCTTAATTGTACAGAAAAAACATCTGGACCCTTCCCCATTGTCCAAATAATAAGTTTAGGGTTAGGCCTTTCCTTGGAGCATGCAGAATCCTTATACAAAGTTTCAACAAAATCTGTCAAGTAATTTATGCTTTGTAGGTTGAAATGGTGAAAAAAGTCTAATCACAAAGTTTTAAAAAATTCTAATAAAATCATGACTTTGCACTTTATTTCTGATCCAATGCAAAACGTAATGTGTTCTTCCCTGTTATTCTGTTGTTTGTCTTTCAATAATTCTGTTGAAAGACAAACAATCGTAACTTCCCTGGCCATGGTAAAAATATAAATAAATAACACATGCAAACCTCAATTAGTGCCAGTATAAAGTTTCCGTTTCAGGACACACTCTCCAGATGGATCTTACCGCCATCAGCATGGCCACTGTCATGGGTCCAACGCCACCAGGCACAGGGGTGATGAAACCCGCCCGCTCCTTGGCTGAGTTATAGTGGACATCACCCACCACCCGCTTCCCACTTGGTTTAGTTTCATCTGGGATAGATGAAAAGGATTACTGATAGAAATCTGTCAACAATCCTGTCAACAATTGCATCCAAATTGTTCTGGTTCTTTTTTAATATGGGCTGAAGAACCTTAATAATACAAATTCCAACCTGGAATGTGGTTGATCCCACAGTCGATGACCACCGCTCCCTCCTTGATCCACTCTCCTTTCACCATCTCTGCTTTCCCGATGCCGACGACCAGGATGTCCGCGTTGCCCACCTGGAGACAAAAAGTAATGGACAATAAGGGAATATGACATGCAACAACAATGCTAAGCTTGGTGGACATTTGTTTTACAGGTATTGAATTTGTAGCGACATGATCCTGTTCTTGCCACAAGATAAGAGGCATAGATCTTGTTTTGGACATCAAATGCAGGAATCAACAGTTTAAATCACAGATAAATGACATCCTTTTTGAACTGAACGCCCAAGCATGTCATGTATAACATCAGTGCGTTTTTTGTAAAAATCAGTTTACCTTTGGATATTTGTCATCTGTGTCACAAAATTCGAAGAGAGAAGTTTGGGTCAGTCTCGACACATTTAAAAAATGAACCCATAACAGCTCAAAAATGTCTGCGGAACTCATTTTATCCGTACTTCTTTTTTTATTGTGAGAGGGGGGCATGTAATGTTTAAAATCAATATGATCAAGAGAATGTGATGTTGGGTTGGGAGAAAGCGTTCCTGACCTACCTCTCCACAAAGATCTGTAGTCTTAGAATGGCAAGTGGTGACGGTGGCGTGGTTCCAGAGCAGCAGGTCGTGCATCGGTGCACCCACAATCTTACTGCGGCCAATCACTACCGCTCTCTTCCCGGCCACAGACACACCTGTAGACAAGCAAACAATGTGCAGATTCATTCTTATCTCATTCAGTTCTTTGTTGGATATTTTCACAGCAAAGATATTTTTTATTTTGGCATCAGATTGTTTTGGCAGTGTGTTGACCTGTCTGTTTGATCAACTCCATGCAGCCATTGGGTGTGCAGGGGATGAAGCAGTCGCCCAAGTCTCCACGAGACAGCTTCCCTGCATTTATACTGGTCAGTCTGAACAGGTACAAGGAGACATACTGTAAGTCAATAATACAAATCAACCAAGTGAGATTTTCTACTTGAAACCCTGATCAACATTTAAGATATCTGTGCCTACCCGTCTACATCCTTCTCTGGTGCCACGGCATTTGTGATCTTTTCCGTGTCTATCTTGTGGATAGAGTCTAAGGGCAGCTGCACAATAAGGCCGTGGACAGAAGAGTTCTCGTTCACTTCTGTGATACTGTGAAGAATCTACAAACAGACAGCCATTACATTCTGTAGGATGTCTCAGTTTTCCTTTACTTTGTTAAACTTGTCTTCTTATGGCATTAGCAGCATCAGAAACCCCAAACTGCTACTACTCCTTTCTCAGCATATAGACAAATGCCTGTAAGGTATTTTGATGTTAAAAAGAATCCAAGATCAATCTCTGTAGTTACTGGATTTTAATTGTGTGTTTACTGTGCATACCAACAAATGACAGATAGTTCTTCTAATCAATCCTCACCTCCTGCTCTGTCGCGGTCTTGGGAAGTCTCGTATGGGTGGCATTTATCCCAATCTGTGTACACAGAAGAAGAGACACAGGTTGTAAATGGTTTCAGATTAAGAATAGATTCTACTGTGAAGGTTAGGGCAGAGTACAAACAGAAGGTAAAATAGTTTTTGTATGTTCTGTTACCTCTGCTGCTGCCTTCAGCTTCATGCTGATGTACAGATTGGAATCATCACGGTCTCCCACCTGAAAAAATGTAAAGCATCAGTTTGCCTGCCTACAGGAAAGAATGGGACTTCTACCATAAAATATACAAAATGTTTTTCACAAAGCACTTTCTTCAGTAATTTCGAAATGAACATTGTTCCAACTTTCCCCTGGAGACATGAAGGTAAGAATTTTGATTATATGCATACCATTGTTTTCCTATACTATGGAAAAGTTCATATCTTAACTCACCTGTAAAACCACCAGACCAGGTCTGAAGTTGGGATCTTGGAGCTTCATCTGCTCCACATCCTGCTTCAGGCTCTCCCTCACCTTCCTGTGATACACAAGACAAGAAACACCGAACAGAATTTTTAATCTGAGGGCAAATTAACCGAGTAGGGCCAGAAACCAAAGGCCCGATCGTTCCCCTGAAATAGCTACAGATGTTTTGCCCTGGCCTTTACCATCCGAGTATCTCACTATGAAATTAGTGATCAGTTATTATTAACAGTAAGAGTATCAGAAAGAGACCAACTGGGAGATAGAAATTCTTATCTTTGTCTTTATCTTTCAAAGGGTTTGCTTATGGCTTATATGTTCCCTTTAACACTGAGAAAAGTAAATTAACCAATCAAAGACACCACAGTGTGAGTAAGACAAAGATAGTGGACTTTACCTCATAGCAATTTAAAATGTCCTGTCTCTCTAAACATTACTTGAGCCCGAGTACATTTCTTTAGACTTCTATTTGCAAAATCAGGTGGCCAATTGCTTTGATTAAACTCATGCAGTGTGGAAGAAAAAAGAACAAAAAACTCTAAAGATGGACTCATGACTGTGTCTAATAGTGTCCTTGTGCATCACATGAGCATAATTGACAATGATTATGGAACATGCCTTACATGGTTAATACTACTGATTATGGAAGCATGACTTGTGTCATGCACGCTCAGAGTGACACCAATTTTAACTACAATTAATTTAACCTCAGAGAGCTTTTGAACGTTTAAAAGACTTATGTTTTATACTTTAAAAGATCCAATAGCCTTAATTAAAACTCTTCAGGCCCAATTTCCACCATTGATTATTACACAATTAATATATACTTGAGATTTCTAAAGGCTAACATGCAGATGAAAATATTAAAACTATACATATTTTAATTTACATAGAGCAAATAACATTAGGTGTTGTATTATATTGCTTTTACTAAATGATTTGACCATGGGAAGAATCCACATTACAGTAATGACTATGAATACAAAATGTTGGAATCTCATGGTCACTGATCAACTAGGGACATATCCCTATAAACAAATACAATAAATGATACTTTTTACTGTCACGCTTTCACCGTGTCAATCATGCTGCCTTCAAAAACAGAAGTCTCAGATGTGGAGGTCTTGTGAACTACATTTCCTGATAAAGCAAACACCATCTCACCAATAAACCTCTTGTCAACGATTCAATGGTATGTCAACTATTGTCAAGCCTCAGAGATAATGATTGCAGATAATCTGACTGTAGGCACAGCACGCACAGTTGAATCAAATAATTCAACTAATGAATATGTTGAGGGCAAGTAAACAGGTTGTAAGCTGTCATGTCATGTGACAAGCACAGGTTAATGTTTCTTTCCCAAAGATATTTGCTCTGCCTTTTGGGGGACTAAACACTATTCAGAACTAGTTATAAAACCACTACTTGTAGCCCTAACTACCGCAAAGAAATAATACTAATCAACTGTCAAAAAATATCAATGTGCCACAGTAGTTGGATCAAACTAATGCAACAGATATCAAACAGTTACGGAATAAAAATAATTAAATCCAACAATCGTCTGCTCAATTCCACTGTTAGTTAGTGCCTTAAAAGAGTTAAATAGAGTAAATGCAAGTATGCAAAGGGAGAGAGATAGGGGGAAAAAATGTTTATTTCTGCAAACTGAAATAATCAATGACTTGTGTGAATCTCAATAAGTATATTTGTACTTGTTAATATGTTGATTGAAAAAAAAAATATATATATATATATATATATATATATATATATATATATATATATATGTATATATTTTTGTAATCAATCTTATTATTCATTCAGTATGTCTACAAAGAAGCATGTAAAGAACATATTTGCAGAATATTCTCAAATGTCAAATCAATAATGGACGATATTGCAAATAAAACCTTTATGACCTGTCTCTGTTTGCCTCTCACTGGACCAATAGGGCAAAGATCACACCTTCACGGAATTACATAATTGTTCAGGATTTGCAAACATTCATCCGATCAAATCAGGGGTTTACTGGTAACATATAAGACTGATCGACATAAATTCCAGGAAATACAGATACACTTCCTTTGTTTCATGTTATCTAAAATTGCTGTCACACATCTTTCACGTGGACAATGACAAATGTGCAGGAGTATTGCAGAAGTTCTCAAAGACTCAAAGGATTTTAGAATGAATGCTGCAATAATAATAATAATACATTTTATTTATAACGCACTTTACATTTGGATCAAACCTCAAAGTATAGTTGCTGTGTAGTTACTGCAACTCTTGGCTGGTTAGCTGTCTAGTTAGCCTGGACAGTCACACATGGGTTTTTAGTGCCTGCTAAGCCATCTGAGAATTGATGGACGTAATCGATGACTTACGCTGAGACTGCTTTCCCGCTTATTATTTGAGCTGACATCTTTTTGGTCCCGAGAGTCTGTGTGCTAAGGTGCTTTTATCCCCTCCAAATTGGATGCACGTTAAGAAGAGGATCGTGGTGCTAAGAGTCGAACAACTTTAGTTGAGCGAAAGGCGTCAGTATTGACGATGATGACGTAGCTCCCGTCACAAACCAATCAGTACTGTTGAAATTCAGCCGATAAACTTTCAGGAAGGCCTTTTACATGGGGGCGTAGCTTCACCAGTCGGTTTGGTCGACAAAAAGGCGAGGATAGTAGAAAAATGACGACGCTGATAACCAATCATATTTCTTAAATTACGATGTAGTTAGAACCTCACAACCAATGATTTGTTATATCACGAGGGCGTAAGAGAGTTGGCGGGATTACAGGACGTAAAATCACGTCAAACCAGAAGAGGGCAGTACCATATTTACAAACACGTAGATAATTTTTTCCTAAAACGGTGGAGATTGTTCTGGTAACTGCATATGTGTCATCAGTCAGTCAACATCAGAAAGTTGCATGGTAACACAGGTTACTCCCACAAACCAAAACACTCGCTACTGTTGAAATTCAGCGTTATAACTTTCCAGAGTAGTGTTGAACGTAAAGCCTAGCTTCACCAGTGTTGGATGTTATAAAGGCGGGACTAAGGTAAAAGTGACTACTTTGATAACCAATAATTATTTTAGTTTACGACATCAATAAAACCAACAGCCAATGATTTATTCTATCACTCACGATGGGGCGGGATTTCGGGGGACGTAATCACGTCTAATCAGCAGAGGGCAGCACTGTATTTACACATCGCTTAGAGAATTGGTCAAAAAGTGTTTATACGAGACTAAGTTGGCCCTTAAAAGAGATTGTTCTGGTAACTGCATATATGCCATCAGTCAGTAATTAATCAGGACGTTTCAGGGACATATTAAACATAAATATTAGGCTTTAAATCCGCTGTGAGACATGAAGAAATACAGAGAGCTATGGAGAGTAGATTCTGTGGTTTGAACGACAGCGAAGACCTCCAGACGCTTATTTTAAACGCTGGCAACAATATCCACTTCGAAAGGTGAGTTGTTGACAACTGTCAATTTGCTAATCTACCAAGCATTTAGGCTGTATTTTTTTTTACGTCCAGGAAGATATCTGGACGTATTCCCTCAGTGTGTTGCTTGTTTTGTTATTGCAAGATATGTCTGCATAGCGTTTGAGGTAAAGCGCCTCTCAACATTGCACAGCTAAGGTCAAACAAATTAAACCTCATCCACTATGGAATCGTTTCCGTCTAACCCCCTGCTAACGCATGTGTCTCCTCAGGTCCAAAACACTCTATGAGGAAATTCGAGCCTCCATCAGCAATAATGAAGAAGAGGATCGTTCCTTCTGGAAGCCTGTGCTTCCTTGGGGTGGTGTCTTCACCATTAAGGCAGGACGGAAGGCCATATCATGCACCCCTCTGTACGTGGAAATCAACCTCAAAAACACCTGCACCATTGATGGCTTCCTCATGATCCTGTATGTGATTCTACGGGACAACCAGAGCTTTCCCAGAGAGCTGGCTGTCTTCCTGGGAAAGCAGTTTGTTGAACATTTCCTCTACCTGATGGACTCCTGTGACTACACCACAGTGAAGATGTTGTGGATAGGGGACAGGATGTCTAAAAGACAGTATCGCTCTGAGATCCACCAAGCGGCACTTGAAATCGACTTGTTTGGAAATGAGCACAGGAATTTCACAGAGAACCTAGAGAACCTCATGTCTACTATACAGGAGAGTCTGTGTACAAACTGGTGCTGCCCAACCCGCTTCCGAGAGTTCATCAAGACAACAATCAACATAAGGTATAAAAACACATGTCCCTGTGTCACCCTATGAGCAATACTTGAGATTCTTTCTTTCCGGGCTTAGAACGGAGTAACACCATAACAAGTGTCCTTATGGACTTTGTTTCAGGAGGAAGCCTTGATCGAAACTTCAAATTTTATATACTGTTTTGGTCTGTTGAATATTATATATAGTTTTAGTCAGCTGGAATCTTATATGTAGGTACTGTTTTGGCCAGCTGGTGTACATCAACCTCTCAAAATGGGTTTTATTTTCATTTCGCCCCTCAGAACTTTGCAGAGGCTACATACTCTAAAGATTATAGGTTGCAAACACACAAACTGGACTTTTCTTAACCCAACTTCTGGGTAGATATTGGACAATCTCATTGCTTGCCTTGTGCTTAAAAACATTACCCCTTGGACAACTAACATTAACTATCAATAACTCTGTTGGAGGCACAGCCCTATCAAATTCAAACATTAGCTTGCTGACTTTGATGAACGCAAGCTACGCTATCAATGTTTTTCAATTATTGTGCTGGATAAAAAAATGATAGAGCTTTATTTGTCAAATAATAATCATAGTATTAAAAACATGTTGAGAATGCTCATAATGCATGCTGTTATAAAGAAAAATCACTGGTCCGCCTGACACACTATTTCTTTTTGTTCATTTGTTTTTCACAAAAAGGAAACTGATAGAAAGTTATAGAAAAAAATAAATAAATAAAAAATCTTTACCTATAAAATATTGTGATTTGAGTAGCAAGGTTCTGTTCTCCAGTAGAGCGTGATGTCTAAAAACATCCCCGATGGTTACATCGTTATCTCCGAAAGCCCGCGAGCAAATCTTTGTTGTCATATCGTTGAGTGGTATAAGAGTTTTAACTGGGTAATACAATTTCCCACCAGCCCTTCCCATGAACTGCCTCACAGAGACCCTATCCAGTCAGCGGTGGATGAGTTTTTCTGTCCCAGGATTCTACTCTGCTCACAGCTGGGGTGAGACATGAGACTGCTGATCTTCATCCTCCAGTTCCAGATCAGTTTTTTTTTTTTCACTTTGATGACGAATGGATTATTTTCCTTACAGGTGTAATGGTCTAAGGGAGTTCTCTCAGAGGGTTTTCTGCCATGGACCCCCACCCTTCGTCATCCTCAACATGCAGCAGTGGAAGTCAGAGGAACTATCTTATGTTCCCTACCATCTTGCTCTCTGCCAGCACAGGTATTGAGCCACCATTGTGTGTTTCATCCGGTCAGTATACTTGGAGATCTGAGGGATTTAGAATACTTAAGATCCCTGAAGTCTGTTGAAATGTTATTCTGCCGTGATCTTGAGGATATATAAAATGTTTTTAGAATCAGACAAAGCCCTATGTAAAACTTCTGGAATTGATTCTACGTTAATTTAAGAGGAACAGTTTTTGCGGTGGTATTTTGGAGAAGTAACATGAAACTCAGTCCGGAAAACATTTGTTATAGACGAGCCAATGAGATATGAATGCATGATGATCTAACAGGACCCAAATTATTCATGTTGAAACGTCTAACATTCAGCAATGAATATTTGCAAAATAACTGTAATTTAATGTATTTTTCCGTTTCATTTTTCAAGAAAAGGAATTATATCAATTACTTCTCCCTCTATCTCGTATGAACTGGAACAATGTGTTTTCACTATCTCCTTTCTCTACAGATACTCACTGGAGGGCGCCACTCTCTTCAACAAGGAGGAGCATCACTACTCGGCAGCCTTCCAGATAGAAGGCTGCTGGATGCACTATGACGGTCTGAGGGGGAACAATTTGATTCTCTTACACAAGCCACCAGAGCTTTTGCTGCTGTCTTCTCTTGTCTACATCCGCGCCGCCAACAAGTAGTTGGCACAGACTTGTACGGAATTCTTTCCAAGCTCAATAGTGAAAGCATTCAACCATCCTTCTTTTAATTATTTTGTTATGACCCAATGCACTACCTAATTTTTTTAAATCAAGTTTCATCATTTGATTTTTATGTTATATGTTGCGTCCTCGTTTCACCTGAATACTTGCAGAAAGTTTCCTGCGTGAAATGAAAATGACTTTTTTTTTTAGCATGCTTGGAATCCAAGAGTGTAATGGACTATAATAGTTCAGGATTAATATGCCTAAATAAGAATACCAGTGAGTAATACATATATCATTCTTGTTGAAGGGATTGCACTGCTAGGGAGTATTAAGCAGCCCTTTATTTACATAGATCAACCGTAATATAAAAACCACGTGCCTGGAAATCTTTCGTAACCCAGAACAGCTCTGCGATGTGTTCTATCACCTTTCTGTCCAAACCAGCATTAAGTTTTTCATCTATTTGTGCTGCAGAAGCTCTTCTGTAGGATCAGACAACACGGGCAAATCTTCACCCCCCTCGTGCATCGGCTGATCATGATTCAGTAATTAATTCACCAGTTGTCTTTCCCCAGACAAGACAAGTCAAATCAAAGCCTGCGGACCACGTCCGGCCCGCGAGGCAATATCTAACACCACAGAAACTGCCAATCTCAGAATGCACTGAGATGTGCGTTCTCCCCAAACCTGTGTTTGAGTTTGACACCCCTGCCCTAGACCACTTTGGCAGTTAGTAACCACTGCTGACCAGTAACACACAAGCCTGCAGTTTAAGATACTCAGATCCAGTTATCTTCACATTACAATTTGTTCCATCTTCATTTTTCCTGATTCAATAATAAGTCATCATTTACAAGTACTAATCTAATTCCGATTTACCTGTAAGTGGTTATAATGTTATGGCTGATCAGTTTTTGACAGTGTATAGCATGCTTCCCTTATTCATTTCGTATTCAAGCACAAATAAAATGGTGCTTATTCTATTGACACGGTGGTCTGAGAATAAGAAATGATTAAACGATGTCACGGTCAATATCACCTTAATGTTTCTTACTTGCAGGCAATATATTAGGTAAATATTTGAATACAAAGGTTGACGGAAGTTCGAAAAATCTTCTCTGACATGAGCTTAAGTATTATTGGTTTGACTTCCAAGGCACAAAGCTGGTAGCATGTCATTTCAAGCATTTAGCAACACGCAGAAAATATGCATTATTATTTTGAACCTCATGTCACACTGTGCCTTTCCCAAGAGAAGTATGTGAAAAACAATCCTGTCAATAGTTAATCATGAATAGTTCTACTATTCCTGATTGTGTCTTTTTTTAATGTAAATATAAGTATTTTTAAGCAGACTTATTGTATTGATTGTGTCACGTGGATCGGCTGGCTGGGGAGTCATAAAAGCACACAGAACCTTTAAGGCAGGCATTTATTTTAAACCGGGTACAACTGCAACACACAGATGGACTAAAATGTATGTAAAATGTCTTCAATCAAAACATGATCAAATGTGAAAAGCTACTTTTTCTACACCTACGGTTATCTTGTACTTCCAGTATTAATCCACAGGATAACAAATTCAAGATCATCACCTGACTCCAGATACACAATGGAAAATGTAAAAGAAGCAGAGTGGTCATTTGGCGAACATTGACATCACAGGATTTTTCTATCAGACAAACATTAGCGTGGCAGTCCGCCGCGACCCGGTGTTAGTCATCCATCTGCTTTATTTGAAAAAGCACTTTGGTGAGTGGTGACAAAAAACATGAAATTGGTTAGGCCATAATACATTTCAAAAAAACGTATACAAACTATTTTCAAATCCCTTATTTTGCAGATTCACGTTTGCAGATTTTCATCAGCATCTCTCCAGAACTCATTATGGTAAATCACGACAGAACAGTGACGGCGACAGCACAGAATTACGCCCGCGTGATTTGTGCTGTGGCATTCTAGTACGGTGCACAATCAATTTATACAACAAACAAAACAAAAACAAAAAAATCATTCAAATCTTGAAATAATGGCAATGCTAGCATGAACGAGGATGCTTTACAATTTCATCAACAATAACCAGCCTTCAAAATGTAGGTATGCAGTGATGCAAACAATCTGCAACTAACCAAAAGTCTCACCAGGGATACCCTGACCAATTTGCAAGGCAAATGTCATTAAAGGTCTTCAGTATTGGGTTCTGTGATCACTTTACAAACATGTTTAGACTACAAGGGTGAGGCGGAAGATGACCCATCGATTGATCACAAGACTTCAATGGTAAATAAAATCTGTCAAACAGGTGTGTCTATTCAGCACGCCATTAATACAGTGAATCAGTTTAAATAAACATAAGCCATATGACAATAACAAGACATGCACAACGAAGTGAGGACACATAATGTCTGCTAGGGGTGAGGCAAAGTTAATGGTACCATTTACAGGCTTCATTGGACATGACCAGCCAACGTTGTGAAGTGAAAAACGGGCCATGTGGAGGTTTTGTTACAGCAATGAAATGCTTTGGCTTGGAAAAAAAAAAAAAAAGACAAACACTAAACATATTCACCCACAGAGAGAACAGAAATGTCATTATTGCATCAGCTAAATGCTATTATCCTTGATTCAAACATATGTACAACTTACAATGTGTATCAAAGTTTGATGAGTGCAACAGTCAGTGCACAAATCAACTCGAACTAGACCAAACAGAAGACACAAACATACCTCACCTTTATTAGTCTAATGCCCCCTCTATTGCTGGCATTGTTTAAGCGATATATTAGCCCCCCAAGGCTGACACCCTAATACACACCGGGGGGGGGGGGGGGACTCTGGTTTTCCTCCCAGGATGAAGATTGGTTGACAGTGGCAACATGGCCTGAGTTGACTGGCACAGCCCTTGGTATTTCTTGCTAATGCTAACACGATATTAATGATAAGAAATTAATTGGGGCTCTCAAGGGAAGCCGTTCCTAACCTGACGGAAGGTTGTGTGGGATCATATTTTGGCACTACACGCGATACCGTGAAAGGACTTCAAACCTGAGCTTACAAGCGAGACCTCGGCCATCGAGGGTCATGTGTTCAGTGGGGTGGTTGGGACCACACCCCATCAAAGGCAGAGAAAAAAAAAGTCTTGTTCATAGCCTCTGGTGAATTTATACGAAGAAATGCCATTGAACCAATAAAGCAAGCTCATATCCCGCAACAAAGATATGGATATAACAGGGACCCCGATTCTTTCAATAAAAAGAAAACAGGGTGAGCAGATTTTGTGGTTTGACCACAGGTTTCCATTTCTGTAGGACTTTATTGCATGGACGGTGCCATTAATATTCACGCAAATTAAACATCTAACATTATTAACGGAACAGAGGTTGATCTCAAGTGATGAAAAATGACAGACAGTTGAACCCTGAATATAGCACCAGTTGGTGTCATGTGTGTACCAAAGGGTGAAAAGATGGCCATGGTGGAGTTCAACTGTTGTGAAGAGTAGTGACCTTAGGATGAGTGAACAGAAGCGAGACGTTGAGGATTTTTAAATGGCTCTGAGGATGTAGCAGAGTCTGGAGACAAACACTGAGCAGGATTCAGTATTCACCTCTGAGGAGCCTTGCAAATCTCTCTCACACACAGACACACACACGCACAAACACACACACACACACACACACACACACACTTGACCCAGTGCAGAAAAACATTTACAGGCAATGCACTAGAGGATATATTTATATTTCATTTAGACTATTTACAAGAGAGAAAGGCAGCCCTTTTAGATAAAATTGAAAGTTTCCAACTCCTCTTTATAGTGAAGCACTGATTTTGATGCAGAACTTCTGCATCACTGAGCATCGGTTCTGCACACAGACACGTAACAAAACAAACAAGCCTATCGGACATGCACGTACCCTCGAGCATACACGCTGCGTGGTCAACAACCACATATTCAAACAAATGCACCGGTGAAACTGCAGTGTTTGACAAAATTTGAACAGATGTTTCCAGTTGCAGCAGAAAAATGAAAACAGATTTAAACATAAATAAGGGGAATAACAACAACAAAAAAGTGCCAACACAGAAGTTTGAAACAGAAAGTGACAAGTTTTCTTGCAAGATCCTCTGGGAAATGGCTCGGAGTCCTCGTTGTCGCCCAGCAGCAGTAAACGAGTAATCGTCTCCCTAGCCAACAGCTGGCCAATCACCCATACAGCTTTGCAGAACGTTCTCATCCCAGAGCCATGTCTGTTGTCTCCCTCTACCCAGTTAGATAGCCCATCACATCCTTCCACTCAGCAGGCTCCCTCTCCTCCGCTGCTCACACCAGTGTGCTGTAGTCCTCTGATCCAGGAGGATGAATGTGGGGAACGGCAGAGGAGGAAACCAAAAAAGAAAGCTCTTTGAGTCTAATTTTTATTTGGTCCTACCGCGCCGGGCCATGCGTCAAAGGGCAGTCAAACCAAAGTTGCAACGGCAATACATCATGCCGCTTGAGTCCAACCAGCTGTCTGAAATCGGGTTATAGCGCTGAACCGTGTTCAAGTAGGATGACCCAGAGTGACCTCCCACCACATAGAGGTAGTTGTCCACGATGGCAGAACCCACACCTGCAAGACAACGTCACACGCATATGTACCCGATGACCCGCATTCCTACATCCTGCGAATTGAAGCGTTAGCTAGAAAATATGACCCACTCACCGGTGCGGGGCTCATTCATCGGCCGGCAGGCTGTCCACTGGTTCTGATGAGGATCGTACCTCTCGATGCTGGATAGGTGCGACACTCCATTGTGTCCGCCAACCACAAATATGAAGCCGAGCATGACGCCCACTCCGAAGTTGATCCTCTTATCTGCCATGGGGGCTACCATTTCCCAGGAATCCTTGCTTGGGTCGTACCGCTCCACGCTGTTTTGGTCAGACGAAGAAGGATTAAGGACACATAATTCCAAATGCAAATTGATCTGATTTGGCCATTCATTAATTAAGACACCTCCTGCAGGATACTATAATTTACCCATGACTTTCAAGTAAAGACAATTTTGACAATACATCTTACAAATATCTATATCATATTATTTTATAAACACTTGGTATATCGGAGAATAACTCCTATTGAAATGTGTGATGTAATGTGTGTTCATTTGTAATTTTGGGGAGAAAGATCTACTTCACGTGCAATTTTGATTGAGATAATGAGCTTATAATATGACTAAATATCACTGTTATTGAGAGGTTTCAAGGTATAAGCTACTCAGGTGGTCTGATCACACACCTGATGCAACCAAACCAATTGTGATGGTTGATAAGAATCAAACAAAACTCTGGAACAAAGTTACTCATATAAGGGTATGATTACCTCTAGAGAAATTAAAGTTTCTTTGTATTGAAATGCGTTCCTAAAAGTACTGGTATTTTTTTCTATCAAAAATGTTTACTGCTGATCAGACCGTACTTACCTGTTCAAAAAAAAGACAGAAAAATACATTATCAAACGAAGTTTGAGAACCACTGTCCTTTCCAGTGAAAGGAAAACAGAAAATATGACTGTTTAGCAGTGTGTGAGGACATAAGCCATTGGGGAGAGAAGAAAATGGTCCCCAAAGATTTTCCATCCAAACACATTCTCCTGAGGGGCTTCGGGAGTCAAAGAAACAAGCAACACTGAGAAACTGCTCTCTAGAGATCCATGGCAACAACAGCGGTCTAACCAGCAACAACACAATCAAGTAACCTCTCAATGGAACTTAAGCAGCCACTTCTTGAACAGCTCCTCTTCACTCATTAACAGGACCCTGACCATTTTCTCAGGAATACTCTACATCCTTCACCTGATTGTCAGTTCTATTAAATAACTAATAAGACCTTGAGAGAGAATGCCAGTCTGGGTCAATAAGAGCTACAAGCTTTTTCACCCAGCTCAAAAGCCATCTAAATTGGTGTTGTGCTGTACCAAACTCTTGTTACTGGAGTCAAGGTCATCTGTAGAACTGATGAAAGGACAGTTGCATATTTGATCCCATGTGGGTTTCAGCTGCCGCATACAGTCAGTGCAGAGAGAAGACAAACCATTTCAACCGTTTCTGAGCAGCTCAAGAATTAATCAGAAAGTATTCATCTTCATTCATACCCATTTAACTTTGTGCTGTTCATATTGGACAGAGAGTGAGTATTCTTATACACACAAATAGACGATTAGACATAAAAACCACAGGCATAATATTGTATAGATTGCCCTTTTCAGTAGTTTGAAAAGGGCAATCTACACAGTAGATACAGTAGCTCTTTTCTGTGGCATCACAAAACATGAGCTACCCTTCTCTCCCCACAGACATCAATTACCGTAAGTATCACATAACCCTGTCACACGGTCAATCATTGTCGGTCCTTAGACTTCTTTGGTAGGTATCAACAAAGGGAACCACCCAAGAAAAACCTGCAGATCTGTAAATTACATAATTGTCGAGCCCACACAATTTGCTCTCTTTGTCAAAGTTGCAAAGAGCCTTAAACTTTCCCAATTTTCTTGGTTCCACCCGTCAATTTCTGGATAAACTGTTCAATTGCTGCCTAATATATCCCATCCACTGACAGATGCCATAGTATGATTTCACCTATCAGTGGTTACAATGTCTTGGCTCATTGTGGTAAATCATTTACTCTCTGACTTTCATACAATTTCTTTGGTCCAAAAAAACAAAAACAAATAGCACTCAAGTTTCTAAAAATTCCCAATCAATTATGTTTAACCTATATATTTTATATAACATGCACATATGTGCACAGGTAAAACAAAATACACACACACACATACATATACACACACACACACACACACACACACATACATATATACATATAGACTCTCAATGGTATTACCTGTTCATATGGGCTGGGCCATAACCTCCAATAGCATACACCATGCCATCTAGGACAGCAGTGGCAAAGCAACTGCGGGACTTCGTCATGGGTGCCACGGGCTGCCACTCCTTCAGCTTGGGGACGTATTTCTCGACAGATTGGAGGTAATACTGGCCGTCATAGCCTCCAAGAGCATAAAGCTCCCCGGCCAGGACCACTACCCCAAGTGTGCTACGGCACTCTGCCATACGCTCTACCGAAGACCAGGTGTTACTTTCAGGGTCCCAGCTCTCCACTGTGCTCTCATGTCTCCGATAGCTAATGCCCTGTCTCATGTGTGTAGCGATCCCTCCTACAACATACACCTTGTGGTCCAGCACTGCTACTCCAAATTCATATCGGGGCACACTGAGAGGGGCGAGTCCAATCCAAGAATCAGTCTGAGGGAAATACATTTCCATGCTGGAAAGAAAGACAAAAATATGTGAGTGAAGTCACCAGTTTTGTTGGGAGGAAATAAAGTGGGCATAACCATATGTGAAAAGTTGCCCTTTCAATCATGCTTAAAATGATCTTCTCCATATAATACAAGTATTACCTTTCTAACGTTGCAAACAGTCCAGCTTTGCCTCCTACTGCTAGTAGCACCTTTGGGGCACACCTGGGCCGTGCTGACAATACAGTCTGATAAGAGAGACGGTGCTCAGGCATAAAATGATATTTGAGGGCCTCGTTGAGCAGGTGCTTGCATGCATGGTCATCTCGTATAAGATGGTTAGCTTCGTATAGGCGGGTGAGAAATTTGACGCTGAGCAGAGGAAGACGAACACAATGCAGTAGCTGAGCCAAGTGCTGCTGTCTCTCAGTTATGTCATATTTGATCCATGATTCCAGGGCGTAAAATACTGTCTCTTCTGTTACCACCTTAAGGCAGTCATTCGACACAATTTCTTCCAACTCAGCCCTCGTAAGTTCAAAAAACTCCTCCGTCTGACAAACCTCCTCAAAGTTCTCACATATGAACTTAGTAGCAGCAAGACACAGGTCGTGACAGCCATATGTCTCTGCAAAGCGGGAGATCCCTATACAGTTTCCAGCATCCAGCTGGCTTTCTAAGAAGGAGCAGCACTCCTTAAGTACTAGCTTAACCTGGAGTAAGTTGGCAGCCGGAAGCAGAGATTCCACTGTTTCCTGGGAGATGAACACTGTGCCAGTGTAAGCATACTCCACGATGGCCTAGAAGAAAGAGATCAGTCACGCATACATTCACTATTGTACAAGCAGTTAATAGTGCAATAAGAACATGTCTGCTAACTCCAACATACCTGCAAGGCAGTCTCATCGATGCACTGAAATTCCACCTCAGACGTCTCCTTTTCTGAGAGGTTACCTGTGAACATGGCCTTGAAGTAAGGGCTGATGCTGGCCAGCACTACTTTGTGGGCATGAATTTTGGAATCACCCACACATAAAACAATGTCGCAAAGTTCATGATCCTGTCGCAAGAGCTGGAGGCCTTGCAGCAGCTGTTCTGAGTGAGGCCGTTTTAAACTTGCAAACATATAGGACGGGTCCTTCTGGTCCATCTGAAAGCAGGAATCCAAATACAGTACAGTGTTGACTTCTAGTATTGTAATTTTATGATCAAATGAAATATGACCAACAGCAAATACACATTCTATAAGTCATGAAATACAGCAATTATCATATTGTCCATGAAGACAAGCCTGTGAACCATTGAATGTTGAATCACAATCAACAGGACTTTTCTGAAGACGTTTGAGCCCTCCGCCATGAGGCCTCCTCAGTTCAATATGAATGGTGGGGAGTCCGGAATTTGACCTTCCATGATGTAGAATGTGGACAGCATTCCTTGTCCTTTAGATGAAGATGGACTGCTGAGTCATGTCCTGCAAAGCTTGCTCTCCTGTTCCTTTGCTGGGCCATGCAAATGGATTTTTTTTTTGTTTATTGTTGTTTTTTTTACACCCTATATGAAAATCTGTGCACTCCACACTACATTAACCTCGTTGCTCAGTTTGTGCTTGAGTGTTGAATCCTTAAGATGAACTAGTTTTATCCAACGGTGTTGCTTGGTTTCAAATTTACCAGGATGTTCTGATTTGAAAAATCTGTCACAGTTTCTCAGATATTTAAGCCAGATGACAATGATGTGCACTAGTCCCGACCACTCAGTTAGAACTGAAGAAGCCTCTGAAGTTAGAGGTGGAACATCTTCAACTTGCTTCCGAGTTAACGGATAACCTGGATGAAGGAGAATCTATGCGCACACACACACAAATGTCAAACCTAATAAAAAAACAAACAGGCCGGTGCAACATGACGTAATGACAGCACGCGTTACGGAAACATGCTTGTGGAGACGGTATGATGCATTCAGACATGTTTCGAAATAACTCAGTATTGTCGTTTTTACCGACCCACTATTCATTTGGGTGATGCATATGTAAACTAAAGCAGCATAGTATTTTTAACACATTGCAAAGGATGACTCAAGTTAAGAACCATAAGTTGCAGACAAGAAAGCAATACCAGGTTAACTGAAAGTCAACACTTTAGTTGCTAGGGTGCACGTATGTTTTATGGACCTCAAGTCACAAATGTTACGTTTGTTTTTCTGCGCCTTTGTTCTATTTCTGGACAGAGGACGTGGTCAGATTAAAACTAGATAGGTCCCTTTTAGCTTTAATTTAGCAGACAGTTTGTGCACAAGCTAACCCACTGTCAAACCAACCTTTGCTTTTGCAGGAGCACATTCCTGCTGATAGCATATACATCAACTTCTATGACACCACCGTATTAACTCCAACGTCTCGAATGTAATAGACAATTTCTGTAAGATTACACTGCAGTCAGCGGAGGTTAGCTGCTAAAAATAAACACGGTTCCTGTGGCTAGCTGCATCATTGATTGATATACAGTAACATGGCTGACAGATACACAATTGTGACGATTTAGCTAGCAATAAAATAGCATTTATATACGGTCAAATCGAAGAAACCATACCTGTAACATGAAGTCCGTCAGGACTGCCGCCGTAACGACCGATTTTGCGGTGGCGGAGTTCAGCGGCGACGAATGAGAACCCCGAGCAGCTACCAGGAAAACAACCTAGCGTCAACCTAGCCACAAAGCTGTTACAAATGAGGTCTTATACCAACGAGCAAGAAGCAGCACACCTACTTCCGCTACTTTCAAAACAAAGCACCCGTGTTACTATTTTAGGAAATGCTACATTCACGAAAGCCGGGGAAATGTTAACTTTACCAGAATAACAACTTTACCCTTGAGTTGTTTAGATAACAACAAAGCAAATCACATCCACACACATTATTAATGTGTCTTCGAACTCCTGGAGATAGAAATAAAATATTATATAGTAACAGATTTACATCATAAATTGAACCTCAAAAGTGCATAATATTTTAAGCAAAATACACTTCAAATGTTATGGTAGAGTTGCATCTGTCCAACTAATATTATGTGAGAATACTCACATATCTACATTTAGAGTATCATTATGTGTGATTTGTAATGGCGGACATAATAATAATACTGTGAACTCTTTATTATTACTTAAAGTCATACATTGTATAATACCATGAAATTCGTTCAATACATTTGACTCATCCCATCTGTAGAGTCCCAGAGCCTTAGATTTAGCTTTTGTAACCCTTTCCAGGCAAGTGTATTTCAATCAGCTCTTATGGAATTTCTTTTGATTTTGGCATAGTTCGCTAATGGTAACACCAATGAGTCAGCTTCCTGGTTCTGAAAATCGTTCAACAGCGCTGGTAGTAATAAGGTCTAACTGTGTCTAGTCCAGCTGTTTAGTGCTTCTTAGGATTTAGTTTCTAAAAGCTCAAATGTATATGTAGAGTATGCTATATACAAAAATAAATCAGTGTTAATATTGATTATTTGTGTACCGCAACAAAAAAAAAAATAACAACCTTTGAACAATTTGTTATTAGTAAGTTATTAGTAAGTTATTTTTATGTTATATGCTTAAATAGATTTGAGGACTTATAAACCAGATAATTGTGAAAAAATTGAGAATTGGTTAATGTATGAACATTACCTCTACTGAGGAGGTTATGTTCTTCCCATCGTTTGTTTTCTCTATCATTTGTTTGTTAGCAAGATCACAGAAAAACTGAAAACAGGATTGGCATGATCACATTTAGGTTTTAGCATCCTTGAGATGAGGTTACGTCATGACCTAACGGCGCTACGTCATTACAACGTTTTCCTTACCATTGCAAGAAATTTTTGGAATTTTATTTACAACAACTCATAAATTAATTGACAATTTTGCATGGAATTTTATCCACTTCTCTGGAAGATGATTGCCTTTTGGTAGCTGTGATGTCATGTTTTCTGAGGCATTGTGAGATAGGGAACTTTTGGTGTTTTTTTGCAATAACTTATTCATTGATTACTGTAATTATGGTGACGTTACGTCACGACCTCAAGACATGCTTTCATGAAAATGTTCAAATCTAAGGCAAGATAGGATACTTTAAGAGTTTTTTTAATCACGATAATTCTACCTGGGGTAATGTTGTGCTATGCGGAGGTTTGGGCTCTCTGAGGGCTTTCTAGTTTGAGTGATGTTCTGTTCTAGATCAGGAATAGATGTTACAGAAGTTCCTGCTGCGGCTGAGCCGATTCCTTCTGGAGGAGCCGCGGACTGGCGTCGCCATGGTAGCGCTCAGTTTGCGACATGGATTCGCCATTTTGCTGCCTGGTTGTGTGTTTTGTGGGATCCTCCGAAAGAAGGTATACATTTGAAGCTTCCAGAAATCCAACACCCCAAATAGAAGCTAAAAAAAGTCAGGAACATGTCTGCGCTCACAGAAGTCTAAGGACATGGGTATTTGGACGACGTAACACCGAACGTTGGCGCTAACGTCAAGCTTCACTGAGGAGAACCTGGAGAAAGCACAAGGTCTGTTTTTCCTGCTAATTATCAAACTTTGCAGTCGACCAACACTTGAAACCAACACAATCAACGGAGGAGCGAGTTAGCTTAGCACTGCTTCAACGGCGTTATCCGTGCGGTCACGTTAGCTGACTAAGTCAGTATGCGCCGCGTAACGGTAACGTTACCGTAATCAGGGATGGATCAGAGGCGTTATTTAGAATAATTTAAAACGTTTCAATGCAACCAACGTTACGTTCACTGGGAGGAATGTCTCAGTAACGGGCGATAGTCATGTTTTAGGTCAGCTCGGCCATTCTGCTAACTACCGTGTCTGACAGCCACAAGTGGTTGTGTCGTATCACTATGTAATCTAGGTCATGGCGAAGATGAGGAGCCTTCATCATTATCACACTCTAAAATATTTACGATCAATTTGGCTATATACCTATAGATCATTCCTATGTTATGGCTGTTAAACATAGTTGTTCTCTTTTATTTTCTATAACCAGGGTCAGCTAAAGCCTTTACGGGACATTTAACAGTATTTGTCTATAATCAATGATTGATCAATGTAACACTGCAAATCTGTCGGTTTAATCACTTCTATTAGTTGTATCTAGATTGTTCTCATCATGCCAATGGTAGTCTGGCATGTTTCACCCTGCTATGCTTTTTCATCTTGCAGAGGTTTGATGTTGATACAATGAAATATAAGTGTAATGTAAGACAGTACAATTTAAAGATATGCAAAATGTTCAGAATAATTTGAAAAAAATATTATTCCTCCATACCTCCCTTTTTCACTCTCAGGTTTGTGCTTCCTGGATTGAATAAACACTGCTCTGAAAAATTAGAAGAACATTTAATCATCACATTATAACAACAAGTCAGTTAAACGTCTTGGATGGCAAACGGGAATGGTTTTACAGGCGGTGGCCACGGACCACTTCTCTCTCTTCATCTTTCTCTGACTGATTTTTCTCTCATTTGGCATTTTGCTAGTGTCCTTAACACTATTGGTAGTATGATGCTGTACTTGCAGCCCATTCTGGCTGTACAGGTAGTCCAGTTCCTTCATGATGGCATATTCATGTGTGTCGTCGCAAGAAGGTTTGCAGAGCCATCTAGAACAGTCTCATGAGTGTGGAGGAGGGACCATGTGACGAGCCGTTACGTGAGGAGAGTTGGACAGGGCTGTAGACCGGAAAATACCCAGCAGCCGGATCAGTATCTGTTTCTATGTGTAAGGAGGAACAGGAGAATCACTGCCACACCCCTTCAAAACCACCTCCAGCAGTCTACACGTGTACATGTTTGTGACCAAACTGTCAGAAAAAGACTCCATGAGGTTTGACTTGGGGCCAAACGTCCTCTAGTGGGAACTGCTCACAGCCAAGCACCATAAAGCTGGTGTTGCATTCTCTACAGAACATCGGAATCGGCAGGTTCACCATTGGTGCCCCGTTCTCTTCACAGATGAGAGCAGGTTCATACTGAGCAAATATGACTAACTTGACTGGGTATAAGGACATTGTAGTAAATGTTTGGCTGCCTGTAACATAATCCACCTTGACCCGTTTGGCGGTCGGTCGGTGATGGTCTGGGGAGGCACATCTTTGGAGGGTCACAAAGACCTCCACAGGCAATCGAACTCTGATTGCTGTGAAGTACCAGAATCACGCGAGCATCTAGTCTTGTGGATGATGAGAACATTTATGCTATTGACTTTATGTGAACCTTAACATAATTTGATCCCCACACGCCTGATATTATTGACCTTTATCCATGCTTGATCAGTAGCAAACTACAAATATAACCCTATTATCAGTGTTTCTATGGCTTATTATTCAAGTATGTTTAGTCTCAGATAAGTTTTCTATGGATCTTTATTCAAAAACTGTGTAATAATTATTCACAAAATGCCATATACATAAATTCAACAAATACCCCTTTCAATATTTTTTTAATTCTAAGTATTTTATTTATTACATATTTTATATATATTTCTTTTTTCAGATATGAAATCAACCTTTATTGCAATTAAACTTGAAAAACAATAACTTGAGTAAATCCTTTCTCCTATACGTTGGGTATCCTGAGTACTTCATGCTGGTTTTCTGTGTTCTCCATTCACAGCTTGACAGACAGGAGAGTGGTTTTCCATCATCAACCACTCACAATGAAAGCAGGAAGTGAAGAGGAGGAATATTATTGTCCTCACAGAATTGCATTTCTTTCTTTGGATTCTCAAATTTGACCACATCCCTCAGACCATCAATAATGATACCTGGATTGATATCTCAGGAGTTACATGGACAACTGCTGGACGTGAAGAATTACCAAAATCGCACAAATGGGGTGGAAGAGCTCAAACACATCCTCTCAGGATTGGACATGAAATCTGTCCCTTCTGTTAGTGTTCAGGATTTGATCTGTTTTCTCATGCGGCTCCTGGATGACAGTAATTTTAAAGTATTTTATGGCACCTTACAAGTCTTAAATGTGCTCATCCAGAAGCTCGATACAGGTGTTGAAAAATATTTCAAACAGATAGTGTCAGTGGCTATAAAGGCTCTAGGAGACACTCGTACCATCACCAGATATGAATACATGACTGCGTTTAGACAATTGATGAAAGCTGTTGCACCACAACGAATACTGGACCTCGTCACTGGAAACTTGAAACACAAGAACTCGAGTGTTCGCGAAGACGTCCTTAATATCATTACGGCAGCTATGCTCATGCATCCCAGGAAGGATTTCAACATCCCCAAACTTTGTTTTGAGGTCGCACCATATCTGGCAGACAGCAAAAAGAAAGTTCGCCATGCCACCCTTGAGCTATTTGCAGTCTTTGACTATTGCCTGGACAAAGGGAAAAAGCAACTTCTAATGAAAGCTGTGGACATGGTTGAGCTCAACGATGACGCAGAGGGACTCATGGCAGCAGTACAGGCAAGAAGAGCCAGGCACATCCTTCCCAAGCTGACCTCAGATGGGATGGTGGAATATGGCCTGGTGGTGCCCAAACCTGGACAGCGATGCCCGCTGCATTCTGGAGCAGATCTTGACTGGGTGATGAACGGAGGGCGCATAAGTAGTGCGAGGGGCAACCGAACTGAAGGGGATCTCGACCGACTCCAAGGCTATGGCAGCTTAGGCTCTCTAACTGATGACCTCCCACTTCAGAGGAGAATTGTGAGCGCTGGTAAAGGGAAAAACAAACTACCCTGGGAGATGTCGAGCTTCTCCTTCACTGAGAAGGAACAGCAATGTAGGACCCCTAATGGAACATGCTCTGAACAGGTGGGACCCATCATCACCTTTGACTTGTGATATTGCTACTTATCTCTGGTAGAAAATTCCCATTTATAGCATATATTTTTAGCAACTCTATACTCACCTGTCAAAACAAGATATACATCACAGGAGGTTGTTCTGGGGTTACTTTACCCTGATTATTGGGGACGCAAATGTATCCTTGTTGCTGCTGACATTTTTGAAACTGATGAAGCCGCCATTGACTCCTCAAGCAGCATTTAGAATAATGACATTAAAATTATGAGGCATCCTTCTAGTAAAGCAGTTCTATCGATTAACTTACAATCAGTCATTGCAGAGAGCATGATCATCTTTATTTTACTGAAGAACAATGAAGCGATTGCTTGATCACAACAGTGATGGTTGCCAGCAATGGTTTTGCTCCTAGACTATAACACCTGCTGTTTGAAAAAGCCCAGTCATTCCCAAAAGGAACCTAAGTACATTAGAGGCTCACTTCTTTTTTTTGTCGGTCATGTTTGATTCGGTCCTGTGGTTCTTTTAACTAACATCTCATTGAGTGTAGTTTTAGTTGTCATAGAACATACAGTCTCTCTTTTTTTTTTAAATTCTATTTTTAGAAATGGATGCATCAGAGGGTAAGGTAGCATTAGGCTAGAAACTGAATATGTGGCTCCCAAGGAATTCTAAACAGAGAAGACAGGAGAGACACTTTATCATCCCTGACACATTTCTTGGAAGGAATACAGCTGGTGACTCATTTATCTCCACGGTCACACTGCTACTGCAAAAAGTGTGGAGGATCAAGCTTCCACTTTGTTGTGTTAAAGGATGCAATAAGGAATGCAAGTTTATATTTCGACAGGCTCTGTTGTAATACTGTGCACCACTTGAGTTGAGTGACCCGGCATCCCCCATACCACACGGCAAACAAACTGGACGGGGCATGAAAAATAATTGTTTATATCACAGGGTTGTGCTTTTGAGACGTGTCTTATTTATAGCCCGAGTGTTGATTGCCATTACACCTGTAGAAGTGTTGATCACATTGTAGACGAACATCCTTTTGCTACATCCTTTTGTTCATAGCCTAGTGGATGGATTTACACTTAGACTCTTGTTTGTATAATAATTGCTTTGTGTTGGTTATTTGAACTTCAACATCTAGTTGGTTTTGAATGAAATGGTTCTCTACCTTCTAATAGGTGGCTAGGGAGGATGTTCTACCCCTGTCCAGGAAGCTGAGTCCAGAGACGTACGTACCCAGTTTCAGTAAGTGCCAGCACTTCCTTTTTCTCAACATCAGACTCGCCTTGATTAAGAAACAAATCCACCACACCACTCACCAACAGTTACATATTCTAAACTCCAGCCTGACACTACGTTACTAGAGCAATCAGTCGGCAATAAAATGAGTCATCAAGCGCTCTTGAATATTAAAATGATTGCATTGTGAGATAATCTGCATGGAAACCATGTCAACCAAGTGCATTCACTAAATGCTTTCAGAGCTCGTTGCAGAGACGCAGGCTAATTGCGAGGGCATTAATATTTACTGCTTCATGTCAGTCAAGCTTACACAGGTGAGAAAAGGATTTAAAAGGTAGGCTCCCCCGTTACATTAGATTAATGCCCTGCATTAATAAAAGGGAAAATAAGTTCTTGTGGTTAGATGACTGCATTAGAAAATCAAGCACAGCAAATATTAGAATTAGATACGTCCTATTGAGTTTAGTTTTGGTTGCTTCTTACTGAATATATACATATATGAGTCGTGTAACCTTAAGAAATTAAACCGAGTACAGTTACCTTGTCAATCATTTGATCCCACTTTACACAGGGGTGTTGTTGCTTCACGCACGTTATTTTAAATAGTGTGTAAAGTAAATTGGGAATGGTAACCAGTTAATTTTGTCTCCCCGTTTAGGTTCTGCAGAGCCTCAGAAACCGCACTCCTCCAGGAGACGGGCATCCCCTGCACGCCTCAGAAGAAGTGGAAGTCTCGACTTAAACACTGACTGTTTTAAAACTACCAACCTTTCCGACCCAGATGCAGGTAAGGAGTTATCAGCCCAAAACGATTTAAGGCTGGGAAATAACAAAGACCTGAAGTCCTTTAAATTGCCTTTTTACAACATCCAACTTTTCCCTCACTCCTGACGTGTGGATTTCCTGTCTCACAGTGGCACCTAAGGGACACATGATCTCAAGGAACCCAAGTGTTGAGTGCACAATTTCCCTCCCCTCGAACACCACCTCCACTGGCTCCTTCCTTCTGCCCTCCTACCCTCTGGCTGCACTCCCCGGAGGCATGCTTACTCCAACACTGTCCCGCCACCATGCAGACTCGCCCCTCTCTATGTCCGGCATGTGGCCCAACAGGAAAGAGTGCAGTCCTCACCAGAGAGACTCCAACCCCTGGAGTGACACAGCGGGCACAGCAAAGGGTAATCTACTAAAAATGGGTGGAACTGTGAGCTCCTGGCTTAATGGAAAAAATGTCTCTTTACATTTTTTTCTTATCCTCCCTCTTTACCCTCTCAGCAGACGATCTCTTGAGTAGATGTTCTCCACGGCCGCTTCGTGCCTCCCTCGTGAGCTCCTCCTCCACTTCATCGTTCCGTCGGGCCCTGAGCAGCAACAGGGCACCCATATCTGTCTCACCTGTCATACCTACAGCCGAGCAGTTCCACTCTCATAACGGTCAGAGTTCAGATTCTCCAGGCAGCCCCCAGAATCTTCAGCTAGAAAGGAACTTTCATCTGGACTCTGACGATTTCATCAGCGCGGAGCAGGATCCACCGGAGGATGATCCTCTTGACATGCGGGAGGTCAGTAAAGTTTTTATAGGTCCCTGCAAACTCAAACCTGAGTAAACATTCCAGTGTGTGTCACAATAGAAGCTGTAGGACCCAAAGCAAAGTCTGAGCGGTCAGACGGATGAAGTGTGGCATTAGTAATAATAATAAACCTCCTTATGCTCATATGTGAATATTTGTGTGTTGCTCGCAGATGATGAGCTCATTGCGCTCTTTGCGAAACAGCGCGGCCAAGAAGAGGGCCAAAGTGAACCTCAACAGTTCAGATCCAGACAGCCCCGACTCGGCTGTGAGGCTGGACCTGGACTCGCCGTCCCATACCTCTCCGATGCTGACCAGCTCAGCCAGCGAGAGCGGTCTTTCCAGTCTGAGCTCAGTCGCTAACTCTAGTATCAACGGTATCAAAACCAGGTAAAAGATGCAAATTCTGCTGCATGTTTCACAAATCATTTTCGGGTTAATCATTTTCGGGTTATTCCCTCCACCTCTGTGTGACATGAGTAAAACACTTCCGCATGTCTTCTCTTGTGGAGGTTGTATATCGTATGAGGAAAGGCAAGTTTATTTGTATAGCACTTTTCAGACGCAGAGCAATTCAAAGTGCTTTACAGACATTGTCATTAAAGTTACAGTTAAAAACAACATAATGTATTCAAATGAGTAGTAACTAAATAACATTTCTAAATAATTAGATATTGTCATTTATAAATACAGTGAAAAAAGGGCGACAATATAAAATTGTAACAATAAAAACACGAACATTTCCACATAAAAGCAATAAGATCGAGGAGTCACTGATATGATCTTAACTGTAGGCCATCTCCAATAATAATTTTCATAAATGGAACTCATTCTCCGATGATATCCAAAACCTCCACTGGCAAAAGATCGGCCTTTATTGTCTGGAGAATATTCTGATGCTGAGAGGAGGGGTAAGAAAGGTTGAAACAGATCAAGCCTGCCTTGTTCCACAAAGGAGTGTAATCATGAGGCATAAGTACCTCCGCCAAGGAGGTTACCTTTTCACCTTGGTTTGTTTGTCTGTCTGTTTGTTAGCAGGATTATGGTATTTTACGGTATTTCTATATTTACGGTAGTTCTATTTAGTAAACAGACATTTACTGAGTGACGTGTTTCATGATGTAGGAGTCGTGGAATGATCTGCATTTTCTTATGTAGTTGTGTCAGGGTAGAGAAAAGCAGTATAACAATCTTTCAAATAATGTATTAGTCTATGAATTATATTCAACTGGAGTTCATCACATAATGTGTAATTACAGTATGTGGGGAAATGAGTCTGCTTAGGTACCTGTTTTTATGTTTTGGTTGAATAACATTTACTGAACTAAGCCCGTGTTGAAGGAGTGGTAAACCGGTGCCATCTGTTGTTGTTTGACAAAGTGATGAACACCGCTATGCAGTTTTACTCCATCATATCACCCTAACGTCTGTCAACAGCCCTGGATACTCAGCCTCTTCAGGAAAGAAGTCTCACGTTACAAGAGTGCCTTCTGCTAAACTGAGGTCCTCGATGTCCATGGACTTCAGCTCCCTTCAGGGTATTAAAGGAATAATGTTGTTTTGCCCGATATGGTCAAATTTTTGTTCATCTTATTGAATGACTGAACTGAATGACCGAGCTTTGTTTTCTGCTTTTCAAGGATTGTCTCAGAGGAACGAAGTCTCGTCTGAAGTGGGTGTTGTTGGCCAGAGGGTTGTTTACTCCAACGGTGCAATCAAGAACGAGGAAGAGACATCCGGATCCCCATCCCCTCTTTTAGTCAAACCAGCCATCCGGGAATCCGTTCGAGCTCTGAAGCCTGCTAAAGGTCAGTTGGCCGTGATGTCACACAGAGCTGATCTTTTTCCAGGATTTACCCGGTGATATAATTTAGTGTGCTTAAGTAATAAATCCAACCCTCCCTATTGATTTTTAGGATCTCAGAGCCATAGCAACAGGAGCTCACCGTCCACAGATATACCTGAAGGCGTCATTGGAAGAGGTCAGGCTCTGCATCTCTTGATTATGCTGTACTGCTTTCTGCTCAATGTAACAGTTAGTGTTCACCTATCAGATTAAACATGTTAGAATATTAGCTATCTAACTTACCATTCATGCTTCTTAGGCATGTTTGGCACCGCAGTGTCCCCCAGTTGTCTAGGAGTCGCCCTGTCACCTGAGCAGGGTGATTCTATGGCCAAATCCTTGACCGATCGCTCATCAGGCATCTACAGTGATGCACAGTCTGGCAGCCACAGAAACAGTGAGGACAGTCTGCGTCCAGACGAGCTTAAGGTCAGTCATGCTTCATCCGGCGGTGAATCAGAGAATATGTCATACAAATTTCTATTTACCCAAGTCATACCTGGTGTGTTTCTACCCATGCATGTTTAGCAGAGGGTGAAAAATTCCAGGATTAGCCGAGAGAAGACGTGGCTTCAGTGTCTCGATCAGCAAGAGGCGCAGTTCAGTCCAGGGGAGCACACACGAGACAAGATACGTCACCGCGTGAGGCAGATGCTGTCTGACTCCCCCACAGAGGAGAATAGAGTGTTAATCATTAAAGGTAAGAGAGGGAGATTTATAGAACATGACCAGATATGTAAGTTAATGTAATGACTATCAGTGTCTTTTTAGCAAGGTCTTCCATTTCTTCCTGAATTGAGGAATCGATTTTCTCTGTTGTAGATCTGCATCCGAGCAGCAGCACCCTGTCCTTCGCCAGAGCAGACCGTCAGTCAGACGAGTCCCCCATCAGCTCCAACAGTCCTGTTAGTCCAAAAGGACCTCAAAGCCCCATCAAGTGCTTTACTCCGCCTCACCAGCCGAGTCCCCCCACGGTACCCCCCAACCCCAAAAACTATTCCCGTTTAAGGAGGGCCCCTAGCCTCAGCAGAACCCAACCATCTCTGTCCTACAGCTCAGGTTAGTGGATGTAAGATCCTTAAAGACTTCCACCACCTGCTGCTGCACATTTCCACTGCAATCATCAGTTTTCTAAAAACAATAACAATGTCATGAGTATTTCTGTAAAGACGCGTCTTGCCTCTCAGCTGGTCTGACAGTGACCTAGACTGTATCAGTATTTCACAGCTTTGTAAACAGATGAACCAGTTTTAGCAGCCCTTTGTTTATAGAACATGTTGGATCATTAATCCGACTGTCAGAGATTGGCAGAATACAAAGTTTGCTTTCAATAACATGACACTGTTTGTTTTGACAACCTACTGCTCATGCACCACAAATAAATCACATCTGTGTGTCTGTCATTCAGATGAGCAGAACCCCGGTAACGTGGGCCACAGTAAAAACCTCTCTGAGCCTCCAGAGCTGTGTCCCTTCTCCAAGCCTGACCTTGTGCTGACACAGGGCTTTGAACTGCTGAGTTCTGACGACTGGTGAGAAAGTTGAATCCATCATAATGACACCTCAAATCCCAGGTCCTGCAGAGGCTTACAAGATAATATTAGTATAAGATTATAATCAGGTGTCTACTAGCCAAGGAATTCATTCATATAAAATATTTTTGATTTAATTCCAAATATTGTGTAATCTGTGCGATAAGCAAATTCTACCCTTTACATTCATATACCTTCATTGTAGAATCACATCCAAAAGTCGTTTACGTCATACTTCACTGGAACCCTATCTTTAAATTTAGTCACCACAAAGGCTGCCATGTGTGTCTTCTCTTAATTCAGGGAGAAGAAGATCGAGGGTCTGACCTGCTTGCGAGGTCTGGCTCACTTCCACTCAGACACACTCCAAAGCAGGCTCCATGATGTCTGCCTGTCTCTCATTCAAGAGGTAGTGTAACACGTTGTCTAACACTCACATCATTTTGACCACCTGACCTTTGAACTGCCCCACTCTGATTTCTATCGCTATATATTTAATGCGGTGAGATGGATGATTTAGATTCCTACCTCTATTTCCTGCTGTTGGATACTGTAATGATCCTGTTTACCATGACGCATGGACGTTGTCCATCCTGTTCAGGTGAAGAACCTGCGGTCAGGTGTGTCTAGGGTTGCAGTGTGCACACTGGCCGACCTGTACACACACCTGCAGAGGGCGATGGACCAGGAGCTGGAGGGGACGGTTAAAGCTTTGCTGCTAAAGGCTGGAGAGACGAACGCTTTCATCAGGCAGGATGTGAATGGGGCACTGGACTGCATGGTGCAGCACTGCACACCAACGCGTAGCATCAGCGCTTTACTCTCGGGAGGAGTCGGGTCAGTTCACACACAATGAAATGCCATATTGGAGATTAAAGGAGGCTTGGTGAATTCCAAGCTTTTCTTTCAAATTAATTACTTTCCCCTCTTCTGATAGTCACCTCAATGCATTGGTAAGAAAGTGCGCCGCCCAGCATTTGGCTAATCTGGTTGAGAAGGTCGGTCCTGTCCGTCTCCTCTCTGGAGTTAAAGATCTCACCGATAGAATCTTACCCGCAGTCATCAAACTCGCACAAGACTCCTCGCAGGAAGCCAGGTATGTTGGACATATTTCTTTTCCTGCCGTCTTTATGTTTGTCAAATGAGAGCCAGCTGGTCTTATACATGCTCAAAGAGACGGATCCGATTTTGCACAAGCGAATCAATCATCAAATTATCCCGAAATGTTTTGAATTAGAGCATATAAAAACCCCTGATATTTGTCTAATTCCATACACAAAGTTTTCCCATGACTATAAGTTTTAAACCTTTTGGGTTGTTTTTTAGTTTGGTGGCGCAAACCAATGAAATCTAGCAAATTAAATTTAGCATAATATGTTCAGCTTTTTTGAAAGCATCCATGAGGATCCATGTATGATGCCTTAGTTTTGTTGTGGTTTGTCGTGCTCTAAGTTTTCATCACTGCTGTGAAAGCAGACTTCTCTCAAGACATAATATGCCGATCAGCCATAAAATTATTACCAACTGCCTAATATTGTGTAGGTCCCATTTTTTCCATCAAAGCAGTTCTGACCAGTTGTTGCATGGACTCTACATGACCTCTGAAGTTGTGCTGTGGTATCTGGCACCAAGATATTAGCAGCAAATCCTCTAAGTCCTGCAAGTGAAAAGGTTAGGGTCCTCCATGGATCAGGCTTGTCAGACATGATCAGAAATCCCAGTGATGCTCAATTGAATTGAGATGTGGGGAATTTGGAGGTCAAGTTGACACCTTAAACTCTTCCTGGATCATTGTTGGAGTTCAGCTGGGCGAATTAATCTGCTCAGAGAGGCCACGGCATTTAGGCAATGCCTCTACCTACAAGGAGTGTCATTGGAATGCAATATTTACATAGGTGGTACTTGTCAATGTAGCATCCATCAGAAGCCCCATACACAGCAAGCTGAAATGCACTATGTAGTTAACTTTTTAACTTTTTAAGCACTTCATGCTACTGCATCTCTTCTGTGTGATTGGACAACACAAGATAGCTTCGGGCAACTTTGTTCTGGTTGCTGCTACACCGATTATCTGTTGTTGGATAACTTGTTGTAGGTGCTAGTGATGTGCATTTCAAGCAAAAACATTATAGACACCCAGAACTATTCTATTTTGTATTAATCTCCTTTAATGGGCGGCTGTATCTCATTGGGTAGAGCAGCCGTCTCAAAATCAGAAGATCGGAAGGTAGCCGGTTCAAGTCCCAGCAGGGTCTACTTGTTGTAGGGTCTTTGGGCAAAACCCTGAAACCTTAGCTCCCCGGGAGCTTCAAAGGGACTGTACACTGTCCCCACAGGGATGGGACAAATGTAGAGAAATCATTTCACTATGTTGTACTGTTTAGGGCTGTATGTGATCAATAAAGGATACATTATTATTATTAATACATGTAAGCAGAAACACAAAGAGAGAGTGAGAGATCACTCAATCAGCTTTTATTTTCAGCCCATTACTGGGACTTAGTGTTTCAGCATGACAAAGATTTGTCTGAATGTGAAATGACTTGTCACATGAACAATTTTAATTAAGTGATTGCAATTGCATGTTAAAGTCTGTCTTCATAGCAGCTCATTTGAGTAAACAATAAAGTCTATGCTTTAGTATGGTTCAGAAAAATGAGCATTTCCTCATGTTGGGGAGGAAGACAGTCTGTTTAAAAAAGGTCCTCCAGTGGAGAAAACCTTCTCTGAGGGCAAATATTGCAGAAAAACATAAGTATGCTAGACATAATATGTGTCAGTTTTGTCAGGTAACGATAACTGCTTCCGTTGCTTGGTTGTAATCTTTACCAAAAATGACTGAAATGGCAGCATCCCTTTTTGAATTGTTTGCCATCAGATTAGTCAAGTCTGATCCAGGAATGATGCCGTGTATAATGAACACTGCCGACATCTGCCGTTGCAGATCGCCACTGCAGTAAAGCAGACCCAATGTGATTGGAGATACATTGAATGACCGTTCCTTGTTTTTCTTTAGACAGTTTTAGAGTAGATTTGCTGTAACTGTGTAAATTGATCAACAACACAGTAAGCATACATAACATAACATATAACATAACACCCCAGCTATTATCAGTCGATTCAAGTGTCAGATATCGCCCAACATTTGCTAGAATAACGGCCAGACCGTGTCATGGATAGAGTTCTACCTTATTCGGGATTACTGCACTAATTTGTGTTCAGGCAAGCTCTGAAGTTTTTGCTTTTGTGTCAGCGCTTGAGTGGCGGTTGTACAGTGAAGGAAATGAGACATGAGGCAACTGGCAACTTTGCGACAAATTACACTGAATTTGCACAGCAAGGCTTGGAGTCTCATTCTGGGTATCAAGTGTTGGCCAGCACCCTGTTGTCAGGCAGACATGCAGGAACATGGTCATTCGGGCCCCCCCTTTCAGCAGCGGGGGAAAGGAAGTTTGTAGAGTTTATTGCAGTTTGTTGCTCTGGCCTTGCTTTGGTCTTCAGCATTTCCCAGTTGAGAATCTTGTGACAGATGACCATAACATATGATTCAATTGTTGGTGCTGTCCATGTATCTGGGTCTGAGACTCAGCACTTGCTTATTGAGTTAGCATCTCATGTGCATTATTATCATACAGTTATTCCAGTCTAGCAGTAATTGTCTTTCCAGATGGCACTATAAACTCACGCTCAATAAACTACGATCGAAACCCTCGTGTTCAACACGGCTGATGGGAAGCATATCTTTAGCTATCATCATAGAGATGAGGGCTAGCATATGTACTGCTTGCCAGGCTTCAGACTTGCTTGTGTGCTGACAAAGCAAGCTATTGATTGCTGAACTATTGTTGGACCCGGTTCTTTCTGGTGCTTTGCTGTTAATTGTCTTCAGTAGTTCCACACTACTACCAGGCACTATTAAAAAAAAAAAGGGAGAGACTTAACATTGACACATTCATATCACCTGTTGGTGGTTATAATGTTATGGCTAATAGGTGTCTGTAACCTCCTGTTCTTTGTATTTTACTGGTTCAACCCACAGGTTCTTTGGCCGTCGAATGCTGCGGTCCCTCTCATCCAACCCTGATTTTGACAAGATCCTAGAGAAATATATCTCCACCAAAGACCTGCAGACGGTCAGAGACATCGTCTTCACCCTCAACACAAAGGTGCGGCGCTTCGTCCATAATGTGATCACAACATTGGGGTTTTTGGTCACACTGTCATCGTAACCTGGAGATTGTTTGCGGGTGTTGTAGGGTCTTGGTGAGATGCCAGAAGACACTCAGTCAGCTAGAGGCAGACGCTCTCTATCCGGCAGTCGCACAGTAAGGGCCTCGTCTCTTACCCGGGAGCCACTCAACCAGACCAACAGGTGGGTGTATGAATATATCAAGCTGTGGGTTCATCACTGACGCGGGGCTTTTGCACAAGCTGCCAATTGCTAATATGGAATGTCCATATTTCTTAATAAACAATTAAATGTGTGTTGCATCTTCTCAGGTCTAATAGCCATTACAGCTGTAGATCTCAGACACTCCGATATCAGAGCGTAGCAGACAAGGCTGAGTACGTCAAGCAGATCTCAGGTTTGCTGGGCTCAAAGGACTTCAGAGACAGGATCAAGGGAATCGACCAGCTAACAGTGGACTGTCAGCAAAACCCCAACATGGTCATCACTAGCATATTCCCGGTTAGTAGTTCATATTCTTCCCAATCCATCATGTCAAAGTGTCCACTGTGAAAGCATCACCAAACTGTCTTTTGCTCTTTTCCCACTGTCTTTTCTTCTTTCAGGTGTTTGATGCCTTCAGGGCCAGGCTGCTGGAGTCCAACAGCAAGGTCAACCTCTATGCGCTTGAGTCTCTCCAGAAAATCATCCACTTGTTGAAGGACAATTTGTCTCAAGTGGTCAACATCCTGGTTCCAGCAATCGTGGACAATCACCTCAACTCTAAGAACAACCCAATCTACTCTGCTGCTATCGGGGCGATCAATGCACTCGTCTCAAATCTCGGTACTCAATCCGAGCAGTCGGATATCGCTGCTATAGGTGAAATTAAAGGCTCAGTCTTATTCTAGAATAGTTTGATTTTATGAATCTCTCTGCTTCCATGACAGATAATATGCTTCTTCTCCAACCACTCTGTACCAAAGCTCAGTTTCTGAGCGGCAAAGCGAAGGTGGATCTTATCGAGAAGGTTGCAGGTATGTTTATTTTAACGACTCACAAGGACAGTAGGACTTGGCTTCCAAATTAGATTGCGTGTTTGACCACCTTGATTCTCCTCTTTTTCTCTCCAGATCTTGTGATGGAGCTCTACCCTCGCAAGCCCCAAATAGTGGAGCAGAAAGTACTGCCCTTGCTTTGGCACCTCCTGGGCACAACCACCCACAGTGGCACCATTCACGGACGAGGTGGCAGCGTGAGGGGTGCTACTGCCAAACTGTGCCAAGCCCTATCTGCCCAAATGGGCTCCAGTCTGGTTGACTGCGCTGTCTCCCAGCCTGCCAATGTCTACAAAGGGTTAAATGAGCTTCTGAGGACCTTCTCCTATGGCTGAAACAGAGTCCAGACACAACCAAACATTGGCAGAGAAAACATTAACGCTGACTTTACTTGAAGACAGAGATGTTCTGACATTTCTTACAGTGCCTGCACTTTTAAATCAGTAAACATATAATGGAGCTCTTTTTCCTATCTCAGTGAGATTTCCTCTGCTACAGAAGCACGGACAACCACCTCATCAGGTCCGAACCTGCTCTCTTTGCACTTTGAAGAACAAGCTCTCTCATCATGATAGACCTCATAGGTTTAATATTAAAATCCCATGATTATTGTTGCTTTTTGTCAAAATCGAAACTTTAGGTGAAGATAAATCAGAGACGATATTGCAGAATGTAAGAAACACTATGATAAGATGGGGAAGACAGGGACTCAGAAAATGTATATTTTTGCTGTTTCATCAAATGTGATTTAATATTTTCAAAATGTCTTACATGGTTGTTTTGAGATTAACACGAATAGTACAAAACACTTTGTACAGCTCTGATGTGTATTTGCACAGTATTAGCCTCATCTGTTATTGTTTGCTGTATGATGGTACATTTTATAATTTATCAATGAAATTAATAGTTTGTGTCCTATGATAATGTGCTGATTTGGTACCGTCTTTTTTTTTTTTTTTCCTGATAGGATCAAAACTATTTTTATAAGGGATATATTTATGTATACTGATGCCTCGATCAACGTTTGGGTTGCACAAATTCTCTTGGATGAGAGCAGGTGAGAGGGAAAGGAGGAGCTTTGCTCCACAGTCTGTCTGAGAAACAGTGAATGTGCAGATGTGATTGTGTCTCAGTTTAGTGCCAGTCTTTGAGTAGCATCCTTCAACTCATCTGATGTTAAATTATATTGAACTTGTGTCGGAACAAGAGCAAAGATCGATTGATATATAAATAAAGTGTTTTATTTCTGTAAAACTAACTTCCAGGTGTCTCAATACGATTCTAAGGGGATTGAAAGCTGAGGGGATCGACCAGAACGTTTGACTGACACATTATGTACTATACTTACAGACAGGAAAATTATGGAACTGGAGGCCGTTGTCCATGATGAATGTGATGAGATTCCTCAGGAACGTTATCAGAAGCTGGTGTTTGGCTCCCCATCATGTTTGCAGCAGAAGGGTCTCTGTAAAAAGCTAGAGATGTTTGTCGGGTTGAAGGTCCAGAGGGGAACTGGCCACAGATGAAATCTGGAATGCACCAGTCTTCATTTTGTTGCTTCCTATTGAATGTCTATGTTATCCATCTGGCTTTTTTTTTTAGCTGAGCTCCACTTTTCCAGTTAAATACCGACTCAAAAGCATCTTATGTGTAGCTTATCAATTCTCCACAAATCTTTTCGATTCTTTTAAAGATGAAAGATGGATTAAATGCTATACAAGAAGCATACACTATAGTCCTTCAAACAACCCAATTGACCTTTATTAATGCCTACAGTTAGAAAGACTAATGACACATGTTCTCTAGTTTTAACTCATTTGTACTGTAATATTCTTGCATGTGGGTTTAAGCCAATGAAAAGGCTGAAACTAAAGAGATTATCAAACAAAGCTAAACCAAAATAAAAGTTGTCCCTTGGGAATAACAGGTAAAAAAACAATCTTTATTTAATCACATATCAATCATTAAACTTTGGGGCGCTGCAAACCATAAAGGGCCATGTGCATCATAAAGCATACACAACAACGTGAAAAGATGGAAACACACACCAGCTGACCAAATCACTGCTTAGGAGAAATGCTCCTGGGCCCTTCACATTACACACAGTGGAGTAGACTTTTAAATCTCACCCATAAGGGTGAGACCAATGAAGCGTCCTGCCCAAGTAGCTTTACCCCTCAATAGTGTCTCCAATCCCAAGAATCTCACATGTCCATTTCTTCAATATATTTGGGTTGAGGACTGTTATTTGGATAAAATAAGGTATTATTTGGACTACAGGAGAGGTATTACATTTTTCCAACAGTCTTTATACTTGATCTTTAAGGTGGTCCTGGTTAGAGCCTCAGGATAATGGGAGGCTTGGCAAACAGTTAAAAGAAAAAACATCTCATTCCATTTTGAATGCACCAATGCTTTGATGTTTAAGATTGAAATATAGTGTGTCAAATTTGCATCATTAAAAATAAGACACAAAAAAATTTTCAACCAATAAACTTGAAAATGTATATATATAAAGTAGCTGCCTTTCTGAAATTGTACTGTAGAGAAAGGTGGGTGTTACTTTAAAAATGACCGTAAAACTAAACTTTGTTGCAGACTAGGTATGCCATTTCACAGAAAGGGCATTAATTAATGGCAATAACCTTTTCCAGCAGGATGATTATCACCGCAACACTGCAAAAATTATATGATGTGATGTATTGATCGTAATGTTATGGCTGTTAAGTGTATAAAGCATTTATTATGGTAGTTACTCAACCATGCAATTAGGTATTTTCACGTAAAGGTTACACCTACTTTCATTGCAACTAGTTTTCCAGTATTACGCAGTAGAAGCAAACATATAAAATTCAGAATGATAGCAAAAGTGAAAACTCCCTTTTATGTTGTGCGCTAGTCAGAGTGGCAAGGGCCAAATATTTTGGCTAAACATCTTACCTTTTCTAGCAGCGAAAACCCTTTTCTCAAATTAATAAAGACGTGTCACACTATGAAATTAAACAAATCATTAAACTGCGTGCTTTCTGTAACCCGAGGACACAAACATTCTTGGTGCCAGTCTCCCTACTGGAGCCATGTTGTTATGAAGAGCACACTAAAAACATAAAAAACAGCCTGTTTCCTTGACAAAAACTGTCAAGTAAAAGTCTCTGATCAGTTCTTGTGCCATCAATCTAGGTGTTTATAATTTTGGTTGAGCTTCATTGGATCTTCAGCTGCTCTTAGTCTCTGTAATGTTTCGAAAGCTTCATAGGCCAAACGGAAAAACAGCCCCGCTTCTGTGAATCTTTCCATTCTGTAGGTAAGGCAGCTGGATCGACGTCATGGCAACAAGGACTGGTAAAATGTTGGGGGGAAGTTGAGTGTGCGAGCTGCAGTCCGTCACACCTCATTTTGTCAAGGACCAGTTGTCTTCGGCAGGTCCTGGTTCTCAGCTAAATGGAGCTTTTGTCTGAACACCGACAAGTTAAAGAACCACACAAATGGAGTGAAAAACATTATTCATATCGAACGTTTCGGCACAAATTGCTGATTGATTCCCATATCAGAGTTATAATGTGTCTTGCCCTCCACCTAGACCGCGGGTTGTCCTTTTCCTTGTTTGCATGAGATTTGCAAATGCTGAGTGAAGGCCCTGATTAGAGTGTCACCTAAGCCCGATGCACTCAGGTTACAAATACGCCCTTTTCCTGCCTGCAGCTCTCTCTCCTCACATTGTCCAGGAAAAGACCAGAAGACAGATTTCGTATGGATCTTTTATTACAATATTGATTATGTTAAAGTTATTGTTTTTATGTTTTTGTTGGAAAATTTCTGTTTTTCATTGGTCTCACATCTTTGTTGCAGCCTTTGAGCTATGCTGGAACAAGCGGGGGCTCGTCTAGTAGTCGGTTCTAATTAGTTTCAATGGTGGAGGGGGTCAAACTTTGTACAGGTGCTAGTGGTCTTATTCCTCTGTTTCATTCTGTTTTGTGCAGTTTCTGTGAATAAGTGCATATTCTGGTCTGGGTAGGAGACAGTGCAGTTTGAAAACTTTTTTTTTTTGTTTTATCAATTTGATAAGCAGCTATTTAAGTAACGTATATTACTTTTTTTCTGTGAAGTGGGTTTGTGTGCCAAGGGGAGTAATTTTATCTCTATCTATCATGTCTGGGCACAGCAGCCGTCAATCACTGTTTTTCTATCCCTGTTTGGCATAAGAGCTTTGTTTGGGGGGATGTCAGAGTGTTAACCAATGTGGTTGGGCGGATGTCTCAGGGTTGACAAATATTGGTTGCGTCACAAGGTTTTCAGGTTTCAGTGCATAAATATCTTCAGTAGCACCTGAAGACTAGGGGGGAGTTTATTGTCCAAATAGCCTTCTGCTCTATGTGGGAGTGCAATGCAAAAACAAAGGGATTTCTTTACAAAAAAAACCCAAAGTCAACCAAATTAGCATTATCAGGAGGTCATACGTAAGAGTTCTTCTCCTATGTCTTTGATCAAGCTGTTTTCTGATCTCAGTCAGGTTAGAAGAGGAGAGGGGAATGAGCTGCAGGCTGGCAAGAGGGCGTATTTTTAGCCTGAGTGCAACGCGTCCATGTGACACTCCAATCAGGTCAGGTCAGCATCTGTGAATCTCAAGCAAACTAGAAACCAGGAAAAAGACATGACAGTACGTCACACCCCTGACATCCCCCAAAACTTTTACAAAAAATTTAAAATTCAATCATCATGTGGCATATCGTCCGTTCCTTTGCCGAGTAGTTTATATATTTTCGGATATATGATATGGAGGGATGATCAACCTTCAGAAACACCTTTAATCATTTTTGTTATGAAAAAGTCAAAAAAATAATATTTGTGGGAAGAAAAAAAATTGGACTATCATCAAACATCACCTTGAAAATTACACATGCACAGAAATGACAAAAGAAAATAATTGAAATTTTAATGTAAATGAATGAGTCTAATAGGAAAGGATACATCGATGTGCTTAGCTCCTCCAACTGCAAGTACAAAAGAACAATCAAAGTCACAATCAAAAATACACTGCTCAAAAAAAAAAAAAGGGAACATTCAAACCATCCAAGATCCACTGTGTATATAATAATAACAAACAACAACAACAGTCAAAGGGAAACCAAAATCAAGAACTCATTTGGGGCTGGATTCTCAATCTCTTCAAAGAAATTTGCTACGTAGCAGTAAACGCTCAATGCCTCTAAATCAGATTATCAAATGTTAAACTTTTACATTAGACTGTAAAATCTTTTTTCGAAATGTTGAGTACCAAACCAACATTTGCTTTCTTTGGTGTTCATATAACTCATACAATTTGATTAATATTAACTTTTTGCAAATTACGTAACCACTGCTTTAAATGTTAAATTCAAATAGTACATACTATTTAAATTTACACAAGATTTAAATTTACACAAGTAAATTTAAATCTTTAAGCACTGCTGTTCTAGGACTTTTGAGTTGATGAAATGTATTCCCTTACCTTGTTTGAGTTCCTGTAACTTATTCAGTTTTACAGTGTAGTTATCAGATACTGCTGTACTCTGCTGTACTCTAATTATTGATCTAATTTTAAGTAATTTCATTTCTACTTTATGTAAGATCTCATTGGTTGGAAAGGTTCCAGCGTAATTAAAAAGAAATAAAATATTTGTTTTGTGCTTACAATTTGATGAATGTCTTGCTCTCAACTTATGAACACTATATAGCCCAAAAGAAAAAAATCACATTGCAGAATTTCCCTTCCCAAGATGAAACATTGCATGACACTTTGTGGACAGTTAAACGTGAAAGTGAGATTCCCCTTCTTCAATATAATTTTTTTCTGTAATAATAAACTGCTTCTTTTTTTGTGTGTGTGGGAGAAAGCTGAAACATGCCCTCTACTTCACATCCACACAACAAACTGCCGACATTCGCTCATTTCTTATCAATAGTAAAAACATAGATAAGGCAGAGTTTGACCTTAGCCTGCTGTGGTTTGTACTTACGTTACAGAGCAGGTGCTCCAGGTTGTGGTCGGAGGCACACTTCCTCTGGTCCTCTGAAAGCTCCTCTACGTGGCTGTCGAGACTGAAGTGCAGCCGAGCCAGCTTCTCCTGCATCTCACGCACATGTTCTAGCTGCTCAAAGGAGCACACCTTACCTAGAAAGTTCATCCAGACAGGTGTCATTTCACCGATCTCTTTTGCTTGCTGTAGGATTAAAAAAAATTCAAAAGTGTGACCACAGACCAAAAATGTAAAATACCGCCATGGTTATTTGGTTTGACGCTGATCCATGTTAAAGAAACTGCATTGAAGCTCGCTTTATTTTCAGCCTGTAACTTAATATTCCCTTGGTGGCCTCTAATCAAGGTTAATCTTACCAAAGGCCTGTAGTTTGCCTGAGTGGAAGTCATTGAGCAGGTTGAGGAGACCTCCCTCCATCTCTCTCACATCTGAGACGTCTGTGAGAAAAGAGTGCTGTAGCGGAGAAGACTGGACCACTTTACTGGGCCCTGCTGGTTGGGGGGCCCGGGGCTTCTCCTTGTGGGGCCTGAAAATAAAAAGACATGAAAACATCAAAATTGTGATATTGTTACTTGGGATCAAACTAATTGACAACAATAAGGTGAGGTAAGGAAACTTGCTCCGTGAAAATCATAAACGGCATAATTTAAAATACAAGATATAAACGTAACATCAACCTGTTATACTTATACACAAACCTGGTGGTCTTTGGTGGAGCTACGACGACAGCAAAAACCTCTTTGGGCTGTCCTTGTGCTCCTATGGACCTCTTATATTTGCCTCTGTTCTTGGGGGAAGGTGGCTGCGGCAGGCCGAGTGAGAAGGTGGCACTTTTGCTGGCAGGCAGGACAGATAGCTTGCGAGGATTGATGGGGGGAGGAGGAGGCTGTGGGAGAGACACCTTTGGGCTCCGCTTCTTACGCTTGTCTTCCATTAGCACTTATTTAGGTGAAGGTATTCGGGGCAAGATGAGGGTCAAAGCCAGCGGATGTCCTGACACAACAAAAGTAGGAAGTTCAAAACCAGCAGTCTTCCCTTCCCTGAGAGAGATGATCTTCACAGAATTAGTGCAGACGTCCAGGATTCTCTACTCTGCAGTAGAAAAAATTCAGACATGATTTCATTAGTAAACAGCATGTTAAATATATTTGTCAAAGAAAAATGTAAATCAGATGGTAGTAGTGGGTGCTAATGCAGAGAAAAGTGAGGTGACGATGAGAAAAAATTCACCAGTCACCTAGTTACTATGTAGTTTTTAAAGTAAAGTTGTTGTTTTTTATCTCTGCTCAATGCTTCACTGGAGTAAAACGTTGGGGATGCAGCAGCAGGCAAATCAAATATTTTTAGACCAAAGTCTAATTGGAAATAGTTTGACATAAGTCATGTGAGTAACTGTTTGAGGATTTGTTCAACTACATAAAAACTTCTATGTCGTGAAAATAATCAAGTCTCCCAAAAAACTAATACTGCAATAGTCTTTGTTTATAGCTTTGTAACATAAATAACTTGAAAGTACTGACAGTCCAGTAATTGACTACATTTCTGCACCATGTTACAGAATATGAACCTTCTGAGGAACATACAGGATGTTAGACAAATGGAACCCATGTATAATAGCTCTCAAGCAAATGGTTGGAATAGAAAATCAATGTCCTGTCCTTGAGAATCCGCCTTGATAGGAGAGTGGAGTGTACATTTCTGATCTATTTACACTCAGTGGAAGCAATCCAACAACAAATGCCCTGCAATCCAATTAAAGAGTCCAGGAAAAAAACTAAAATATATCAGTTAAAGGTAGTATTGCGGGTCTTGTATTGAATTGCACTCGTTTCTCTTTTGCTGTTCACAGCAAAAAGCTATTGTTGATGTTTTTATGCACTATAAACCAGGATACCTTATCAATTTTCTTGTCGGTGTATCTTAATTGGAATAAATGGTTTACTGATTCTGAAATCCAGGATATAGAGCTAGCCTCTCTATATAAAAAGTAAAATCTGATCACTTTATGATTGAAAATAGTCCATCACTGTTTTGAGAATCTAATAGTCAGTGAAGTGGCATTTTGTGTTATATATATTTTTTTTAAATTTGTTGTATTGAGCTACTTAGATTAATTCTGCTTTATTTGGTTGTTTCAAAGAGCAGCAAACAGAAGTGGTGAAATAACTACGAGTAGTATTGAAGTAACTACAATAGAAGTATAAAATAATTTTAAGTTTGGGGACGAATTGGAAACTGTGCAATGGAGCTGTAGCAACTAGACTAGATAAAAGCATAAAAATTAGTATTATATTGTGACAATAAACCTAATACATGATGGCGTAGTGGTGTATTTGCTTTCAAATGTATATATGTTGTATTTTGTATTTGGTGACTTCAACTGTTACAGAAGTACAGTATAATAATAAAGCAATAACACAAGTAAGTGTAATGACGTCATAGTTACATTATTACTACGGTTGAAATCACTGTGCTAATTCATTAATACCGCCCCAGCCTCCGTTGAGAGTATATACAAAGAATATAATCCAGAGATGGCAGCTACAGTCAGATAAGACAGTATGTCCACTTTAACGATAATTTGGTCCTAGTAGTATCTCAGTATCGAAGAATATCTGACTACAAAGAGCCACATTCTGCGCCATATTGTGAGATTCAATGAGAGAGACGATGTGTTGACTGATTTTTCGACATCAAATGACAAAAATAAAGACTTACCGGATCAATAACGGACCCGACCGCAAAGTGGCTGGACGGGGCTTCACATTTCACTTCCAACCGTCTGAAACCTTTGGTTAAATTTCATATAAAACCATCTTACTTGAAATGATCCCAGTGACACCAGAGCAAATTGCTGGTGAGATGTAGCGCGCGGCGTCGATGCGCTCGGCTAGTGCGAAGCTGTCCTCTTTATTCTTCTTAAAGGGCCAGTCCCCCGGATTCAACCCGCAGCACAGCATCTCTGCGCACCGCTGGTTCTGTGTGTTATACACGCGGGTCGCAGAGGATTATATTTTGATCCCCGAATAGAATTAATGAATTCCTTCCATAGTCATTATCAGATTTCTATTTGTAGCACACTCAAAAAAGTATGGAAGCCTACGACATCCACGGTGTCATATACTTATTTATGGCAGTTTAAAACAAGGACAGGTTTTCTTGTGATAAGGAGTGAATTATCGTTATTATGAGAAAACAAATAAATATCTTCCACCTTGGCCGTTCTTAGCTTCCCGAGAAAAGGGAAATTTATGAGTTTTTTTAATTCATTTAAACTTAGCCAATATAATCAATACTTTTTGTTTTTCTTGTTAGACCAACCTTGATTTGACACTACTTTACAGTTCTGGGTGTACATAGGATCAAAACAGTACATTATATTTGTTCTAGGCCAGATCTAGGCCAGATCATCAACAGATAATACTGCAATTAGCCCATACAGTCAAATGTTTGTGCATGTTATTTTTTATGGGAAAATTTTTGACATATTTGGATAATGTTTTGGGTGTACCCCTCTGAAACTGCTTAGAGTAAAAAGGGACAGTAACAAGAATAATATAATAGAAATATATTAAAGAAATATAATTAAAATCCAAGTATAAATACAAATGTATTAATAAATAGTTTTTATGTCTGGATGTGAACAATGCTTTTTTTAATTTTATTTCAAATATCAAATAATGACAAGCTGGACTTAAATATTTAATAGTGTTTTACTTAAGATCCATATCCAACATACATATATACGCTGTGCGTTTTGGTCTCGAACCCTTACTGCATCCATTTGCTGTCATAAATACTAATTATGAAGTTTAAAACTGACTGAGTATTTGTGCCACATAAATATATAAGCACCATTATCCCTTGGAAATTTCATTTAACAAGTTTAATTTTTTTTAATTTACAGAGGCCTCGCGGTCAGAATTTAAAATACACTTTTAAATCACAAATAAAAACAACCAAACCTTTTAAGTAATACAAAAATATTTATTTTATTATGGCGGATCAGAACAAAACATGACACAAAATGCAGTTTGTAGAAAAAAATACAGCGCTCTCAGGCATGTTTGTGTTGTTCCAAGATGAATGCAACCAAAAATAACTTAGGTCTAGCTGACTTTCTGGTCAGATGAGCTGTTTGAGTAAGAGTACGCCTTTCCTAGGACTATTCTGTCTCTTAAAAGTTTGAAGAAGGCATAGTAGTTGCTGAAGAGAATCAGGGCCAAAGATATTGTCTGATGCCATTTTTCCGAACACATCAGTGAGTACAGTTGGTAGAATATCATGGCACCTTCCAGGATGACGAGTATGTTCAGTATTCGTAAAGGCTTGTTGAAGAAGAACTGGTGGAAGGAAAGAAACTAGGATTTAATCAGATGCAATACATGCAAATAGCTGCCTTTTTAAAACACTGCAGATATTTAACAGGCTATGTCAGTGCGGAATCTGTGGTTTTGCTGGACCTGTTCATTTAGAAATACTCACATAGAAGCGATAATGGGACACATCTGATGGGACTGCAACATTATAGTGACCCATAGCCTTGTAGACATTCTTATTATGTTTAACTAGGACTCCCTGGGGCCACATGTACTCCTCTGTCCATCTGTGAAAAGAGAGTCAGCAGTGTGAGAGCAGGCTTTAGCATAAATGGACTAATGGACTTTCGTAAAATGACAGTAGTACATACATATGCTGAAGAACATTGGAGCACAGTGAGGGGTCCACTTTCTGCCAGCAGCCCAAGTGAGCTGCAGCTTTGTGAAGTAGGTCACAGTATCGAGGTGGCAACAAATGTCTCATGAGGATGACTGACGTGCTGACTGACACCAGGATAAACAGCTCACAAGACCAGCGCTTGTCCACATACTGTGTGCTCTGAAGGAAAACATGGAGGTGGAACATATTAACACTCAGAATACTAGTTAAAACTAGGATTTAAAGTGGTCAGAACTTTCTTACCTTGACAAACCAGACAGGTACAAAGGCTACATAGTAAGCACTGAGCATCGAGCTGACCAGAACTTCCTTCATCCTCCAATTGAAGTCCATCTTCAGATACTCCACTTCCTTCCGAATGAGATCTGGGGAGAGGCAGCAGGCGTGTGTTGGCATAGGCTGGACGCTGTACAGCTGGTTGGTGTGCTGCTTCCAGGTCTCTTTCAGCACAGTCAGATAGTCCCTGCCCCGGCCCACGCTTCCCACCTCCTTGGATCCGATGCTTGCTATGGGCGAGAGCGGACCTGCTCGCCGGAAGTCACAGCTCAGCCTGAAGAACGGAATATACATCCCAAAGCTACAAAAAACAAGAGCTGCAATTAATTTTAACAATATCAAAGCCTTGCACCAAAACACTGATGGTAAAAACAGATGGTAAGAACGGGTACTGAAAATGTAACCCGCTTGACTTGATTTTAAACTGAACCAACTGCCAATCGTTGCCCGTCTACGGTTTACAAGGAAATCTATTAGAGACACCGTTGCTGGAAATGCAGACAACAGGGGATTACTGTCAGCAAACCTGTAATGTACAATGAGGACCATCAGGAAATGAATGGTTCATCAATCAACAATGATTTAAACCTGCATTATGCAATAAACATGTTTTACAAAGTAGATTCAACCGAACCTTTTAACTATAGTTCTCAAGTGAAATCATAAGTCAAAAATAACAAGTAAACACAGACTTTGTCTTAGCTGGTATGAATACAACCCTGATTATTACTTCCTGTGAATACTTACGGGTAGCAGAGGAAGAGCAGGCTGAGGAAAGAATAGGTGCGGAAGAGGTATATGAGAGAGCGGCACAGGCTCCAGCCCGTTAGCGTTAGCACAGCGAACCGAGCCATCACTAGAAAAATCGAATGATGGAAAGACAATTTTCCACTCTGGGATGCCTGGGGGATTAAAACATTAATATCCATTAAAACAACTTAACCATTAGACTTTTATTCACCATCAAAACACAAAGGAAAATGTATGAGGGAGGAAGAGTGTAGTCAAAATGTTTCCAGTATCTGCATCATCAAATGACTGAAAAAATACTTTGAATGTCAATGCATAGCGACAGTCAGGAGATAAATGGCAGAAGACAGTAGTTCTTACCTCTTTTACAATTGCCGCAATTAACCTCCTTGCCAGTATGATGATTGTGAACACCAGCATGTTATAATCAATTAGGTGGAAGTTCTGTAAAATAATATGATTAAAGGATTATTGCGCAACAGCAGTAAGATATGAACATTTCAAAACAATAAAGAAATGATTGCTGTCGTCCCAATAGTAATTGATAGTAAGGCTGGATTATATACTGGACAGCCTTTACATTACAACCACCTGCCTAATATTGTGTAGGTCTTAGAACAGGTCATGCTAAAAAAAAAAATTGGGTTGGATACTTAACATGTGGATCTCAATTTTCCGGATTTTCTGCAAGACAAGTCTTACAAGCATAGTTGACTCAGATTCTAAGTTACCTGGTCAAAAAAGTCAGTCGGCTGTGAGGCGTTGCATGAGTAGCAAGTGTGACTCAGAGCCACATTTGTTTTTTTTATCAATTGAGGAGAGATATGCCACTTACACCATGGGCATTTAACTCAGGTAAATTTTTCATCAATGGTGATGGTTGTAAAAATTTGATAGTATCTGGGGTTCTTGTTAAAAAGGAAATACAGACTTCCACTGACTTTTGTCAATGTTGCCAATATAGGCATATAGGCAAATAAACTCTTGATTAGTAAAAACTTTGATAAATAAACATTAGAACTGATCATTGGTTCCTCTCTCCCCACAATAGTTTAAATTTACCAAGCCAGGTGTGTCAAAAAATGCCTCTGGCATAATAGTTGACCAATACCACCCATCACATCACCTCTTTGGACTTCCGACAACTGGAAAAAGGTACCAGAGCATCAGATCCAAAACCACTAGACTGTGTAATAGCCAATTCCCCCAAGCAATTTGGTCTCTGAACAGTCTCGGAATTCTACCCCCAACATTGCCACCGAATCGGTCTTATACTAAGGTGTGTAAGATGTTTTTTAACAAATATGCATTTTATTGTATCACTGGTAGTCTTTTTTAAAAATCAGGTAGGTCACAGTTAAAAAACAAGAACACTTAACCAAGTGGAGAAAACTCTTGACTATAGGTCATATTCTTTAGCCATTCTGAAACCAATGAAAGCTGAATTTAACCGTGGGCAATTTGATTTTGCAGCGCTTGTATTTAGCAATGTGAATATTATTTTAATTTTGCTTTACTGATTTCTATATTTGGTTGGGAACGTTTTTAATCCTATAATTAATATAAGTTAGAAGATACTCTGACCTGAAGCCCTCTACATTTAAAAGGGGTAAACCCACCAGAAAAGGTGAAATGATGATTCAATATTTCCATATATATATTTTTTTTTTAATTCCATCTGGTAAAAGATTCCAGTCGTTGGAATCCATTATACTTCAGCCCCTACCAAATAACCATAGTGAACAACATCAGTCGAGTCTCATCAAGTACTCACCAGGGATGTGTGTGAGGGAGGGTGTGATTGTGGGTACCACCACACAGTCTTGTAGATGTTGACATAATGGACAAAGAGGGCGATGAGGTGGCAGAAGAAAAGGTGAAGCTCAAACAGCACGTTACGATCTACAGATAACTCTGGTATCTTGCAGTGCTTCAGAGGAATCACAGTCTGTGCGGCCAGTGGAGGGCTGGACATGCATGTTCCAGATCCATTCCTGCAGACAAGAAATCTTAGTGTCACTACCTGTTTTATGTCATGATATTGGAGTAGCTAGAGTAAAACACACACATAGCACAGTACATTCCTGAAGAGCAGGTGAGAAGAAATCCTTCATGACTCACTGTTAAATTGTTCACATACTCTGAATTTGTTGATTTTCAGCAGAGGCATACTAGCTTACCTTGCACGAGATCGAACCCCTGTGACCGGGGAACTGTTGGAGTGGTTGCCATTGCTGACCGACCCTGGTTCGCTGCTTAGTGGTGGTCTGCAGTACGTGGTACGGTTCGCCCCTCTCCTTCCACCAGCCATCACAGACACAACCACAGCTTAATTATCCCCGCTGTGTTGAATTTTATGATTTCTCTGCCTAATTTGCACCTGTTTCCAATAAGAGAGCAGGGTAAGACAATGTGGTTGGAAGGGATTATCTATAATATCCTACAAATATACACACACCATATAAATTTTGGCCCAATCTGAGAAAACAGTTCCTGCATTTAAAAAAAAAAATTGGCTGCACATTTAAATGAATGGCCCATAATTATCTCAAATGACCACTGCATTGTTATGCTAGACCTCTGCTATAATACATGATGATTCGTGAAAAAATGTCGGCTAGAATGCCACAGGTGGGCCAACCTGACCAAAAATCTCATCATTGGCAAGCTAGAGACATCATGCTGGTCTAATGACCCAGAATCAACATATCAACTTACCTAAACTAAGAAAACAGGTTTTGATCATCCAATAGCGCAGCAGCGGAGAACTCTGGCAACCATAATAAGCTAATAAGCTTGTACACGCCCTGACAATAACAAATAACCTTCAGCAGGATGGATAGTGAGTCTGATGGCCTTGATGATGTGATACCATCAAGTCCATGTGTATGCCCAGTTTGAGAAGGCTCAACACTGTCAACACCCACAGACCCAGCAGTAACCCCTGGTAGGTCCGCCTGGAGAATGGGTCATAATTCACAGAATGTCATCTGGGGGTTGTACAAGTCCATAAGGAGCATTATAACTGTAATCGATTCTGACAGAGGACACACTGGCTACTGACTGAGTAGATTTGAATGTGGTTCAGGGGGTAGAGCAGTTGCCGATTTATCAGACATTGTTCAGTGATATCCAGTCATATCCATTCGTCACAGATGGGTCAAATGCAGAGAACGCATTTCACTAATTGTAATAATGCATTTCACTACATTGTAATAATGCATTAACGGTTTCTTAATGGTGCTTGATCCTGTTGTGTCACCTAAGAAATTAATGGTATAACTATTTTTGTTAAAGTAATTTTAAATCTGCAGGGAGTTGCAAAACAATGTTTTGGCCGGTGATTGGATTAAACACAGCTATTCACGAAAGGAATGGTGCACGAAACGAGACAAATACTCATGTGCATCTGTACGATCTCAATACAAACACAAGCAGATTAAATGTCTTGCAAAAACATCCCTTAAAACGTGCATCAAAAGCAACTGACGTGTTTATCACTAGCTGTGTAGCTTCCCCTAATGTGCAGGAAGTTTTGCGGAAGCTGGCTCTGATAGCAATTAAGAATTTGCTCTCTTCCCGTGTCTTACAGCTCCAGAGAGCCCCTTCAATCGGACACGTGGGGCTGTGGGTGAAAACAACGTGGAGCACACAATGTGGGACCGCCAGAAATCTGGGAGCCAGCACCATGCTTGATTAAATACAAAGATCGAGGCCTATGCTAGCTGCTAGCTCTCCCCAGCTAACTTTCAACCATCCTAACGAGTAGGCTGGACGAGAAAATGTTCGCTTACCAGTGTTTGTCTGAGCGAGATGCTGCTCCTCTGTACGTTAACGACCTAAACCAAACACACCTACCCAACGTTTACTGAAATACAGGCGTGTTTTCCCGTGAAATCCGCGAAGACAATCATTGTTGATGTGCACTAGCTTCTGGTAGAGGGGGGCGCGGATGTGTTAGCAACCTGTGGGAGGAGAGTCAATTAAAGGGGCAGTCCCGCGTTTTCACAAAGCCGCAACCTCAGCGGGAAACCATTTTAAACTGCTTTTATTTGATTCTGTGTGATTGTTTGTTTTACGGTTCACGACCCTCACAGGATGGCTGTTATTATTTTATTTTGTGAACTTCCAACAACTTAACTTTTGCGCATAATATACTGTGTTCACACAAGCTAATAACTTGCTCCCACATAAGAATTTGAGCACCAAAAAGAAAAATAATAAATTGCTGCGCATAAATATTTTTATGTTCCCAGAATATAAATGTCGTTCTCCCATAATATAATTTATTGTCCACTAGATAAATATCTTGTTCCTACAAGATAATAACTTGTTCTTACAAGATAATAACTTGTTCCTACAAGATCATATCTTGTCCCTACAAGATAATAACTTGTTCCTACAAGATAATAACTTGTTCCTACAAGATCATATCTTGTTCCTACAAGATCATAACTTGTCCTTACAAGATAATAACTTGTGCGCCTAGGATTATTATATTTTCCTGAAAAGAAAATAACTAGCATCCATAAAAGAAAAATCAATATTCCAAAAGATAATTACTTGTTCTCGCAAGGAAATGTCTTGCTCCAACAAGATAATAAATTGTCTGCACAATGTAATACTCTTTTTCGCACTTGGACACACCGATCAACCATAACACTGTGACCACTGACAGGTGAAGTCAAAATAAAAATGATCATCTCGTTACAAGAAGGCTGGCACCTGTCAGCTGTCAGTGGTGGGATACATGAGACAAGTGAACATTTTGTAGTAGAAAAGTAGAAAATGCACTTAGAGACTCTACATGTTCACAACATGGTTTTATGCTCAGCTCCACACTCTAACAATTGGAAAGGGGCTTTTTTTGTTTTGTTTCGGAGTGTACCCAATGTCTGTTTAAGATTGAGACTCAAACAGACATTTTTGCATAATTTCCTGTTCCTTTCTAGTATAAAAATGGAACAAGGTACAACATTAGCCAAGGTTTTTCTAAAAACTTGGTGCAGATTTTTATATTACTGTCTAAATTATTGCCGGCCTTTAAATCTACCAACATCTCCAACAAATTCCCTGAATATCTCTCAAATACTCTGTAGTCGTGGAACTCTTGCACCTTCTACTTCAGCGTCTCTGTCCAGCCCACTGAGCCCACAGGTCCACCCCCATAGAAACATCAAATATGTACACCGTTTCTAGAGCGTGCCTCACAACATTGGGACATAATTAATCCCAACGGTATATTTTATTTGTAAATGTTCCGAAATAGTTGATGTCACCTAAATGTAATCATCTGTAGGATATGCTAAAAACCCACATCTGGTTAAAATTTCATGCAAATCTGTCCTCAGGTTTCTCCGTTTCCAAATCTTGATGGCGGGACGACTGGGTCAGAACATGTCCAGAACTGCAGAACTGGGCGTTTCTCACTTGTGGTGACTAGTGCTCAACAGAAGGAAAGCAAGTGAACTGGACACAGGGTCATAGGCGACTTGATGTCTGGCTGTAAGCAGTAGCTAGCTTGTGGTGTCTGTTCCCACAGATGAGGATATGTAGCACAAAGCTGAAAACGGTCCTGCATGTTAGTGGTGATCCATCAAAACTAAGCTTTTTAATCCTAGATCCTGAGATTTCTTCTTTCCAATACAATCTGACAGGGTATGGAACATTTTTTTTCCAAACAGCTTTTGAAACTTTTGAGAGCTGAACTGACTTAGATTAGACGGGCTCTAAACTCTGGGAAATTGGTCTCAATCAATTGCAGTAAAGTCTCTTTGAATCCATAGATTAAATCCCTACTGTAGAGAAATAATTAGCAGATTAGAGATTGTGCTTGATCTTAAAATCTGATCTTTTGAAACATCAAGGGTATTAACCAAGTCTTCCGGTCAGAGGTTGCTCACATAAGTCATCAAAATATCACCCTCCTCCTCCCTCAAACACACTTTTTCAGACACTTTCAATGAAGACAACTTTTAACAAAACAAAAAAAATTGGGACCACAACTAAATACAACAGTGGAAAGATGGAAAGATCTCGTGCTTGTACCAGGAATCTTCAAGTAAATACAACATAATTAAAGATGGGAGGCTAAATGCATTTAGAGATCATCAAGGAAGGAAAGGAAATAAATATGTTCTGAAGATCAAATGGTAAGTAGTGGCATAACCTGGAGGGAATTCAAATGGAAAGTAATTACACCTTAGCTAACGCACAGACAGGCCCAACGCACAAAACAAACGCTGAAGAAACTCTGTAGCACACATAAGCAATCATCTTCAGGTTGTGCTCTAAATTAAAGTTAACTGACAATCCCTCAAGACCTACGGATAGCTCTGCTTGGGGTGAAACCTGAAGACAAAGTCAAGAACTACAAATTATTTATTGAAGTTTTTCACCTCGCATCCTGGATCCTGGACTACCTGACCAACCGTCCCCAGTATGTGAGGACTCGGGACTGTGTGTCGGACGTGGTTGTCTGCAGTACGGGGGTCCCACAGGGAACGGTCCTGGCTCCGTTCCTCTTCACCCTCTACACTGCAGACTTCTCATACAACACACCCACGTGTCACCTGCAGAAGTTCTCTGATGACTCTGCAATCGTCGGTCTCATCACAGACGGGGACGACAAGGAGTACAGAGGACTGACGCAGGACTTCACGCACTGGTGCCAGTGGAACCACCTCCAGATCAACGCGGGTAAAACCAAGGAACTGGTGGTGGACTTCCGAAGGCAAACACCCCCCCACACACCGGTGAACATCCAGGGAATGGACGTTGAGATGGTCACGTCCTACAAGTACCTTGGTGTTCACCTGAACAACAAACTGGACTGGACCCACAACTCAGCGGCACTCTTTAAAAGGGGTCAGAGCCGACTGTATCTGCTGAGGAGACTGAGGTCTTTTGGAGTGCAGGGGGCGCTCCTGAAGACCTTCTTTGACTCTGCAGTCGCCTCGGCCATCTTTTATGGAGTGGTCTGCTGGGGCAGCAGCATCTCAGCTGCTGACAGGAGGAAACTGGACAAACTGATCAGGAAGGCCAGTTCGGTCCTGGGATGTCCTCTTGACTCGGTGCAGGAGGTGGGAGACCGGAGAATGATGGCCAAGCTGTCATCTCTCCGGGACAACGTCTCCCACCCCATGCAGGAAACCATCTCTGCACTGGAGAGCTCCTTCAGCGACAGACTCCTTCACCCCAAGTGTGTGAAGGAGCGATATCGCCGATCGTTCCTTCCTGCAGCAGTCAGACTCCACAACCAGCACTGTTAGCAACACACACACACCTACACAACTACACACACACTTACACACACATCTACCTTTTAATTTATTTTAATTGCACATAACGTTTAATTTTAATTTAATTTATTTTAATTGCACATAACACGATGTTATTCTTACTCTGTGTCATTCTTACTCTGTAACATGCTCTGCTGCTGTAATATTGCAATTTCCCCATTGTGGGACTAATAAAGGCTATCTATCTATCTATCTAACCACAGCAGTTAAGTTTATAACAACTAGTTTAAAGCTGAACTGGCTACTTAGTGAAGTCAATGGATTTGAGATATATAATGGAGCATATGCAAAAAATACAGGAAAAATTTGAATTTAAGATGAATAAATACAGTGATAACCCATATCACTGCCTTACTACTTACATTGTTTCATTATGTTTAACTTGCTCCCGTTAAAGTATGTTACTATACAAAGCCCTATTGCATGATACAGTTTCACTGAGAATACAAAGTTCCAAAAAACAGTTGTAAACAAATGTAGTTTGTCACAAAATTCTCTATTGCCTGTGTGTTAACAGTTCGTTAAAGATTTTTTTTTTGGAATCATACACCATGCTTTGATTTAATTTTGAGCATTGCATGTTTAAGTAAATATTTATGGATATAAGTTAATCAAAAGCCTATCCAAAAATATAAGTGGGTCTTAAAGATTTGTCATTTGGACTGTACACTTTTAACTGGTGCAAGTAGCAAACCATGGGATGGCTCCAGTTGTCTGGTTCTCAGCTGAGACAACCAAAGTCAGAAACTATTGAGGTATGCAGCGGGGAAATTATACCGTTATGTGAAAAACAAGCTCTGGCTCTGTTCAACATTTGTTCATTACCTTATTTGATTAGATTCCAACATTTTCAGAACTGAGTGAAGGGCCATTGATTCGTTTAAGTTATTGTCACAGTAGTGTCAAACATCAACACCCATATTTTATATTAAGCATGGCCTGAAAATTCTGATTTCATGATATTACAAGAAACCAGATGTGAGAATCTACATGTAAATAAAAGCCTTAAAAAAAAAGTAAGTTGAAAGACGGGAGTATAAATTTCACGATATGAGGTTGAGATATACCCTGAAATAAATAAATATAAAAAACCAGAGAGAAAACCGTTCTCTAAAAATTTTATTTTCATAAAAAGGCAGTAGAAATGTAAAAAAATATTGCAACTCTTCGACATAAAAACAGTGTTGAAAATCCCCCACAACAATTTGAGGGACAGAGTAGTTAATCGCCGACACTTCAAGACTCCTTTCAGAGGACTCAGACCTGTAAAAGAGAATAAAATTAATATCCCCAGTGAAAAATGTATATCTAATTCAAAATTTCACTTCAACTAACCTTAAATGCCCGATGAGCTGGAGTTCAATGCACAAACTGTATTTTAAGTTCACCAACAACCTAAGAGGAGAAATAGAAATGAGCTCTTGGACTCACCGGTTCATGCTTGAACACGGGACATGCAACATTATACTACAAAAAAATATATATCATGCAACTCAAGCTGAGGGTTGTTTTGTTTTGTAATCCAAAAGGATATTTTAACGCTTTGAGTACAACCACTAATTTTCAAAATCTACATTCTACAGAAATTATGATGGAATTTAAGTATTGAGAGAAATTAATAACCCATTGTAAGTTTTATTTGAGCAAGAGTTGCATCACAACCATTTCTGATTGTTTTGTACGGCTTTTTTGCTCGGAAGACTACAGGTATAATAAATATATAATGTAGAATTTTGTACTTCAATGGTTAATGTTTAAGATAAATTTCATTACTTGATGTTTTGCACAGAAAATACAAAAAAAAAAAATCTAACAGATGAGTGTTGGGGTTAGTTTTACCTTCTTGTGGCGATCTTTAGGCTTTTAGAATCCTCTCCTCTGCGAATTTTTTCTTTTATAAAAACCAGCCAGCATGACTTTGCATCAAAGTCAAGTAAGATCCCTGCAAGCTTGATTTGAAATACTGTTGAAATTCAGTTATTTCAAATGGCTGAAGATACATTGTTCTCTTGAGAGATTGAATAGATGCACTAACTTCAGGTTAATAACAATACATATTCAAACACTATATCAAGTCAGGTATGTATTTGGAAGCACATTACTTCAAAGAATGATAAGCTTTATTTGTTTTTTTTGAAGGTGACATTACAGTTTGTCATTTAGAGTAGTTTTGAAGACAGATGAGGTAAAGGCTCATGGTCCAAACACTGCTTTTGCTTTGTCCCCAGGCTAATGTACATGCATACAAACTTTTCAGCACTGGTGAAAACCAGTGAGGTTTGACTGGTTTTCACAAACTGAAGGCATTCCTTTTTTTCTTTTTGACAACAAAGGCAAAATACCATGTTTAGCTTGATTAAAAGAAACTAGAAACTTTATTGAACCACGCACTGCAGAAAACATTGGAAATATTTAGGTTCCTATTTAGCCAAAGGTACACAAGCATTTTGCATTTTGAGACGACACGACTTAAAGCATACACAGTTGTCCTAAGGTTATGTACAAAATATTGAGTGGCTGCTGCCTCTAACACACAGTAAGATGGTTAATCCTTGAAGCTTAATTAGATGATCTTAAGTGACTATTTTTTTTTTTTTTTAAATACGACAGATCACACCATTACCAATTGTAAGAGGTGGCAAAAATAGAAGCATATTTGTATGTCAAAGTGATTTCAAATTGTATTTTTGGAGGTCCACACAAAAGATTTGTATTGCAATCAACAGAGCTCTCAGGCTGTCATTGAGTTTATACGTCTATGTCTGTTCTAGTTAGACTCAGGTTACACTGAAGCATTACGAGTGATTTTTGTCCACTCATGGACTTTAAAAAAAAAAGCAGCCTATGTGAGAAGAGTTTATCGCCACAATCACGTTTTGTTCAGGAGCAATTAATGAAATTATCAAACACCACTAAGATGTCACTTTTCTTCGTTATGTGTATGAAAGACCTTAATCGGCAACAACTCAACTGAAACATTAAATGGAAACAGGTATAAACAATGAAAAATCTTGTTTCTCCTGGAACTATGATACATCCAACAAAACTTCACTAGTGAGTTTAAAAAATAAAAAATTTAAAATAAAAAAAAAAAACCATAAAAAAGGAGCAAACAAGAGGGAAATTACTTGTGAAAAGTTCAGAGAGTTACAATCCAAGATAGTTGCCAAAGCAACTCTCTACCAGTAGCCGTTCAGTATCTCCCATAGGGATGCTCTCTGTATGCGCCCTTTGCCTGTCTGGACATTGGGGCTTTGCCTCCACCCCCAGAGTTGGACCAGGAGTTGTCCCAGTCTTCTTGACCTGCAATAAGCAACGAGAAACACACAAGAAAACCCAGTTAATCAGAGCAGGGGTCCAACTAGTGGGAAACACCAAGTATGTGCCAAGCATTCAGAAAGGTCAACCCCAATTTCACAATCTTACCGTAACCCTCATATGAAGTATCCTGAGCCTCTCCGTGTCCATAGTCATAGTACTCCGTATCCCTGTGCGCAGGAAACGTCATTGAGCATCCTATTTAAAAATAGATTAAATGGGAGCAAATTACCTGTTCTAATTTACTTACGTAGGTGCAGATTGTTGGCCATAGTAACTATCGTATCCTTCATAGGCAGGCTCAGCGTACGACTCATCGTATGAAGGCTGGAGGGAAAGCACAAAATGCATTAAGCAATGGCACAAACGCAACTTATGTGACATAAGGAACACTGCACCCAACATGAGTTCTAACAATACTCACATAGTCTTCGTAGCCGTCACCCTTTGGCTGCGACCCTGTAGGACCCTGCTGGTGGGACATTGCCGCAGAGGGAAGCATCCTTGGAGCCCCTGCTGTAGGGGGTCTAGAACGAGTAGCTGCGCCTCCTCTGTTAGGAGCAGAGGGGGGTCCGCCCCTACCAGATGGGGCACCTCTAGGAGCACTGCCACGTCCTAGTCCTCCCCGTGGAGCTCCACCACGCATAGCTCCTCGAGGTCCCCCACGTGCCATTCCTCGACCCCTTTGGAAATGACCAAAAGCCAATTTAACCTTTTGGTATACAATTTAAATTACAAGATCTTTACTATGTTATAATGAATGAAATCCATACCTGGGTCCTCCAGCCCCAGGTGGTCCGCCTCTCCCTCGTCCTGGGTGACCCCGGCCCCTGCCAGATCCGTCTTGGGACCCATTCAGGAAATGAGGATCCATGTATGCCTCATGTTCTCCAGGTTCCTAAGGACAAAAAGTTCCATCGGTTGGGTATGGCAGTCTACTAGGGTAGCCACTGAAAAATGTGTGCCGATCTGGAATACAAATGCAAAGCTTAGTCCTCTTGAACACTTACTGGGATAAGGAACTTCTTGACCTCCTCCATGGCATGGGCCATACGCATATAAGCTTCTGGTATGGGTGCCATGACCTCAATGAACACATGCAGCTCCATGGCCAAATGCGCATACTTGGCCTCGCCACCCTTCCTTAGTTCTTCCTCCTGATGACAGTATGCATGATAAATGAATGTTCCAATGCAAGCAACATTCTATGAACAAAACAGCAAGGTAAAAGCCTCTACACAAACCTTATTCTTGTCTCTCATGGAACCTTTACCCAGAACTGAGATCTTGGCACCAGTGTCTTCCTGGAGTCTCTTGATTGTGCTGCCCTGAGGCCCCAGAAGCTTACCAACAAAGTTGACCTGAAAGAAAGATAATAATGTTAGGACAATAAAGAGACAAACTAAAATAAAATGTGATGTAGGTATGATATCAGGCCTTGGTGGTGACACCAAGCATGAAAATAAATTTTGTGACTTCAGCAAACCTTATAGGACACCCTTCTCATAAACTGCAATTATATAAAATAATCTTTGTAGGGCATCAGCCACATAACCAACTGAACACTGAGGGAGAGATATATAATTGAGAAATTCTTATTTTCGTAAGATAAATGCTTGAATGATATCCTTAATTTCCATAAATGGTTAATATTTTAAAACTCTACAAATCAAATTGGGAACATGTAGGCCATGAACACAACTGTCTAACATGATATGTAACCGTGATAAAGACCCTGAATTATGAAAAGAAATTACTCACCCTTGGGTATTGCTTGGTGGGAATGAGGACCCGCTCTTTGAGTTTAAGGTTCTTGGTGGCAAAAAGATCCAGATAGGTTTCCTTCTCTGGCTCCTTCTTGGTTTCTCCTTTCTGGATTCTTTCAATCTCTGCAATTATGAGACGATTTAAAGACTTACCACATTCATGACATGAATTGCAATGAAACCAAAATAGTGCACATCTCTGATAGAATTTAGCAGCTAACAAGGCTTCATTGTTCTCAAGCCTCTAGCTGAAATTCGACTTTCTAGGTTATCAAATACCATTCTTACTATATCTTAGTCTGTGCCGTTGTACATAAACTTAATTAAGTTTAATAGACAATAAATATATATATTTTAATAGACAATAAATATATATATCTGGCAAATATCCTAGTCCTATAATTCAATAAAATGACTTGAAAGGCTGACTGGACCAGAATAAAAATATATTTTTGGATATTTATAAATCATATTGACTGCATGAGTAATTACAGCTCGACACATTTTCAACAAAGAGGGATTGACCAACATTCAAACACCACGTGTTATGGCCCCATTGTTCAGGCTTCGTTCGACATAAGTAGGCCCTGCCACTGCTAGCTTCTCGGCATTGACCTCGATACGACAACGAGACAAAGCATCCGTAATTTTTACCCGCTGAAATGAGCTTCATGGCGTGCGTGAATGAAGAATCCAAACTGTCCTTCTCAGCCAGGAGCTCCGGGAGGTACTTGGTGTCTTCCATTTTGTTTTTCTTCTGCGCTTCTGTGCTCGGGTCTATGACGGACTCAGGCAGGGTCTGACTCAGTAAGCTCATGAATTAAGTTTAACGAACGAGGCGTTAAGAGCTCGTCACAGGCAATTGAAATGATGCAAAACACGGTTAACGTCCGACTTAAACGAAAACGATTAAACAAAACGCAACCGTTACCTTCCGGATGCTGTAAGCTCCGCTCAACTGAATGGACAAAGGAGTAATGGCGCAGCTGCATTTGAGTGTGATGAGGAAGGGAGGAGGGCTCGGTGACGTCACCAACCGAAAGCGCCATGGTGACGACAAACTTAGAGGGAGCCTTCCAATGGTTGCTTGATCCTAGTGGTGAATTCATAGCTAAACTTCATCAAGATACACACATATCTATGGCAAACTTCATCAAGATACACACATATCTATGGCGGTTGCCAATCTGGTTTTTGAAAGAAAGCCGCTAAGGTTATTATGCCTGTCTATTTTTCTAGGTTCCAACACTTCATTTTAAAGTACCGACTGACAAGTGCCCTACAGTTATAGAAGAAGAAATCCTTCGTTGGGGTCATACAGCTATACACAGTACAACATAGTGAAATTATTTCTCTGCATTTGACCCATCCCTGAGGGAGCAGTGGGAAGACCTTGTGAAGAGCCCTGTGAGCCCTGAAGCCATGTGGGTTTCAGGGTCTTACTCAAGGACCCTACTACAAGTAGAGCAAGCACTTACGACTTCTGTCTGACTTCTGCCTTAAAGGTGCATTGTGTAAAGTATGGTGGTCCCATTTGAATAACTGGCCTATAACAACCATCAAGTATCTCTGTTTTAGTGTACAATCTAGGACTATTCTGGGGAGGGGGCCCAGGTCCACTTCCATGGAAGATGCAATGTTATGCTGCATTGTTTTGTACAGTTGACTGGACCAATGGAAGATATCATTTAATTTAATTGAATGTATACTTTATTGGTCACATAGAGTCATACACATTACAACATAGTGACATTTTTTCTCTGCATTCGACCCATCCCTGAGGGAGCAGTTGGCAGCTCCTGTGAAACGCCCGGGGATGTGTTTATACTATACTATATTGAATTCTATGTATAAACTGTATATTGAATTTGCTGATTGGCAATGAAGAAACCAACTGGGATGAAGATACTGAATACATTGTTGCTGGATATGTAGTTTGCGTTTTGAAAAATGGAGGATCATCTTGGTCTTTCGGCTGTTCCCTTTCTGGTTCGTAGCGGATAAACTGTTTCCATCCATTGTTAACAACTGTAGCTAACAGTACCAGTATTTTCCGTGATCTTTGGACTCAGGCCGCACCATTCCGGTTTGGAAATTGTTTTCCTCATTCCCATATTAATATTGCATAGGTTTTTACAGTGGATGCCCTTTCAGATGTTGCCATCCCCATTTATCCGGACTTGGCACTGGCCTCACCAATCTCACCATTAAAGAAAACACGGAGACTCAACTTGTGAAACCAGTGACAGGTAAATGGTAAGGTCAGCACTATCTGCCGGGGAGGACCATGGCAGGCCACGGGTGGCCACACGTTGCAGAGTGCTTCCTGCACTGCCGGTTCAATTCCCTCAGCAGCATTGCAACACGTCCAGTTCGTTATCGACTTGGAAGAGATCGAGGGAAGGTGGCTCGTTCGTTGCAAACTTTATAGCACCACCATCCTCGCCGCTTCAAGGGGCCATGGACCAAATGCTTGTTGTGCCACTTCTCCTCCCTGGTGGGACGAGTAGTCTAGCATCAGGTGGCCGTCTCAAGCTTACATCCAAGCTCTGACCTATAGCTTTACAGGATATTAATTAAATTAAGAATAACCCATTTTTAAAAATATATCTTTGAAAGAAACCTTGTCACTTGACCGGCTATTTGATTCCATCTTTTTGAGACTTTGAGGCCACCTTAGATGAAAGGTTGAAGGTACGGGTGAGCTCAGGGTTCTCATCACTGGATCTTATTGCAGGAGGCAATTATTCATAAGATCTTTAAGAAATGGTCTTGTCCAATGAATATAAAACAAAAATGACAAGCCCTTATAAGAACATCCGCTTTTACGTAACACAAGTGTCTTGTAAAATCTCCTCCATCTTCCCAGGATTGATCTGCGCATGATTCACACTGAGAATGCTTGTCTAGTCAGGCTCCCCCTCTTACAGTAACAGCTAACATACACCAGTGCATTAACTAGTTCTCTTCAGTGTCTCACCAAAAAAACACACTCTGCTCATAGTCTGAGTCAAAATAATATCAGTCCTGTAATCTATGTCCTTTTCCTTCTGGAGTCTTATTGTGATAATTTTCTGTTATTGTTGGTGTCTTGTAATTACTTATTTTATCATGTTGAGCACTTTGTTTTTAAAAGTACTAAACAAAAGACTTATATTATTGAGTGCTTCGTGGCATTAACCTCTCCCTGAAAGAATTTAGTACTTCTCCAATTGAAATACTGCTGTAACAGTATGTATATAAAGTGCATCTCCATTGGGGTCAGTTTAATTTAGCAAAGAACTGAACTCTGATCTTCTGCTCTTGGTCATTGCTCATTGAATGATCAAAGACATGTGTACTTTTATGATGAATTAGCACAATTAACACTTCCATCTAAATGGATACTTTTGATTGGTGCTCTTAAAACAACATACACAGATGACCCAACCCATGTTTTTAGCTGGCAATACATTATTGCCATATAATAAATGTGTTGTGTGAGAGCAGGTTAACCATAACAAGAATAGAATACAGAATAATTTTATTGTCATTGTACAAGTACAATGAAATTAAAGTGCAATTCCATGACATTCAAACCGACGACAAAGCCAAGAGTCAGTGGTTTCTAAAATGTTGCTTTGTGCGACTAATCGTTTATTCAAGCCCACAGAAGAAAAATAAAAATCTATTGAAGTATTTACAATCATTATTCAGGCACAAAAATAATGTCAGATTCATGATAAATAAGTATTTTCACACATTTGTATTAAAAATGTTCCATTATTTCAATGAAATGTATTTTTCTGCACATCATTGTTAATCCAAGCAAAACATCATTAATATGATGATTTCAGAAACAAGATCATTTATAGTGCCCATGAAATAACACCAATCTGCAATCTCTCAGTGAGATCTTTCATCCTTCTGTGTGCAAACATAAACACATGAAATGCCTCTTTTGGTAAAACCGCTCATTTTAGGAAACTTTTTACAATTTATTAGCAGTGTCTCAGATAAAAAGCCAGTTTAATTGGCTGTCTCGATGTTCAAGTTCCACTGAACCAGCAGAGTATTCTTCAGCTGGAGCCATCATCAGATATCAACGATTGTAAAGATCTGTGGTTTCTCATCGTCATGGATCTGCATTGCGGAGTAGGTGATGGCTTTCACCTCCGTCCCCTGGATAAGAACACAGAACACTCCAATAAATGAAAACATTTTTTTTTTTTTTTAATTGTCATTGCCTTCAGCAATCTGTAGAAAACAGTTTGATGTGAAGGAAATGTTATATTTCTTCACATGTTCATAATGTTTTCTGCTGTTTGATGCCTGACTGACGTTAATGATGTTATCTGGTTGCTCTCATTCTGCTCGAATCCTGATGCAGACATCACGGATCATTCAGTCACAAAATCAAAAATCACTTTTGGTTTTAAGCCAAATGGAATCGGAGAGGCCAATATCTTTAGGGTGAAAGTTTGATGACTTTTTTGTACCAAAGTTTGTGTCAACTTCTGAAACCACAAATCTATAATGACGAAAACAAAATCCATATTGTTGTAGTGGTTAGTCATTTATTTGCCCAGTGCAGAAGTTCGTAGAAAAAGGCAGTAGCTAATGTGTTTAGAAAAACTCCAAACCAGACGGAGACTGAAGAGGAGACAACGCATCTCAAGCTTCAGCTTGAACTTGTACCATGAAATACCGACTGGAATTCTTGTTGCATCCACAAATGTAAAAATTTTGTGACAAGAGATCCTGTTGTCGGTCTTAAGTCTAGATAGATAACAGTAATAGCTACTACAATGGTGGGGCAAAATGGACTGAAGACAATTCAGTTTTGAAACATTCCTCATTTTCTATTAAAAAATATTCAGCGGCTTACCTGTGGATGCTTTTCCAGAGAAAATTCTTCACCCCAACTTCAATAAAATCAAAGACAAATGACCGTGTGAGACAGCAGAGTATGGTGAATAAAGTATATAGACTACACACTGCTCCAAAAAATTGAAAAGGTATTTTCTCACACATCTTTATGAAATGATATTTATGTGGAAAATCTTTTTTGATATACTTAGTGTAATTTGTTGAGAACACAATTATGTGTCAATGTAAACCAAAACAAAGTCACAATTCTTGTATGGGATAAGATTAATGGGTGGCGTTATAAGACTATAATATAATGCCGTTATAAGACTATGTATAGAATAGAGCATCTTTGGATCGTTGGGTAGAGCTGTCGTCCTTCAACCAGGAGACCAGGGTTCAAGCCCAGCCCCTGACGCAACATGCCGTGAGAACTTAAGCAAGACCCTGAAACTTCAGCTCCCCGGCGGGGCTCAATGGGTCTAATGTAGAGACACATTTCACGACTTTGTACTTAATGTATGTACTGTGCAACATGTGATGAATAAAGGAAAGACTATTATAAAACCTTAAGACTGCAAACGACGGTTATCATTAGTGATGAATCTATTTATAGTTTTTGGAATTAGCCATTAATAATAACTTTTAAAAAAATACACAATTTCCAAGAAGCCCAAAGTCATGTCTTCCATTTGACAGTGTCAGTTGGCAATGGGGTAAATAAATAAGGGGGTAAAGTTGCTGTGGACAGGCCCCTAGATTGAGACCCCAGGAAAGAATCAGTGGAGGTGGCCTGGAGCTATATTGAATGATTCTCCTTTTCACATGGGTGGACGGGCCATCAGGGCAATGATCCCAGCTAAAATTTGACTTGCTATTGAAGTGCAGCCCGCCATTTTGTGTTTTTGGACCTCAAACACATCTTGTAACTATAGTGACACTGCGTTTGCGTCATGTTGGAGTGGAGGTTCTAAAGGGAAATATTTCCATGTTTATGATTTGATTCAACATTTATGGGCTCTAATTCTCAATCTCTGCAGAGTGCAGAAGGTTTTGGAAAGGGAGTAGCCAGTGTGACTAGGCTCTGTCATGGCCTGTCAGAATGGTGAGCTGATGTCCAGTAATACTGTCTGCACACCATGGTGTAGTCACCTTCTAGAGTGTGGGAGATATAAACCAGGAGGTGCCTGAAGATTTGACAACGTAACTCAAGCTTCAGCTTGAACTTGTTTCATGAAGTACCGCCAGGAATTCTTCTGTTGCACACACAAATGCAAGTATGCTGTAAAATGCCATGATTTGTGGGGTCAAATTTTGCAACATCAAGTCTAATTTGAAGCACAAATCTCAGTAGAACCACATCCAAGTTGGTTTGCCTGCAGATTCAAACCCATATGTTCAAAAGGAGTCTCTGAGTCCACTGTTTGGTGAGTACCAAATTTGGGAACCTATCTTTCCCTGTTCAAATGAACCACAATGACATTAAAATCATACCTAAGATTTTTCCACTCAAACCAACTTGCCAAATGTGAGCAAACCCTAAGGCGTAGAAATTAATGTTAAAAATAATTGGTGAAAGCAGGTTTTTGCTCCAAAAAGTATTTCTATTCGTCACATTTTTTTTCCAAATGTGATAGTTGACAGTCTTAATATTGTAGGATTCTTTAAAATTGGCATGATTGGGTTTTTCCAACACATAGCCTGCATGTTATTGTGCACAGGCACCCACACTTACCCAATGGAGCGGATTGTGAAGTTCATTCTGTTAATTTCCACAACTTTGATCTCCTAGGGGAAAAATATGATAGACTTAGACAGACAAATACACATTTGACGAGTAATATTATGTCTATTAAAAATATCTGCTTATCTAATATGTATATAGCTGTATATTTATACATATTTTGTTATACTGTTTGGAATGTTCTGGTGACGCAATTGTATTTTCTTGAGAAGTTCAATGAGCAAAGTTTGGAATATAAAAATGTAAATGCATTTTAAGTAAATTATACATAGCTGCGGAAATTGACTCCATCAACTAACCCTAACCCCCTAATGTAAAGTCAGTCCTCAATAGAACCATGTGTCGAATATGTATTCCAGCACGATGCTAGCAAAGGGCAGGGAAACACCGGAATCGAAGGCGGTGGGTATTTCAAGGAGCAGGCTAAGTGAAAACTCTGACTTAGTTAAGCCTGAGATGAGGGAAACTCAGGATTTCCCATTCCAGATAACAGGATAAGTTGGGCTTTAGCTCAATTACCGCTGTAACTTATTCTGTGAATACAACCTGCTCGCTGCCAGGTTTACTTCAAAGAAGCCTCAGCTTGCCCCCCACTCCTCCTCCTTCTAAGCCTGAAGCAGAGCAGTCAGACGTGTCCGTCAATCATTTGTCATGTTAATAGATTGACATCCGGATAAGACTGAGAGACCCAGATTTTCTTATTCTTATTCTTATTCCATGATTTATGTGAATGACATTTTCAAACCGGGTATTTCAAATATCTCACACTATGGATGTCGATGTGTTTTTGAAACGCGAGTTCTTCTACAACATCGGTCAAATATTTTTTAATAAAGCTACTAAAAAAGATAAAATTTAATTCCTCCAGTGAGATCTTTATCCACCAAAGGTTTATCTCTTTATTTGTCTTTCATTTTCAACTGCTTTTGTATGTGCATTCCGCCACATTGTCACAAACAATATTCAGCAAAAATACAGTAAAAACGAGTAGAATTGCTGCCGGAGTGAATACATTCCCTCCCACGCCCCATCTCTCTCTTTTTAATAAATATACCTTTGTGTGCGTATTAAAAGTATGCCAACCTAAGTATCTCACTGGTTGCAATGGTTAATCACAGTATCTGAGTTCCACTGATGATGGCTTTTGATAGTCCGAGCGTAGGCTTTCAACTCTTTATATATCAACTATGAGTTAATGAAACAATTCAGATAGGCTGTTCTAAAATAGTCTGTTCACTACATAATCAAATTGCACAACGTCCAAATATATACAATCGCAAGAGATGCAATATTTTGGATCAAGGGTGTACTTTGTATTATTTTGTTCTTCTGTTTCAAATGTTTTATTTACTTTGTCTTGTATTTGCGTGGCCTTATGCTTTTGCACTTTCTGTTGCAAAAGCATAAGGCCTTTGGCAACAGAAACCATTATTGTTACATTACCTCCTGACCCTCCAGTCTATGCTTTGTCCGTCAAAACACTTTTAAATTAATATTATTGTTGTTGCTATTATTATGATATATATGTGCCCCGCCTAGAAATTAGATTCCTTGGTAATAAGGGAACGTGCTTGTTCAGTTAATAATTTTTCATTGACAATTAAATGCAATTGAGAACATTACTGCTAATATAATGACCAATTTCACAATAGCTATCAATTTATCTCAATATGCAGCAAATATTCTATATTCTATCCATAACTGACCAAAATACTCACCCGAGGAACAAAGAACTGGTCTGCACAAAATTTGAATAACCAGTCATCAAGGAAGTGGAAAAGAAGAGACTCCATGTCAACACCTTTTGAAAAGGAAGTATGTATAAGCTTTACTTTGTCTAATCTGGAAGCTCCATGGCAAACATACATACAGATTTATGATATTTTAAGACAGATATAAATTATATCTATACCCCTTTTCATGTTCGTACTAGCAAAAAATATGCAGGAAATTAAGGAATATCGGAATGCCAGTGACTTGCAAAGTAAATTTGATTACTCATAGAATAGCGTGTACACAATAGGTTATTTGTAATTAAAAGAAAAACTAATTTTGAAGCTCTAAGGAAAAAGTTAAACCAGAATAGTTGAGGTGGCATTAAAGTAACATCAATATATTCAAGACCAGCCTGTGAATAAGAAGACCCCTTACATAATATATCCACATTATTTATTTTAAATTCTAAGCTCCATATTATGAAATTTTAGATTTTCTACAACCCAGAGGAAACCCATGACATAAAGCAAAAAATGGTGTGAGATTTACTATAAGAGAAAAAGTATGTGCTCTCACCCTGTGACTCAACATCGACTGTATCAAGGGGTTCCACTGTCTCTATGTCTGTCATGTAGCCGAACATGCCCATGGCACACTGCTCAAAGGCTTCCTCCAGGGTGTCTCCCCAGGAGTGAATTCTTGGGAGAACGCATAAAATCACGAAGGTAATAACCACTGAAAGTTGTGAAATCAGCTAAGCAACCAAAACAAGTTTTCAAACCATACTCACTGCACATCTGCTGTATGATCTAGGTCTGCAACGGTACAACACAAAATCAAGATAATTAATTTATAACAGCTGGGTACATATGGTAATAAGTCAAAACATAAAATATATTCTTAATATAAATAAAAATGTACTTTAAAAAGTAGTTTGAACATGACGTCAGGGAAAAAAAGTCCAGCTAAGCTAGCAAGTTATCAGACTTACATTCGTACTTCTTGTTGATTGGCGGGTATTTTGACTTCGTGGCTTTCTGCGCCTCTGTCAGATCTAACGGACGGTCGTCCATTGTAGCTGTTACCTTTCAGAGTTTGAAAATATCAGAATTTATTTTTCTATCATGTCGATTGAGAGCTGCTAAAATTACCACCATAGACCGGAAGAAAATAACCGGATGTAGTAACTCTTTTTCTTCTTCGTACTCTTCTCTCAATTTACTTTCGGATATATCGACACCGCCACCTGCTGTAAGTATCACGTAATTGAATAGTACGTTCAAGTATGTCCAGCTTTTTTTTGTACCTCCGTCAAGCAACTTATGTTTTTATTACCTCTGTTGATTTTTTTTTCTGTTTGTTTGCAAGATACGGAAAAACCCAATGAGCCGATTTGCATGAAATCTTACTCAGAGGCAAGTAAGATTAAATCTTTTTGACTTTACATTATGATCTCAAAATATGATGTCATAAAACGTTTTCTTAACCGTTGTGAGATAGGACACTTTTGGATTTTTGTTTTGTTTTGCAGTAACTCAAAGAAATAGATAGATTTGCACGGGATTTAGCAGTAATGTCTACTTCGGGTACTGTTGAACTGCGTCAGAGGTTCCGAGTGCTTTCTACTTTATTTTTATTTTCTTGTGTATGACTCTGTTTACTTTTTAAAGGTACAAAAATATCTTTTTATATTTAACTCCTTACATTTATGAATGCAAAACCTGGCCAGCTATGTGATGAAATTACATTTAAATAATCTGTCCGCAATTTTTCTGGTCTCATTTGTAATACAAAAAAACACTACACATCCTCTAGAAAAAGTATAAAAGCATCATAGATAACCCACCTTTACCTCAGAAGTTGAAGCTGGTAATGACATGAAAAAAAAAAAAGTAAACTAAGAATGAGGGTCTTGTTCAAGCAACTTAAATGAGTCCAACAATGAAAGAAGGTTCAGGGCGATTCTGTTTATCATTTAATGTAGAGACCTTGTAAACCTTTAAATCACTCTTCCATCCATTAATATGGGGCTTAACCTTTAGGTATTTGCATCTATCAATAAAGTGTTTAGCCAACAAATTAAAGTTGATTACCATATTTAATTGACACCCAGTTCAATGTGTGCAACTTAGTAATGTTTTTTTTATCAAAGCCAGCTCTGAAATAAAAGGCAAAATTCATGAACAAGTTCACACTGGAGAAAAAAATCTATATTGTATTTATTTTGCTTTAGGTAAAATAGGATAGGATAAATATTATTTCCTTATTAGCCCTGCCTCCTCATCTCTATATTCCCGCTGAACATCTGGTTAGGGTAGTATTGTGCTAATAAAGCTTACCTAATACATTTGTCATTGAACGGCTTATTGCTTGAATCAGTTCCTTCAACACAGACTAGTACAATGTTGGAGAGCACCAAAAGTTGCTGAGTCTTTGTTTTGATGGGAATTGGAAAGGGCTTTGACTCTTTTTGTATTCTGAAATCAATCAGATATTAAATTTATCACAAATGTCTCTATTTTGCAAATTACCAAATTCATCAATCAAATGGGTTACTTTCTATATTCCTTATTCATTCCAGGTTCCCGAAAACAGCGACTTCAGATTTGCCTCAACACATCTGTTGTTGCACAGTGTAGAGCCCAATATAGATTTGTGTGGAGTAAAACTGTGTTTGTATATTGAGTTCTAATAAAGGAGAACTCGCTGGTGGAATATTTGTTAACTTCACAGACAGTTTAATAATAATAATAATAATACATTTAATTTATAATGCACTTTACATTTGGATAGTTTGCATTTGCATGGTCATCGTCACACAGTGACGTCTCTTTACTTACCTCTTTCTAGATGGAGGATTTTGCTGTTAATTTCTTTGTCAAAAATGGAAACACCATTGGGATAAGCCGAAGAGCATTGTTGGGGAGATGGTAATGTGGAATACCTCTCTGGGTCGGCTGCGATCCAACCCCAGATAGGTGGAAGACAATGGGAAAAAATTATGTTTTTTTTGTGTGCAAAACACGGTTTGCAAAATTGAAGGAAAAAAGTTGCTTGTGAAAGAGATCAATGGGAAAACAAGCTTGAAGTCTTTGAAGAGTTTTGATTGGAAGTTTACAGACATCATGGGGCGCACTAATAAAAGCTAATACCCTTAACTGTTTTAAGCCAAAAGTTTGGAATAATATTCTACATGGAATTTGTTTGCTCATTTTGAAATAAATAAATAAATGTAGAAGTGGTAAATAAATACATGTTTCTCATACTTGTTTATTATATTATCATTTTAATCCCTTTCCAATTTCAAAATGTATTTATATATTCTTTCTTTCTTATTTATTTATGCTATTCATTGTTCGTCGTCCATAATGTAATCTTTTTTACTTTTTTTCTGTCAATGTGACCCTAATACTTACATAATTCGTGATGCTGTGGTTGAATGAGGATACGCCTCCCTTTGCCAAACACTTTGAATCAATCGGATGTGGTTATAAGTAGCTGGGACAACTTCCGGTCTGTTTGCTGTCTTCTGATTGGCCAGTGGAGTTTTACTGAGTTGGCGCCATCACAGGCTTCCGTGCTGCCTTCAAAGCGCTTTCCTGAAGAATTGTAACTTATTTTGGTGTTGGTTATTAAACTACAACATAATGGCTGATAAAGACGGTACGTATGCCATTGTTGTGAAGTAGCAAGTTGGGTTTGAATTTATTTTCATGAATGTTAGAATCTACGATTCAGAATGTATCTGTTATAGTTGGCGCGCCAAACAGCAGATCCTTGTCAAACATCAGTCGGTCAACTTTTTCTGCCAGCACTCGGGTTTTATAGTCTTAAAATTCGAAGTGAGAGCCAACATGTAGTGTCCCATATTGAGTTGCCTTTCGCGCGTTGTCCACCTTGTTGGTTGATTTTCTTCATGTAAATTAGACTTCTAGTAAAATTAACATGTCAGGATAACCAACCTTAAGATAACATTCATTTTATAAGAAGAAAAATATGACTTGGAAAAGAAACGTGAACTTAAAATCAATATCTTTATTCAATTCTGGCAAAATAGTTAAGTAAATTTTGACAAGTCATTGATCCAAATGTAAAGTGCATTATAAATTAAATGTATTATTATTATTATTATTATAAAATCTGTTGTTAAAATATGACTTTTGTAGCGGCATTTGATGATGCTGTGGAGGAAAGGGTGATCAATGAGGAGTACAAGATCTGGAAGAAGAATACTCCTTTCCTTTATGATCTAGTCATGACCCACGCACTGGAGTGGCCCAGCCTAACTGCACAGTGGCTGCCTGATGTCACAAGGTAAGATAATATCTTTAAGATAAGATAAGATCACACAATGATCTGAGAAGCATCTTATTTGTGTCTCTGCCAATATGGACATAAAAGGTGACTTTTGTCTGTCCCGTCCTTGTGTATATTACTGGGGATAGCCTATCCAGATTCCCTCAAAAACCAAAAATTTTCATTTTCCTTAGTTAGACATTTGAAGGCACATTTGAACTTTTCTGATTTACATGTCGTTAGACAGGATTCAAATAATTTACTTGCTATATAGGGGACCCAATTATGCGCACACCATAATTGGCCTCTTTAATTTGCTTATTTTTAACCATATATGAGCTAGATTATATGAAACTCACCAAATTTGTTGATTTTCATTTAATCTTGCTCACATTCAGCTCCGGCTCCACATAAGCACAGTTAAGCGTGGAGCAGGGGCTACGGTCTTGAACACACATTTTCTAGATTGTGTAAATTCTATATATTTTAACAGGCCAGAAGGGAAAGACTACAGTGTTCACAGACTGGTGCTGGGGACACACACGTCTGATGAGCAGAATCACCTTGTAATTGCTAGTGTCCAGCTCCCAAATGATGATGCCCAGTTTGATGCATCAAACTACGACAGCGAGAAAGGAGGTGAGGGATGATATGTGCATGGGGAGGTTACTCTAATAACCTACCTTGTATGCTTGCACGGAAAGAACTGTCGGGTCTTTCAATACTAATATATATGTATTAAATATATATATATATGTATATAAATCATATCTTATTTCTTCTCAGTGACTAAATGAAATCTCCAGTGCTTTAGAAATTATGGGTATGCAATTGTTTTAGATTATTTTTCAGTTATATATCCAATAATCTTCCACTGTTTATCACAATATGTTTATTAAAGCATGGTCTTTTGCAACAATGGTTTTATTTAACCGTTGTCTCTCTTATTTCTATATTTCAGAATTTGGAGGCTTTGGATCTGTTAGTGGGAAGATAGAGATTGAGATTAAGATCAACCATGAAGGAGAAGTCAACAGAGCTCGATACATGCCCCAGAATCCTTGTATCATTGCCACCAAAACCCCCACCAGTGACGTTCTGGTCTTTGATTACACAAAGCATCCCTCCAAACCTGGTAAGGTTTGTATTTTTTAAGAAGTGTAATCAGCTCCTGTGTTTGTGCCACTTTTGTAAATGTTTATCTTTATTTAAATTGTAGATCCTTCTGGCGAATGCACCCCAGATCTGCGTTTGAGAGGCCACCAGAAGGAGGGATATGGCCTTTCCTGGAACCCAAACCTCAGCGGTTGCCTGCTCAGTGCTTCTGATGACCACGTAAGCAACCGGTTCTAACCTGCCTGAATTTGCATAATATTCCATCTCCCTCTGTTTGACTGGGATCTTGGGTTTTCCAGTGACTGTTGTTTTAACCTCACTTGATTTGAAAAAGATCAGGAATTCTTACATATTAACCAATAACGTAATCAGTAATCTCATGCTGTGTTGGCAAATCTTCTCAAAACCATTGGAAAGTGGCATTGATTGTTTTCGTTATCTGCTTGTTGTTACAGACTATCTGCTTATGGGACATCAGCACAGCGCCGAAGGAGGGAAAAATTGTTAATGCCAAGACCATCTTCACAGGCCACACCGCTGTTGTGGAGGATGTTTCCTGGCACCTTCTCCATGAATCGCTCTTTGGATCTGTGGCTGATGACCAGAGACTCATGATGTAAGCGGCATGATAACAAAATTGTCTGACTCGTGTGATAACTCACAAAAAATATGTTTTACTGTTTTGCTATGCATTTGTGTGTTTTGGCACAGCTGGGACACACGGTCCAACAACACCTCCAAGCCTAGCCATGCAGTGGACGCCCACACAGCGGAAGTCAACTGCTTATCCTTTAACCCCTACAGCGAGTTCATCTTAGCCAGCGGCTCGGCAGATAAGGTGGGTCCGCAATTTCTCAGTAGTACAGTTGCAGCTATCAAATAATTTAGGAACTCCCCAAATTTTGTACGAGTTTTATCAGTTGAGTCTGACCTCTACTTTTAGACGGTGGCTCTCTGGGACCTAAGGAACTTGAAACTAAAGCTGCACTCATTTGAGTCTCACAAGGATGAGATCTTCCAGGTAAGAGAAGACCCTCTGTTCAGTGAGATTTAATATGAAATAAGCTGTAGCAAATAACCCATTCGTTTTGATATTAGAGTCAAAAGTCCTTCTTTCACTTTTATTCTGTAATCTTGAGTTTAGAGAATGTTATTTCCGGTTCTGTATATATGCTTTTATTTTGAAAGACACTTTCCGGTACATAGACGGAGATCCAGTACTAATTAAAAAAAACAACAACAGTAGCTTAACAGTAAAAAATACATTGGACTTGTATTTTAAATTTAAAGAAAATAATGTTGTGGTTGTTGCAGCCCTCCGAAGAGTCACAATCACTTACAGTGTTTTTTTGGATTCAAATAAATCTGGAAATCATCAGTTAAAGTGTCTGACAATCCTTCAGGGGATATGCTACAGTTGTTTTTCCTAAGAAGTTGTTTATTTGTTCTTAAATGGTTGATTTGGAGTAAAGTTGGTTAAGTCTTGCTGCACCTGCAGATGGTGAATAATATATTTATAAGAGAAGCATGATCAATTATTGTGTCCCACATCTTTGAAAAAAAGTGGCATATCTGCTTTTTAGGCACACATAACAGTCCTGCATGCACCTTTTCCTTGGCTGTATGACATCCAGTTTATAATATCCATAATACTTTATTCAGAACAGACATTGAAAACAGTTTTCCCAATGAGACAGACTAACAAATTTGCCTGTTGGACCATTTTATTCATGCTGATTTGTTGCTGTTTGTTTAATTTTTCCTAAGAATATATTCACTTGAATTTCACGGCCGACTCATCTCTGCCCAACAGGTTCAGTGGTCTCCTCATAACGAAACCATCCTGGCCTCCAGCGGCACCGACAGAAGGCTCAACGTCTGGGACCTCAGTAAGATCGGTGAGGAGCAGACACCAGAGGACGCGGAGGATGGTCCGCCCGAGCTGCTGGTCAGTTGCCTTCAAACAGTTGGTCCATGTGGGTTTCACTTGAGGGCTTTTGTAATCCCTCCTGCCTTGTTTCTCTTTAGTTCATCCACGGTGGACACACAGCTAAGATCTCAGACTTCTCATGGAACCCCAACGAGCCATGGGTCATCTGCTCTGTATCAGAGGACAACATCATGCAAGTCTGGCAAATGGTGAGGGGCGTTGTTGAGAAATAAAGAAATGCATATATAAAGTGCCTTTATTAATCATTGAATATAAATGACATTAAGTTCACTTTTGGACTGTTTCTTCTACAGGCTGAAAATATCTATAACGACGAGGACCCAGAGGGGGCTGCAGACTCAGAGGTGCAGACATGAGTCCAGAACGGAAAACCGCTTCATTTCACCAGCTCATTCAAAATATATCTGTTTTACAGTCGGGGTGCATATCGTTTGAAAACTAATTTTGGGCAGCACAGATTTTGTGGGAAAAACAATTTGCACATTGTCATCATGAATATTTAAACGAAGTCTGTATTCATCAGAACCCAGGGGGAGAAGCTTGTGGTTGAACCATAACAGATGTGTCCATCATTTTGGCTTATTTTTTGGTGATTTTGCTTGTTGATTTCTTTTTCTGAAATCACTTCTACAGTGATCCATTTTTACAACAAAAGTGTAAATAATGTTGGATTTTCTTTACTTGTTAGTAGGAATTTTTATAGAACTCGTGTCTTGTCTTTCCTTTTCCTTTATTTTGTTTTTCTTTTCCGCATCTGATCTTTTGTGTACTTAAGTATATTCTTGATAAAATGTTCAAAGTAGGTCTGTTTTTTCAGTTTCTTTGTTTAGCGTCCCAGTTAATAATCTGAATGCGAGAGTGTTTTTCTGGTGAGTGTGGCCTATATATGATTTTTTCTTCTTGTTAGTCAGAACTTTATTTCAGACAGGTTGAAGAGTGCGAATCAGATGGAATCTGAACTTTTCAAATATTTGGGCCACTATCATGTATGATCTTATAATGCCATAACATTATAACCTCTGATGGGACATCAGGATTACATTGATGATTTAGTTACAAGAAGACTGGGTCAGCATCACAAGAATTTCAGGTTGGTACCTAGCAAAGGTGGTCTAAGGAAAGACAAGTGGGGAACTGGTGACAGGGTCATGGGACAGTCTGTTATCTGATCTGGAATACCTGAAAAGATCAATCCTAGTTCTGATTTGGAGAGTAGTTGGTATTGATATAATGACTGATGTTATGGCTGATTGGTATACATGACTAATTGCACTTTAAAATTCATATTATTTTAGAATATTTCATGACATTCTACATATACTGACCTATATCCACTATTTTAACCAGCTTTTTAATTACAGCTCATTTTCAATTGCCTTCATACCATCAGCCTGAAAAAAAAAGAAAAAAGCCTGCTCTCAATGTTTAAAATGACTAAATACTGTTTGAAATTGCATTAATTCAAATGATTGGTTTGGTGTGCATAATTGGCGTAAAATATTATTTTAAACAACAGGACATGGATCCTCTTCTGCAGTGGTTTCACTGGGTCCGTCACAGCGTCTAAAATGAGGTTTAAGTTAGCATTCTTAGTGCTGAAACATTTTATATGATTTAATTACATTTATAGATAAAAAAAAAGTGTCATTGTACACCTACCTCAGAAATATCAATTCTCTTAAAAGGCCATCTCTACAATCCTCCAAATCTTTCTTAGATTGTCTTTGAACTTCAAACTCCTCTTGTAGTTCTCTCAGAGTCTCTTGAAGTGTATCTACTGCCTCCTGTGCAAAATGGATAAAGCTCTTTGTTGGTCCTGTTTGATCAATAACGGTTTACGTCATCATGTCTTACTTGACCTGAGTTACTCTACCTTGTGCTGGGAGATACTCTCCTCCCTCTCCTCCTCCATCAGAGCGATCCTCTGCTCCAGGCAGGTTCTTTGCCCCTCAAGTCTCTGTATGTCCTCTATCAGGGGCCTGAGACTGGCCCTCAGGTGCATCAGCTGCTCCCTGCTGTTTCTCAGTGCGTCCTCCCCGGTCTGTCTTCTTTTCAGCAGGGACATGAGCCGAGGCTCGTACCAGCCTTCCAGTGCCCTCATGCTGCCGCTGAGTCGCCGCTGCAGTCTGACAGAGGACTGGCGGCACTGGCTGACATCACTCATGGCCCTGGGCCTGGAGGGCCTCCTGGCCTGATCCCTCAAAGAGTTCAGCTGGTTCTGGGAGTCCTCCTTGAGTTCGGACAACTCCCGAGTCAGGCTTTGGCTTAGGGCTTTGAGCTCCTCCTAGAGATGGATGGAAAATGGTTTTAAAAATGCATTTAAATTATTAAAGCAACAACAAGTGTTTGCAAAAAAATGCAAACTAAGGAGTTCAAAACATGTTTTTTTTTGCATTCATAGCTTCAGTAAAAATACAGTAAATTATTTTCCATCCATCTACTGATACTCTGCAGGGTCACTGGGGGACTGTAGTCTATTCCAGTTCATTATGGGGTGATATATTTATTCAACCCAGTGCCATCTCACTTTGACGCAATGTGCCAACTACTGCACGTATATGACTGACTTATTTATGACATATATGACCTTAATTAAACATATTCTCCTCTCAATATACTCCATTTCTATAAATTGAATGATATCAGGCTGGATATGTAACTTTCATAAATTATAAATGTTACTTGAGGAGGGTCAGTATCAAGTCCCTCTGGAAGTTTCTTAGACTATTTTATAACTGTTCTAATAAATCCCAGCCGCAGGTGTTTGGAATCATACCTGTGTTACAGCAGACTGAGCCACCTCGTACTTTTTTGTATCCAGAGTCACCTGGCTCTGGATGCAGCTCCTGGCTGTGGCGAAGAGTTTCCTCTTCACCCGCTGCAATTCCTCATGAACAGTAATATATTCCAGCTGAACCAAAGCGAGCAGCCGTTGCGTCTCCAGCAGCCCCCCTCTCAAGTGCTTCACCGCTTGCAGCATGGGTTCATGCAGCTCGATTAGCTCTTGTATCAGCTGGTTCCTCTGCATCTCTAGACGGGACACTTGCTGGATGCAGTGGTCAAAAAGCTTCCCCAGCTGGTCCATTTGTGTTGTTCCTGTTTGAGAGTCAGCATGAGTGTTTACTGTGATGTCTTCAATAAATATACATCCCATGTGTGAATCTTCAGTGGATCCTGAGTCTTTCGCTTCTTCTTTTGATGTTTGATTGTCCATGGAAAACTAAAGGGAGGAAGAAACCATTAATCACATGAGCCACAACAAAGAATAATGAGATCATTGATTTAGTTTGGTTTTTCATATTAGTGATTTAATTTTAATTTAATCATGTTAAAAAAATGTTTACAGCTATAAACTGTATCCTGTAAGAGGGCCTTCAGTTCTGTGTCCAAAACCTACATCGATACCGATCAGGAGCCGTTAAAAAGACATGTATTTATACTTACTTTGTTGAGACGGGACAGTCCAGAGGGCCAAGAGTTTTCTTTTAACTTTAAGGACAGCTTAGTGTGGCTGCCTCAAGGAAAACACAAGCACACTTTGTGTTATTAATAACACCAGATACATGTGGCTATCTCAGTCTTGGACTGTGTCATACCCCCACATGGGATCAGAACTGTGTCAGAGCTGAAGGCAGACTGGCCTGCGGGCTTTGGAAATATCAGTTAACACTTGTCTGGACCAGCCTAGATGTCAGAGAGGGATATACTTGAAAAGCCTGCTTTTTTTCTCTGTGCATTTAGATAGTGAAACTATGGCTGAGAAGTGAGCAACCGCCTTTCTCAGCTTTCTGAAACATTTGTCCCCAGGCTGCTGAACCATCCTAAATGGCAACATTAGCATGCCTGTGCAGGCTTTTCTTTTTATAGCATCCATCAGCTGCATATACAAATTGCAGGTTTCAGAGACAGTTTTTTCACTGTTTTGCATGTAGCATATCAAATTCCTCATGAAAATTGAAACAGACAAATCCCACTGCACACTATGATACGCAAATCCACAGATGCACGAGTATCTTGAAAATAATATTTGTATCATTTACTTCAAACGCCTTTAGGATAAAAGTGTATGTATGTATAGCTCTATGCCTATAGAATAAAATCGTTTATCTCCAAGTCAGGTGATTTTTATGTTTGCTGACTAATTGTAGTGTTAACAAAGGTTCTTACACTTTTTCAATAAATTACTGAAAGACATGTAACATTATATAAAAAGTTGTTTTTTCTATTCTCTTACAATTTAACTAGATTTATAGATAGAGCCACAGCCAGAGTATTATGGGCCTTCAAGGCAGATAAGTAAATAAATGAATAAATAAATGATGACTGGACAGATGGTTAAAGTAGGGGTTAAAGGGGGTTTTACGAGATGTTTTAATATTTAAAATGGAAAATGATATTCAAATGCAAATGAACTTTTTATGGGCTTCTTTATTGATTTTTTCTGCACACAAACTGACAAGTACAGCACATGTAAGGGACAGTGTCATATTAAAGTGGTAAAATGAAAAGAAAAGGAGAAAAAGAAAAAAGAAAAAAACAGAGGAATTTAGTCAATTGTCAGATGTATTACCATTTGTTGCTGTAATTCATATGTATATTTGCAAGAGAAACTGGTTGAGACTTGAGTTTTGTATAAATAAATGCAAACGGAGCGTGGGAAAAGTTCCTTCTCAGTGGCGCTGCGTGTTGTTCCTCCGTCTCGCCGCTAGATGTCCTCACAGTACTGACAGCTTCCGCTCGCGCTCACCTGAGCGAGTCCAGCCTCCTGCAGGTGGGAGCTGCAGGTCGACGCAACGAACTTCACTTCATTTCCCCGCAGTGGTCCACCGGAGCGTCCACGGACAAACAGCACCCACAGTGGAGAAGTTAGAGTAGCTGACAGCCAACTCCCGACCACACACTAATCCGGACTCCAGTCGCTTCCTCAAAAGTTTTCGCAACGGACATGTTTCACCTGAAGTTTTCCTCCGGACGGTGAAAGTTGGGAGTTGGAGAGGACGGACGAAACCGGGAGACGTTTCAAATGGAGAGAGGCTGAATCAACCAACCTGAATCGCACAAAATCAGGAAGGTATTTGCTTTTTTCTTTATCCTTCATAAAGTTCGAACAGAAAGAGGCAGTTGTTATCAGGTTTGTCCGACTGTCCTGATCGTCTTTTGGCATGATAATTAGTCAAATGTGGTTTTGGTTTTGCTTCAAGCTGTTTAAATCACTGAATATTCTCGACTAAAACCCACTTTAAGGATTTCAAGAATGTGCAATTAAATGTCAATCTGTTCCATCGTGTGGTCTAATTACTGCTACAGTGATATAAAACGACAAAAAAAAACAGGCTTCTACATAAATAGCAGAAACCACTGTTGATAATTGTTATTGGATCAAGTGAGGTGCAAATATATGACAAGGCGTCCTGGTTGAGTATAGGCATGCATGGAAAACTAGGTGTGGGAGATTTGCTTAGCTTGGCCTTGAGGGATCCTAAGCTCAGGTAATTTAAGACCTGTACAGAGTCTCTCAGCTACGGAGCTTATCACAATAACACTATTGTGTTATTTCCCATCACTGTCTCAGCTGCAAGAAACTGCTTGTCAGCATGGGACTGTGACACATTTTTTTAAATTCTTGCCAGGCAAAGTAGTCTGTGTGCTCTTACATAGAACCACTGCTTGTTGATTGACCCTATAGAGATAACGGACCACCCTATGACCATCTAGGGGGCTTATTTGTTTATCCACTGCTTTTTCTAGACTTTGGACTGAAAAATCCAAACTTTTCTGAAAAGTCTGCGGCACTCCCAGAAATCCAGGCCTGACTGCTTCAAGTTCACCTCTTGTACCCTCTGGTAGGTGAGGCTGAGACAGAGCCATTTGTTTAGAAAGGGTGTGTCACATACTGGTGCTACTTTTCTGCCCGCCTGCCATGCCAGGGCTTGTACTCATGGAGATTACAGGTGTGTTATGTAAGCACTCTGTGTACAGTAGAGTCTAGTACCAGAAGTTCTGAGCAAAATTTGCTTTGAGACAGGATGGTGAATCGAAACATGGAATAAGGAATTCACCCTCGAGAGAAGAAGTGTATCCAGTGTTTGGACATGTTGCATCCAGGTAGATTGAACTTCTCACTGGTTTTCTATTTTCCCTCATGAGTGAGTGGAGAGGCGCCAGCAGTGTGGAAGGAAAGAGGAAATATGTTGGTCAAGAGAGAGCAACAGGAGGAACAATTGGTGTTGTAACATACAATGACACGATTATTTGTGTTGGAGGGGACCTAGGAATAGGGTGATGGGAAACTCCCTGGTGATGAATGGGACACAGCTCACTTTTAATCATACGGCTTAGTTGATGAGTAACTCATCAGTCAGTCCTCATCAACACCTCTGAATGATTTAATCAGTAGCCGTTAGGGGCATTAAGGCCTGATGGAATTTTAACGTGTACACAAACATGCCAGCTCTTTCTCTCTTTAGTTTTTCTACTTAAATCTCAGACTTTTTACATTTTTTTTACTGCCATCCACTCGGGCCTGTCAAACCGAGTGAACTCCGATGGGAAGGCTTTCAAAGCAGCTCCAGACAATCAGGGGTTTTGTTTTGACCAGACCCAAGCGGAGACACTGGGATCCCAGGATGTATTTTTAAACCCAAAGTGTCTTGCTGTGTTTGCAGTCTCTACGAGATGATCACCGCTGCTGCACAACAGTTTCTTTTTCTCTTTTTCACCCGTGACTGACTTGTCAGTTCAGGGTTCTTAAGCCTCCACAGATACTGCAGTCCAGACTCGGACCCCTGGCAACCCCTTGGAAGCAAAGCAAACAGCAGACTTTACAGAGGTCTGTCACTGTTGCCAGAGAAAAGTCACATTTTCGCAGATTGTCTTCACTGTTTTTGGGAAGAAGCAAAGAATGCACTGCAAAAACACAAAATCTTACCAAGTATATTGTTCCACACTTGTGTGGTTAGTTATTTTTTGCAGTATAGAAAGTATGATTGTAGGGATTCAAAGAATAGTTGTTGAATAATTAACAACATTTCAAATGAAGCTTCTAAGACTCTTGCCAGCATCGACTGTATAAATAATAAGGGAAGTGAGGGAAGTGCAACTCTTAGTCATTGTTGACGACTGCATCATATCAACAACTCAAAACACGACAACTGTCAATTGATTGATGAGGAATTAATCACTTAGTTGACAAATTAAATTTATTATTATTATTATTATTAATACGCGCCTATTTAAATGAATATCAAATGAAACAAAAATTAACAAACAAAACATTACCAACTTCTTGAGTCAAAGTTTAAAATTCTATGATCTTATTTAAATATAGAATATCTTCAGGTTTTAGACTGAAGGTGTCATAGAACAAGAAATTCAAGATGGGCCCTTGGAGTTTGAAGAATTTTAGTAACAATGTGTTGTTTTTACTCCCACCAACAAAGTTTTTACTGACGTCTGTTTTTTTTTTGTCTATTAGGATGATTACGTTTTTAATGAAACTTCATTTGAGGACTGTAGGAAAGGACATTTTGAAGTGAAAATTGGTAAAGAACGCATATTCAGGACACCACATAGTTAGGTTAGGTTAATATTGGGCACTGGAACTGGATAAAGGGACAGAAGCATTACTTTCTGTACCGATTGTCATGAAACCTGGTGTAAAAGTGGAGGATAGATTCATCGATAGATCCTTGATTTCTTTTTCCCACTCTGTAATATTGTGGGAACTGGCTATGCTCAGCGAGGTGGGATGTCAATGCCTTCATTGGGTTTAAAGTGGAATTTAGTTTGAGGTTGATATAATCCAAAAAGACTGTCAGTGGTAGTAGCAAAGAATCCCTCTTTATTTCTCCTCGATGTTTCGCATTCATCGCAGGAAAAGCTACTTTGGAGAAACTCTGTCTCTGCTGCCGTCCCCAACAGCAAGGGTATGTCCCAGAAAAGTCCCCAATCCCCTGCATTGTCCTGATTGTACTCCTTAAATTAAATGTAAATATGCAACAAATTTGGACTAAATGGGACCAATGATTAGGAAATGATGTACGAAAAAGTGTTTTTCATTTAAAAGATTCCCCCTAGAGAGTAAAATGTAAGTATGAGAGTAAAATAATAACAAGACAGTTTCCCTCGAGTTGATTAGGATGCACCGAGTTTGGGCTAAATCGGGCCCTAGAGTGAGAAATTTATAACAGACCCGTTCTAAAATCAAACCAGTTCTATCCTCGCATAAATGTCTACAGATGAATAAAATTTGAAAATGATCCATGAAATAGTTTTTGAGTTATCACGTTAACACACAACTTAAAATCAATCTTTGCTCTGATTTGTTCTCGGTGAACTTTAGTCACGGATGATGATCTTGGAGGCTGAGACTTTTTCTCCTTCTCCTGCAGACTTTTGGTTCAGCCGGCATCTTTCTGTTGTACATTAATGACACTCTATTATTTGGAAGGCTCCATACAGGCAGTGCAGTGCTGGGGGTGGTGGTTTAGGGGGTGTTTGATTTGCTTGGCAGCAGATCATTCTTCCCATAACATGCATTTTAAATGTCAATATCATTTGATCATTTTCATTTAAATAGAGATTAAAACATGTGACTAGTTGTGTAGCCCTTACTTTGGCAGAAGTTTGCGCTCTATCAAATACTCTACATGTGATTAATCCAGAAAATAATCGTCAGATTAAAAGTGAATGAAAATTGTTAGTTACTGCCCCAATGATTTTTGGGCACTGAAACTTCTTATTCTCACACCACTTTTTATTACATCTGACATCAGATTGCATTTTGAATCAAAGGTACAAACTAACCTCAACTTGACCCGACACTTGGATCACCTACTAGGTAATTCAATTACAAAAGAAGAATCGTCGTAATATCTTTCCTTTTTACGTCCAGGTAAAATATTTTTGACTCGCCTCTAAAATAGATTGCCCAAGCGAAAATTTGTTCCGGCCAGTGTGCACAAACATATGATACAATGTTATCTGAAAATGACGCTCATGCACCCGTGGTTATGCTTTCTCTTCACTGGCTCTGTCTCCTAGGCCACCGTACTGTTTAAGGGATGTGTGCGAGGGAGGGAGGGGGAGGGAGAGAGAGAGGCAAGGGGTGAAAGGGAGAATGTGAGAACAAGAGGAGGGTTTGGAGGGTTGTGTGTATGTGGGGGGGGGTGAAAGCAGATTCGGAGTGAGGAGTTCCTTAGTCGGTAATTATCAATCTCTCAGGAATGCAGCTTGTGCTCTAACCAGACAAGCTGCTGCATGGCTGCATCCTTCTCGCAGCACGCCAACTTACATTACCCATCCATAGATCTCTGCAAAGTTCACACAACATCTACACTACACTTCAACCCCAGTGAACTCACTTGCATAGTATTTTGGTTTATTTGCATCATCCTTGTCCTTGAAATGTTGTAGTTGTTTATTTGTATCACTGTAATTAGCTTCATGGTCTTTTTCTGAAACTGTATCCTCTCCGCTGCAAACAAAGGGACCACATAAAGTCAGTATGGGATTGTCTTTCTGTCCAAGCCCTTCGCCACTGTGTATTTATGCGGATCCGTTGGAACGGAACCAGAATGTAGCAAACCGTCCTGTAATCCTCTCTGTAAATGCAAGAAATGTCTCCTTTGAAAGAGGAGACCACCTCCCTTATGATGGGAAATCTTTCATTGATGCGTAATGACTCCCACAAAGCCCTCCTATGAAGCTTCGCCGACTGTCCCTGCTTTAAAATGTGTGTTTCCAGTTTGTGTTTTGGAGGCTTCATCATCCATCACATGTTTCTATTTTTTTGTTCACTAAGCATTTGCACAGTAGTGTGTAGAGTGGATTTGGCCTAGAAAGAGTTCCTCTTGAGTGGCATCGCTCTCCTTTGTTTGATACTTTTCATAGAACACAGCTAACGCCCTGATCGATGCCTTCAGCTGCACCACGGTGACACCAGTTTCTCCACACTGAGTTACAATTGTCATTTAGTCCCTGTTAAGTGTGGTTTAACAGCTAAAACTGGCTGTAGGAGAAGGATTATTCAGCTGATCTCAACAGGAAACCCGGAAAGGATCAAGAATATCCTTTCTCCCATCGGAGTGAATGTTACCTGTGAATTAATCTACCCACCGCGATCAGCCTGACCTTAACCTCGCTCGCGGACGGCTCATGCCACGTTATTCAAAGGAGCTCAGCCATAGATGTGAATGGCCTCCTGGTTAACCTGAGCCAGTCCTAACTCAAACAAAGCTCACTGCCTTTATCACTGCCACTCCCTCTTTTTGCTTTGCCTCAGCCCCGCCAGGCAGTAAAGTCGGCTCCGTCAGCTTTACTGAGTGACTCAACGCAGTCAAGTTTGCTCCCCCCCCCACCACCACCCCCAGTACCCCCGGACACTGAGCGTGAACACTTTGTTCTTGGATTCCAAAGTTGATTAAAGCATGACTACATTTGAGCATTAAAACAAAATTATGAATATGTCATGCGCTTTGTCGCATACGGTGCTGCTCCAACCTGAAGTTTGAGTTTTTTCCAGACAGTCCTACTCTGAAATTACATTAAGTAGTTCTTTAATCTGCTTTTTTAGGACACTTTTGAACATAATTCTTTACCCATGGTTTCTTTTTATTACAAGGAACCATTGGGTGTCAAATGTCAGGATTGGTGTCTGAATTGCCTAATAGAATAAATTCCACCTTAAAAGGCACTCGGACTGAAACAAATATTGCTCATTCATTTTCACTTCCTCTTTGACAGATCTGTTGAGGGTGTGTGCATGCTAAACTTTTCCTAAGCCTTTTTCCTATCCAACAAAACAAAAAATTGCAGCTTCTTTTACGAACCAGTGTGTCCAAGCATGATAGAGCAGAGTCCAGTGTGAGGGAGATATCATGCTATATTATGGATTTGAGCCTGGATTTGGAAAGCAAACTGTTATCGTGGTTTGCTTTAGGCAAGGCAGGTGTCGGTGCTTTGTTTTGCTTTAACCCTGTTGACCCACTTGCTTAAAAAACGAGGGTAGACCCCGCATTTGCATCGGAATTTATGCAGTGAAGCCCCGGGACATATAGCTGTCAAAAGTACACAGCAAATGTCATTTCCAGATAGGCACACATCTCCCTGTCTGTTGCCTGACAGTGTAAACTATCACCATCCCCAGTCTACCTCACGCTGATGTGCACACGCTGCTGACGATGTCGGACAATCAGTCAGTGCCGCATGTGTTGACACACTGCGTTGAGGTTTGCTGTGCGTGTGCGCGGTGCCTCACGTCTAATGTGAAAGCCTCGCGTCTTTTGTGAAGGATAAGTAAACAGCGTGTTGGAACACATGCCTGCTCTGGCAGGACTGGGGCCAGGCTGGAAAACCACAGCGGGTTTAGTGAGTGTGAGGAAAGGAGACAGAGAGAGAACATATAACATTTCTGACTTAAAACTCCCTTCAGGCACATGAGTTGATCAGGATCATGATAATATGTACAAAGTTTTTGGCCTCCTTTTGTCCCCTTTGCTTGCCTATCAACTTTTTGGAGCTGGGTGGTGGGGTTAAGGCTTAAGAGATTGATGGGACGATGAAGCAACGATTTTTAGAGCGGTGTCAACTTTATAGGAGACTCCGCTTGTGTGCGTCACGTCACCTCATTAAATTTGTTTGCAAAATTGAAAATTGCAGGTTGTTATGTGTAACCGCAGTAATGGTGGCATGAGTCAACTCCTTGAGAGTGCGCTGTGGAGAGATGGGTCTGCTGGGTGGTCCTCTGCTGCTTCCCAGAATTCATGCTATTACTCCAGTCCCCTTGATGGAAATAATGGGAGATGTTGCACTTTTCTCCGCAGCCCGTGGCCTATAAACAAATGGACCCGCCCCGTCTTTTCCCTAGAGACGTGAATGATTATTTGCGACTGCAGCCGGTAAAGATGCACAGACCTTAGTCATGCCCAAATGACTGTAATTTGGAGCTAGGGAAGATGGGCTTACTTCAGACAGAGGACTGGTGCTTTTCTCTGGAGAAGATGGATACTCTTTCTTGTTATTAGCCCCTCACAATAACTCACTCCTCACATCTACTCCACACACACTGCGCCACATTAGGCTACATTTACATAACAAATGACCTAAGCGTACCAGTGCGCGTGTAACGTTTAGTAAAACATTCAAGTACTTGAAGTACACAAACCCCTTGTGGAAGGAAAAGGTTGTCGGGCGGAATCTGATGACTTTACTTTTTAACTTTACTGGTAGCTTATTTCGATGCTAAACTACCAGTTCAGATTTGAATACATGGAGTATATGCAGTGTTTCGACCCTTATTGCTCCTTTCCTCCTGGAGCAGGACTTTTCCCAGAGGGCAACTTTCAGGATAAACTCCCAAACTGACATTGAGAAAATTATTTTTTATTTCGATCATATAGTACACCTACAAACTAATAAGATTGTTAGGAATATTATATTCCATTTATTCATAAAGAGACCCCTAAATTTTACACACTGTACTTTTAAAATCGCAAATATTGCGTCAGTTTTACCCTTTGTGGTTAACATTAGCTAATATACATCTGCGACAGAAACTGAATATTATCTCAAGTTCTCACCGAAGAATGGTCGTCTAGTTCAGACTCTTTCAGCCATCTGGTTTTGTTTGAACTTACTGTAAAGCATTGCTTCATGAAGTTGTTGCACCATGACAAATTCTATTTTGTTTTTATCTCCTAGACTGCCAATGAGGCGGAGCGTCGGCTTCTCTGACATGTTGACCTTGATAATTTCCTCCAGTGTCTTGCAGTGTTGCTTTAAATGTTGTCATGTTTGCAGATTTATGTTCAGAGAGAAGATTATCTGAAGTTTCTTGCAACGTGTGTGATGCAACACAATTACAGTATTGATCAGGACCTTAACATTTCTATGAAGGCCATTGCCTCCCTTACTGCTGTAGGATTAGACGATTATGAGTTAAAGTCATAGACATGGTTATTTAAAGCTTTCACCTCCATTAATACCACTATGATGGTATTCATTAAAGGAACTATAAAGTCCCTGAACTATTGAAAACTGGGAAAAATGTTTGCTTCTGGAAGAGTAGTGTCTTTTTAATTGTTTGAGATGTGTGTGATCATATCCGATGTGTGATCGGTGGGAAAATATGCCGTCTTAAGGCCTCAGTCAGACCAACGTCAATTCATTTCAATGCACAGTTCAAATGCAGCTCTATTGTCCCAACAGAGATCAAAAGTGGTGGCAAAGTATCAAAGACATTTTAGTTCAGCTACTCTCTGACAACATTCCATGTAAAATTTGGGCCCTGCAGTGTGGAATTTTTTATTTTTTTTTCAACGATAAAGAGCGCTATGTTCCACATAATAATATCCACATCAATCCATTGCATATTGGTTGACTTTGGCACTCATTGGTCTCTATTTTTGAGCCTTGCGCTCTCTATACTCGGCAGTGTGATTAAATAAATCGGTTACCATTCGGGTGCAGAGGTTGTTTTCCTGTAGTGTTAACATTTGACTTCTTTTCGTTTTAAATCGTATCGACTGAAGCGTCGGCATCCTTTGTAGCTGCAAGCTCCTCCGGTTGACACTTATTCGTCAACTCAGTGTTAGCGCTTTTCAGGGGCCAGCTAACCCCGGCTAGACGGAGCCACATAGCAGAAGGTGATGTGTTCAGTGTAAGTTCGTTAGGGAAAGCATTAATGGAATTACTGACATGAGTGAAAATACATATAATTTTTAATCAATTGCCCAGCTAAAATAATAATGGTCTACCTTAAATATGGTTACAATGTATGGTTTTCTGTTCCAGCCGTTGTAAGTTGTTGATTAGACGGTATAGTCTTTTTGTGAGGCTGTAGTTTGTAGCATTCATGAACAGTCTTAAGGACTGTTGAATTAGGCTGCATTTTTCTTTATATAGCTATGTATTATAAAGCTATGTTTAGCTAAAAATATATTCCCCCTGTGTTCTTTACTCCAGCCATTCAAGGTCTGACTCATAAAAGAGTAATTTATGGCCGAAGTAAAGTATATAAGTCAGCTGGCTTTAAAATATGAACATCTGCCTGAATATTTTCCATGTAATAACTCCAAAGCGTCTAACTTTTCATCACAACCCTCCCTCTGCATTACAAAACACTTTGTTGATAAGGAGCAGTTTGGAAAAGTTACCTTTGTAACCCTCTGGGGAACATGACATAGGTTTCTGTGGTTTATTTCCATGTCTCATCTGGGTGAGGAAAGTATCCCCGGAGACTGTGTTACTGAAAATGTTGGGTTGTGTTGCTCACACACTGCTCAAGCCAAAATCTCTCATCAGGGTTTGTCATTCTTGACTGTGAGGCAACATGGCAGCCAGAAACTTTTCATGAACTCTCACAACAGGAAATCACCCGGAGATTCATAATTCTCTCACTCTGACTCCACTCCCACCTTCCTTCTGTCTTTGTGTGCATATTTACCAGCTCCCACTGCTGTCATCTTAAGAGCCTGATCCTATACTCTCAGCCTATGATCTGGAGATAAGTATCTAATAACGCAAGCAGCTGGAAGAAGCCCACCGTACGCCGCATATCTGGAGGAGGGAAGGCTGAGAAACCTGCCTAGTAGAGGAGTTTAGCAATGTGAAGGGGTGGAGGAAGGAAACTGAGACCAGGCAATGAGCTCATTCTACCGAGAGTGAGGAAAGAAAAAAGGAAAGCAATGGAACGTAACAAGAATCAGAAACAACGTTGATGTGTACGGATACGGTTCATTAAAAATATGTTGCTGCACTGCAGTCACTGTTTGAATTTCTGTTATCCAGCTCTTCCCAGGGTGCTGTTTTGCCTCTGTGTGAAAATGCATGAAGCTACGGGTGTGGCTTTGTGAATTATGACTGTGTTATGGAATGAAGGGAGCGGTGCCAATTCTTTCTTTGCAGAATTATGGAGTTCGTGCCGAGGGGGGTCCGTACAGGCTGAGCATGTGGCTTGAATGAGCTCTGTCCACAGAGACGCACAATCACAAACAGATCCATCTCAACTGGAGTGGTGTAGAAACAGTCCCAGCAGCTACAGACACTTGCTGCATTTATACTGCTGGTTTCATCAGCTGTACTGATGTCATGTTTTTTCTATAATTGGCATAACAACCTCAAAACATTGCAACCCCCTTTTTCTCCCAAGATTAGAATCACCTTGCCAAGTCTTGAAGCCTGTCTGGAATCCATCCATACTGAACCTTGTTTCATTTGAGGTGCATTCCAGGAGGTTAAGGATCCAAATACATCAGCTGCAGAGAAGTGTCAAAATAATGAGTTATGTTGATATGAAATCAAACTTGGAAGGCAGACAGTAATCAGATATGGTAATCGCTGTAAGAATTCAGAATTTTGTAGCAGTCAACTCTGAAGCAACGGATGATTTTACTCTTTTGATCAGGGCAGCCGGGACAGCAAAAGCAAGTTTCCCTTCTCTGTAAGTTCATTTGAATACTCTGTTAGCACTAGTAGTCAATCAAAAACTCTAGGTCCTTGGATTATTACCCCCCCTTGAGTGCCAGGACACGGTGACATATATTAAATGTCATCCTCACCTCTCTTCTCCTTTTTTTTTTTTTTTTCCAGGGTTTAGCTCCAGTGTGAGGTGGTATGTCAAACCGTGACTCGCTGGGATATGGGGAACTGCTTCCCCAGGATGTCGTTGATATATTCGCCCAGGAGAAGCACAGCAGAAGGGGCCAGAAAAAGCGCAGTCACTCCCTGGGTCGAGCTTTGGGCTGGCTGAAGGGAAAGAAGAGGAAGGATCTCGCTGCTAAGGAGAAGAATCTGGGTCTTGGTCCCGCGCTTGACCTAGCTATAGATGGGCACCGTGTCGGGCATCAAGGTGGACACAAGGGTGGCCAGAGGTCAGGAAGGCAGGCGAATACACAAGGTAACGGTTATTATAAGAGCCTGGGACACAATGGGACACAATTTGGTGATATGTCGTGCAACAAATCCCATACTGTTATTGATAAAATGTGGGTATTACTTTTAGGCTCTCCACTAATTAGTTGATCTCAAGATAAGATGTTCCAAGATTAATTTGATCAACCTCCTCAGCCTTAACCCAAGTTTCTAGATGTGTGTCCAGTTATTTTAGTCCTACAAGTAAAAGTACTTCACCCAAAATGTAATCTTAGCAAAAAGAATAATAGAAGCTTAAGTTAGAATTTACCTTGAGGTTTGCATGATGCTTTGCTTCAACAAACGTCAATCCAAAAACACTAGTGGAACAACATCAGGCCACCACACCCTCATATCCAAATAGACAATAAAGTCTTTACATACAACTGTTAATCAGTTCAAATAAAGAATATGCTCTTCTTCTGTATAGTCTCAATACAGACACAAGAAGAGATTACAAAACTCAGACACTGAAACGATTCACGATCAAGAATAGATATAACATGCTGTAACAGCGCAGTGGGTATCGAGGAATCTATGAAGAAAAATGACAACTGCCAAACCAGTAGCACAGTTTTAAATGGAGTGTTGCACACACACGGTGCTACTCAGAATAACAATGATTATCTAATTAAAGTGACACCTGTCGGCCCGACATATTAGACAGAAAGTGAATATTTGGTTGTAATAGTTGTAAAGAAAGATAGAAGACAGGCATCAGGCTTTGAGCGACTCTGACAAGGATTGTCAGAGTCCTTGGTTAAAGGACTGGGTCATAGCAGCTCAGAGTGGTCTTAGGATCGGCAACCAGTGAGAAGGTCGCAGTGCCGTCTGATCCCACAGAGGAAGCCAATGTAGCACAAATTGGTAAAAAAGTTAATGCTGGTTCTGATAGAAAAAGGTTTCAGAACACGCAGTGGATCACAGAGCTTTTTTGGCTGCAAAAGGGGGACACAATTTTAGCAGTTGGTCCTAATGTTCTGGCAGATTGTTATATCATCACTTCGGTTGATTGGGTCTCTTCTCAGCAGCAATGCCCCTTTTGTGCCCCCACAGAAGTTGAATTCACTGATTGGTGCAAATCCTCCTTGTTGAACAGCAGTTAGTTCAAAAACCAACGAGATGATGGCAGAAGAACCCCAGAACCCCAGAATCGTTTCTCCAGTGGTGGTTATAGATCAGGCTGTTGAGTCCATGCAGCAGTACAAAGTAATATCTGTTAACGGTAATTGCTCAAGAAGACCAATCAGTTCTGAATGATTGTTTTCACCATCTGTCAAAGGTCAAGTGAGTTCCATCCGGCTGCAGATTGAATTGTTTGTTGTTTGTATGATGGTTATGTGGCTGCTGTAAATTTCCCCTCTGAGATAATCAAGATCTCCATTGCCATTAAAAAGAGATAAACTCCCTTTCATAGTCAGTTTTCAGTTGATTTCAGTTTGGTTCTGCTATGAAAGAGATCAGAGTGTTTGTCCGGGAGTAAATGATACTAAAAATATCTGAAAATTGTTTTTAATATTTTGAGGTTAGGGGTGACCATCTGACAATTTAGACCATGATTGATTTTTATCCCCTGAAAAGTGACTTATATTATTTGGATCCAGACTCTAATTATTTATCATTCTGATTGTATTTTTTTTATTAATTATTCCTTTTTATTTATTTGCATTATATTTTCTTTTCTTTTATTAGTTCTCTAATTTGTTTTTAATTTAATTTATTAGTTCTTCTTCTAGTTCTGGATCTCTTTTGCTTTTTATTCCTTTTACTCTGCCAACATTTTACCATCCATTAGATAAGCATCGTTTTGTGTAATTTATTATTTTAATATCATTATTTTAGTAACTTTAGTAGTATTATTATTTAACTTTTCATTTTATTGTCTTAATTCCAGAAACTTTTTTTTCTTCAAGCATTGGACTCATCATTAGTATATTTTTTTCTTTTCCAACTACTTTATTTAAGTTTTTCCTCTTGTACTCTGTTTGTCACCTGCCACATGGAAATCCTTTTGAATAACATTTATTAGTTTTGAAATGTGCTAAATAAGTAAAGTATTGATGATTGATTGACTTCATTGTTATGCAAGTGAACAAACTTTGTAAACCCTGAAATCAAGGTTGCTTAGCAAAAGGATCGGGTACCAATGAGGTATTAAAGGTGCATTTGAGTTCACCTTGTAAACAAAACAAGCTCAACCAAAGCCTAATTCTATAAAGAAAATTCACAGGTTGAAAAATAAAAAAGGTGCAACAATTTCCAGCCGTATTTGACAGTTAAAATTGCACAAAGATGAAAATGGTTTCACATTTGGTGAAGGGAATGCTGGGATTTTTTTAGCACATGAAACTCTGATTGGTAGATTGGAATTTATTCTGTATGAGTGTACAGAATTGAGACTTGTTACTACTGAATTTTTCCCCATTTAAAAAAAAAAGAAAGAAAATTCATTATGTGCAGTCCGGAAGTATAAGAGCCTCGTCTGATTTTTTCATTTTGTTTGGTTCTTGCACTAAAAAATGTTTTATCTTTTATGTAACACAAAGGCAACGGACGATACACACAAAATACATGTTTCAAATTATAATTTTATTTCCAATTATAAAATGATAAATAATTAAAAAATAAATTAAACAATTTAACTATCAATTTGTTCCCCTGAACATAATAACCAGTTGTGCCAAATTTAGCGGCTAATAATGCAACCAAATACTTCCGATAGCTGGAGATCTGGCATCTCTGTGGTGGATTTTTGTCCGATTCATCTTCTCAGGATTTGCTAGTAATAACTTTAATATGTAATAATGTAATAATCTTTCCAGGTCTCACTTCAGCATCTCAATTGTGTTCAGGTCCAGACTTCTAGGCCACCCCAAAACATGAATTTCAATCCTTTTAAGGCATTACTCTTCTACCTGGGATCGTTGTGTTGCAGCCTGAAGGAAGTGTTCTTATAGTTAAACTGAAAGACTGATGGCCTGCTAGAGATTTTGCTTGTGACCTTGTAGGTAGTTCAGATCTGATTAGGAATAGGTGGTACAATCCCTTGTTTACACATACCGATAGGAGAGTGGGGCTGATGCTGTACTCTGATGGTGAAGTGGTTGTGGTCATTGTGGGGGTCGGGAGCAGAGTTAAATATCTAATATGGAAACTTGGATTCAGTTTAAGGGTCCCCCCCCAAACCGGGTTGGATTAACTGGCTTAAATGTCCTAAATTTCAGGATACACCATCAGTTGCATACATCAGGTTCAACGGGTGTTTAGCCCATTTACTAAAAGACCCTCCCCTGAGGCGGCCTTGCAGCGTGATCAGTTCCCGGAGTGTATCCCGTAGTCAATTGGGTTTAATCTTTATCCTAATAAGCTGTTTTTCAGCTATACGTGTATTAAACTGTTGTCACTGTGTGATTACATTTGTATTAAGGCCGCAGTGGGCTTTCAACTGGTTTAATAAACTCCTGGATAGACTTTTATTCTTATCACGTATAGTGTTTTGCTATGGTTGTATGAACTGCCATTACTGTGTTATGACATTTTAATTACTGCAACGAGTTGCCTAACCAGCTTACCAAACAATTATCAGAAGACTGGCAACCCTTAGTAGTTACTAATACTACTACTTAGTACTAATACTACTGTTCTGTAATTTCATTTGATTTTTGCACAGGATGCTACTTGTGAGACCTAGTAGACATCTTGAAACTTGTAAAAATTGACTATTGAAGTGATAATTTGATTGAACATGTAGTTATCAGTTCTGGGTATTTCTATCCCCTTTTTTTCTAAGGGGGAAAATACAGTTGGTCATATATGACCTTTTTATTTGATAAATACAAAAAAAATCAAAACTATTGTTTTCTGTTTACTTAAATTGCAATTTTTCTTATAAAGATTTGACCCAATCTCATATGAAATATATACAAAAACGAAGAACCCAGAAGACCATCTAACTCTTTTTTGACAGTGCTGTGCTCGGTGAGGTCAATTTTTGCTAAATCTAGCGCTTCCATATTGTGGTCAAAGATTATATTGTACCATATTGTACCCTAGAAGAAAGTTTTAGATGTATCTTTTGAGAACGATATTTAAGTAGACCTAAGTTCCCAGGAGCCATTTGCATGCTGCTCCATGGATCCGTGTTTGCTGACTGGAGGGATGTTTAAACAGACCGACTTCCTACTTGGCTCCTGACCTCCTGTTTGCTTTGTATGCTGTGAAAAAAATCTCGGTGTCTTGTTCTGTGATACCATCACCTAACTTACCTGGTCGTCAGGTTACTGGTTGGGTGAGGTGCTACACTCTAGGCTTTGGCATTCAGTCCGTATAAAGCTTGCACTAAGTCGCTGGTTTATTTTTATGTGAACTTTTGTGCAACCATACACACATAAACAAACACCCACACAGTCAACGATGTAAGAGAAACCTCCTGCAAGAAGCAAGCACATAAAATGTGTTATTCGCACACTGCAAACAACAGGGCTTCTCCAGAGTTCTGGCATCTCGCTGGCGTTTGCACACGTGCATTCGCTGATCGGTATGCAGAATTCTAAAAGTCCTGTTTAGTTTTTTTCCCTTTAGACGTGCTAAAGCGCTAACTATAGCCTGACCGGAAAAACACACAAAGACCTTACACAAACTAAATGCGAAGCAAACGTCTCCCCAGGTATGATAACTGCTCTGAATTTGCGGAGGTTGACACTTTAACCCCTCGTTCAGCTGGGACTTTTGGGTTGCTGTGATTTACGTGTTTGTGTAATTGCTCGAAAGGCGTTAAAGGCTCTGCATGATTCTTTGGCGGCGACCTCTCCAAGTCGTCATGTGAGGGGAATTCCGCAGCACTTAATTCAGTCTCAAACCATCCAATGACACGGGCAACAGATAATGTATGTTGTGTGATGTATAAAATGGGCTTTACTCAATGATGGATGCACAGCCATGTATGTTGGTGTTGATGAACACCAACATACACAATTCTCGCTCTGGGCCCTGCTACTTCTGAGCTGTCGCAATACTAGTATAAAGACTTTTGTAACAGAAAGTAAACTGTGACGACAGATAAGCTTTTTCTCCTCTGCTGAGGCCGGCTTACAGGGTCCCTTGCTCATTGGACGGGGGTTTTCCTTTACTTTTTCACACATGCCCTCAATAAAAAAAAAAAGCATATTTCTGGATTTTAAACAAAATAACCCTTAACATTTATTCATTGCCGTGATGGCAACCACAGTGAGTATTCCCTTATATGGAATCCACTGTTTTAAAGCACAAAGCTTCAAGTTTACAGGGAAACGTCACTTCAAAGCTCCTATTGTTGACTATTAAGTGTATTTTATGTGACAGGTATTTATATATGAGGGTTTTGAGCCTCCAGGAATCATCGTGTGTGTCAGATAGACTCAGGGGATCCTAGACTCCCAATCAAACGTTACAGAAGTCACCCAACCACAACACTGTTTTCAGTATTCCACTGTAACACCACATACACACATATGAATGTAAAGCAATGGACGCGCAACATGCAAATATATAATAAAAGAACAGATGTGAAGTAGGATTTGGCTCGTAGAGGGACCCCAAATTCCAGCGGTAAAAGCTAGACTAGGATATAATTCACTAAATATATTTTTACATACTTAAATCATTTTCACATCACTTCCAATACGATGAGATTTTAGTGACCGGAGCCGATGCATTCACTGACAGCAGTACTGACAGTCAAGTCATGTGACCACAAGTTGCTATGATGACAGCATGTTGAAGTTGGACATCTTCTACAGATCAGACAGACATTTAATGATATTTAAGATACATGTGAAATCAAGGTTTGGATACTTTGGTTCTTTTGGCCCGGCCCGTTTTGTACCTTGTTCTCTTTGCTTTCACGCTGATTTTCTAACATCGAACGAAGGGACACAAAAGAAAATGCATAAGGATAAACTCACAAACTGAGCGGTCATCTTTTATGGCATATATTACACAAGGGAACCTGCCACCTTCCCAAAAAGTATCTTCCGCTGGACTATGGTGGTATTTTAAACTGGCTGAAAACTCACGGAGAGCTATTAAACATGTTTAAAGTAGTTAAAATAGAAATAAGAAGCTCGAATTTTTTTTGGGCAGCACCTTGTGACATCACATCCTGTTTTCAGACTTTGGTTTCAGTATGCTTATTGGTGATGCACCAGGGTTCAGCTGGCAGTATTCACACTTGTTCAAATGAACCGCTCTTCCTCCTCGTCATATTACAGCTACTAGTTAGGACAAATGTGGTTTGACTGATTGTAGCAAAACCATTTCTGGATTTGGTGATTCTTCATTAAAACCCTTTAATGTTCTGCTCAACTGTGTGGTTGAGAACATTTTCAGTCACTATTTCTTATTGAAAAATGTGACTGAACCCGTTTATGATTTGACCGAGTAGCTTTGTATATGCAAAATAGTAAGGGGCTGAGTGTGGAGCCATGGGGGTCACCTTAGCCAAAAGGGGCCGCCAAGGATGCATTAACCATTGCTATTAGGAGAGTCATATTCTATAAGTAGAATTTCTTTTTGGCATTTGAAAGCAGTAAGCAGACTTACTAAACTGCATTGTGTAACTTGATACAACCAAAAAGGCTAAAAATTGTCAAACAGTTTTCTAAAAACATGCTTTACCAAAAAGGTGAGCTAATCTATTAAAATGTGACTATTTTCTATGAAAAACCAACTTGCAGGATGAAACTATTTGAAGTCAAATTTTTACTGTTAAATTTAGGGTGTCTAAGATACTAAATTAATGAATGCCCCAAATAAATCAAATTCACAAAGAGAAAATCTGTCCATAGTTTTTTTTTTTAATTGATTAGGAAATTAAAGGGTAAGATAGAAGGAAGTCTGTTTTTTTTGTTGAGGTATTTAGAAAAGCAAGTTTATCCGCACTATTAGCGGCAGTATAAAAAGGCCCTGATGTGTGGAGGGATTTCAGTAACACCCCACTGCATGAGAGTGAAGTGGATGATTATTTTTCACCAATAGAAATTCCTCATCATTTGTACAAAAGCTCACTTTCCCTTGCTGCAGTAGAAACAGCAGGAGTCCATTCGTGTTTGGAATGTTTTTGGCGAGACTGCACTGCATTACAGTAAAGCCATTAATGTTTTGTTTTTTTTGTACTGCGTGATGTTAAGCAAGTTTCTTACAATCAGAAAGAGATGACGGGAAGACGAAAATAGAGAGAAACTAAAAGCATGACAATTGGAAGCAGAGGAAAATACATCCAGAGATTTTCCTGGTTTGCCTTTCCTGAGGCTGCACCTCTGACCTCAGACTGTTTAATTGTTGTGGCTGACAGAAAACTCCTTGCCAGACACTTCCTCTGATTGGAGAAGGAGATTAATGATCCCTAAAACACGTTCAGCCCATGTTTGCAGTAGAAGGACGTGGTGCTGTGTTGCACCCTTGCTAAGAAATTTGACTACCTCCATCTGTGCCCCTGATGATGATCTGTATTGATGCCAGAGGGGAAGCCTGCCCAGTAAATGACTGGTATGGCTGGACCGGTGCCAGTTAATTAAGAGCCAAATCAGGACTGTTACAGCAAGGGAGGAACAACGGGTTCTGTTTTTCCTAACCCCCTCCAATCCACGCTGTTCCTCCTCGACTGAAACACTGGTGCCCACAGTGGAGAACATGAGTATGTGAAGGTATGCGAATAGTTGAAATGCATCCGTATCTAATGTCTTTTTAGTTCTCTGGTCCCCCACATCGATCTGATCGATTTCTAATCATTTAAGTATTCCAAGTTAAAATGTTCCACTTTTATTTTCCTGACATTAATAGAACAACAACTCATTCAATGGAGAATTAAATCCTTTGTTGCTTTAGATAAAATGGCCACTAACTTTTTCAAATGCTTTTCATAATTGACTGGGCATTTCATAATTGGTTATTGTTCTGGTTTTGTTATTTTAAAATTTTTGGATTAGGTTTACATCATCGGGTGCATTTTGGCGCCAAAGTTGTGCATTTATTTTCCTTCACTTTGCTTTTGTTTACATCTTCAGGCGGATTTGAATTCAGGTGATCATATCAGGTTTCTCACATTCTCCTAGGATGGAGGCTGTTGTGCAGAATAGGCAAAAATACGGCTTTGTTTTTCAGCTATTGACTGTAACAGAAACAGAACTAAATTATATTATCATAGGCTAATGTTTTCCAAAAACAGAAGTAGGGGTATCTGTGTTCTTAGACACACATGAATTTTTGTATTCAGTATAAAAAAAAAGCAAAATGTTTTATTCTATTGAAATTGTTTGAAAATTTCCAAAAATTTTGATATTTATCATCAAACTATAACACTTGACCTTTACCCTACTTAAATGAGCATAAGTACACTGTTTCAAAGCAATTATATTTTTTTCAAGTTAGATAAGGTTCGAATATGCAAGTTTTTTTTGTTGTCATGGAAACGTTTTGTGGAAAAGCTTGCTTTCAAAATAAGACACAGAAATAAAATGTTAGTAGGAGTAGTGAAATTGAGCAATAAACACACAGCCCTAATAGTCAGTCCTCGTATTTATGTAATCCTTCTTTTAACAAAGTAACCTGCGGGTAACAAATCAGGTAATTTGATCTCCTCTATGCTTGTTTTTTTTAAACTTTCATTTAAGGGTGACAATACAGGTTAGTCTAGATTCTCTGTCAGGATGAGCATCAGAACTCCGTAACCCTGAGGTTACATTACCCAAACTCTTTCTGTCAACAAGACCCGCGGAGTTTGACCAGAGGAGGACCTGAACGGTAGCATGTTTAGGAGCAACCTGAGCAAAAGGCAGAGGTTATCTGTCGTTGCATGTCAATTTACTTTCATTTGTCTGAGAGTCTAGTGTGAAACCAGAGAAAAGTCTGGTTTCACATCCAACAACTGCTGCTCAGATAGTGTTGTAGCTCTATAACTTTTATTCTGTAGGGGGAATTCTTTGGGTTTGGCTGAAAATAAATTAAAATACGGTAAAGGGAGGACTGATTAGATCATGCAGCGCAAGCAAGGTACGCTCGGAAGGTCACCTGTTTGCTCGAAACACTCCTCAGAGATTCCTCACATTCCTGAACTTTGAAAAGATATTTCTATGAGGAAGGCGGATATAAGAAGGTCTTTGTGTGCAGCATGGCGGATCACACCAACGTATTATTTGAGTTTCTGTGTGAAATATTTTGATGTTCACAATGGTTGTTTTAAGACAAGGTCTCAAACAAAAGTCTATAAATGGATAGCTTTACCGTTGGTCTATCAGGTGGTGTGACGTTCTCCGTTTAAGGTGGTATGTGAACGTGTGACGCATTACTTTTGATACAGTTGTGTGAAAGGTTTGCAAGTTCGTCGCCAAATTATATTTTTTAGAGTAAGCATATGGCAAAACGGTAGATAACATAATAGTATACACTGATGAACAATAACATTATAACCACCTGCCTAAAATTATGAAGACCCCCCCCCTTCTGCTGCTCTGACTCATCAAGGCATGGACTCCACAGGACTTCTGAGGGTATGCTGTGGTATCTGGCTTCAAGAGGTGGACAGCAGATCCTTTGAGTCCTGTAAGCTGCAAGGAGGGTCGGACTTGTTTGTCCAGTACTTCCAACAGATGCTGGATTTGACTAACATAGGGGCAATTTGGAGAACAAGTCAACACCTTGAACTCGTCGTTGTGCTCCTCAAACCAATCCTGAATCTTTTTTGCTGTGTCCCTTATCCTGCTGCTACAGAAGCTACTGCTGCTAGGGAATACCGTTTCCACCAAGGGGAGTGTTTGGTCTGCAACATTGATAGGAAGAGCTGCTGTAGCACAGATTGCTGAAAATCATCATGCTGGTTCTGGTAGAATGGTGTCAGAACACACATTTGGTGGCAAAAAGGGGATCTACACAGCATTAGCAAGGTGGTTATAAAGTTATGGCTGATTGGTGTGCCGATTGGCTTTTTCTCATGTGACCTCGTTGTACCTGACATCCCTCATTTTCCTATAATTTTTAAAGACGCTGCACACCAAACCTTTTGACGGATGTATCATATTTCTGCCGTTGGTAAAGCGGCACACCCGTTTCTACTCGCACATGTTCTAATCCTCTCTTGTTAACCATGTTTACAAAGATCCCGCAACTGCATTACCACCATCTTCTGGCAGGAGTACTGCCTTACTGTAAGACGCCTGTAACAAAAATGGGAAAAACCTTTTCCGACAAAAGGAAAACATTTATTAACATGAAAATTCCAGGGCGCTCTCCTTTAACAACTAAAATTTTATTATTGTCACGGCATGGGCTTTGGACCTATAGAATACATGACATACATTCAGAGTCCAGGGAGGGCTCCCAGGAATATTAAGAAAATACAGCCCAATCCTACTACAGGTTGCAGTCAAATAGACATTTCCCACAATGCCTCACATTGTGGGGAATGTGGTTTATCTGAAAACTGATGTTGTTTAGCATTTGCAAAAATGTCAAAAGGTTACATCCATTTATTATTGTTTTGAACGCTGTAATTTTGGTCATTTGCGTGACTCAGCATTTTTTGTTATATTATTATAGTGATGATGACACCTCGACAATGAACGGCTGGAAAACAGATTTAGAGGGAACTGATATTTTATTGTGTCACTATCATGACAATAATCGGCATGTTTGTCTTTTATCCGTGCTTTAACCTCAGTGAATACTATCCTGGTGTCATTAATGAACCTTTTGTGAGTCTAAACGCCATAGTAGTGAGATTATGAGGTCCATCTCGGGCACTTTCCCACACGTTTTTGTCACTTAGAACAGAATACATCTAAAAATTAAGGTCTGTTGAAAAAGCTTATGTAAACATTCTGTCTGTCATGTGAGAATCAACCTGACGCTGACGTTGTGGGAACTTTTATAGACGAGGATTTGACAACCTGTATAGTAAACAGTTGCATAGATGCTTGTTGATAGTCACTGGCTTTTCTGGGAATTTTCTAGGATGTTATTTTGATAGGTAAGGAGTTGCCACACCCAGAGGAGATCATGTTTAGGTCACTTGAATGATATAGAAAGCCAGTTCTGCCTCCAGTCCCAATTTTTCACTTTCATTCAGTCTCCATGTACTTTTATTCTTTTGAATTTTTACAGCAGGTTGACGAAAAACCAAACGTTTGTGTCGGTGAAATCATACATCGTCTCATTGTAAAGATATGCTGTAGCTCTGCACCAATCACACAGGCTGTTGTCAGAAAGGAAAAATGTTTGCAGCAAACTGGCATGTCTACAGAGAGACTGAAAAATATGTGCTCGGGAAGTTTTGTGAGTCATCAATCATGATTTCTGGAACCAAATTAGGCTGTTTTTAAAGAATACCTCACTGTACAGAGGAGAAATTCACTGTGCCTCAGCCGAAGACAACTTTCCTGCTTTATCTAATTATTAAAGGTGCACAGCGTTTGATATTCATGTTGTTTTCCTCCACAATAACGTTCTGTTCTTTGAGTATGCATTCAAGGACTGAAGCGCTGATAAGAAGGATAAGGAACCCTATTTGCATCCGCACATCATGTTTAGTGCTTAACAGGAGAGGGAATCTACATCTTCATTTGGCCTGAAGATGTAGAATTAATGGTTACAATCCCTCCCCTAGACAGCCGACTAAAAGCAATGGTCCCATCGTAGTTTCACCCTCGTATTATGACGAGGGTATCAGCAGTTTTCTTCAGGTACTAACTAACTTTTGAGGATTTGTCAAATTAGTTATCAGACAGAATCGGCACAGCTTCAGCTGGAATTTGGTCTTCGTTTAAGTCTGTGGCATTTGTATTTATCTCACTGTAGTAGACATTTTGTGATTCCTATCCAAGATAAATCCAGCTCAATCTCAATCCGGCTTTGGCTTGGTGAGATTTTTTTTTTGTGCAATTGTGACTTTGTTCTCAGAATTCTTATCCTGTGATTAATGTTAGAATTCCCCGAACACAAGTTTCACATAGCCATGTGTGGCCCTAATGCTCTTACATATGGATGTCATTTGTCATGAATATAGATTAAAAAAAAAAGAAAAAGATCTGGTAATCCCCCGAAGGATATGGCTCCTAAAGTTGATGATCCCCTCCATGGCTCATACCCCCCCACTTGAACTCAGTTTCATTATTATGTCTCAAATAGTTTATGTATACTATTCAACAACAGTCCAAAAATGCTTACGTTGCAGTGTTAAAAAAAAGTGACCCCCCAAACTAATTATGCCTTATTATTTGGTTTTCCCCTCAAAACCAGCCCAACCTTGCATCAAAGTATCATCATAACCCTTCAGGCATATTCTGCATAATAGACATAGATGTTATAAAAAGCCATGTATTACATTGTTATCTCCCTTTATTGGGATGGATTTCTAAGTTTAACGGGTTCTTCCTTGGCTCACGGGTAATGCTACCACTGAGTTTCCTTTAAATCCATTAAGTAGTTGTTTGTAATCCTGCTAACAGACAGTTTAGGCCATGCTGATAATAACATTACCTTAACTAGAGTCGACACAGCGGAGCGTTCAGATAAATGCTTATATCAGCATTTCCAAAATGTTGACACGCTCAGGCCTCATGGGTTGTGTTTACCTTTGTATGGACTGTGATAGTTTGGTTCAGGGGTCATCGCCTCATGATAGGCAAACATTCAGACAACAGATTTTTGTTTGACTTCAGCCCTTCTTTTCTTCCATAGAAAACATTTTCAAGATTGCGCTTCACTAGGTACAGGGTCTGCAATTTAACTTTATCCAATGAATGACCTGAGCTAAAATCTCAGGGTTTATTCTTTAGGATGTTCTTTTAAATGATCTTTTTTCGTAATTATTTGAATTATTATTAGAGTGTAGGGCTAGGGGTTAGTTGAAATAAGGTAAAATAGTGCACTGTGTTTTTGACTGAGTTTATTCATATTTTGAGAAGACAGTAGACAGACAGTTAACAAATACATTTTGTTAAAGATATGTTATGTCAAACTCTACAGTAAAACATTTTATAATTTGTTCAACAAGACTGTGAACTAAGTTGATTTCTTAGGGCTGACATAAAATCTTGATCCCATATTTGTATCAAACTGTTTGGACCTCAGGAGGATATGAGGGTTTTTCTCACTGGACTGCCTGTACTAATAATTGAACGTCCCTGAGAGTAGAGTTTTAGCATGCTTATATTTGCTAATGAGCACTTAAGACAGCAGAGACTGGAGTCATTAGGATTTATCCTCTGGGGACCATGATTTCCCCCATCATTCCTCTGGCAAAAGTGGTCGGTTTGCCTACAGGTTCTATTTCATTCCTTTAAGTGACTTGCGTTTCTATCTCTTTCTTTCTTATTTGAATAAAATTCACCAAAAGCAGAACATTTTTGCCTCACAAATGTCCCCAGACTTTTTTCTTGAAGTTCTCACTCTTGTCTAGTTAACGGTAATTCAGAGCTCTGTCCTGGCCTATTATACTGTTGTATGTAATCACATAGAACAGGCGCCTGTAGCAAATTTATACTTACATTAAACAGACACTTTCAGGGTTTTAACATTTCGCATGCCCTAGAATGTTTGTTTTTATTACCTGTATTTGTTTTGTCCCTTATTCATCAACCGATCATGAGAGATGAGACTTTCACAGTTCAAACTGTGACGCCACACCAGTCAAATCTGCAGGATGGTTCATGAAATATAGAAGTGACATGAGCTTTTAAACAAAAAGTGTCATTATGAGGGTCTTTGGGTTATATTTTTGTAGCCGTCACAGGCTGGATTGGTGGCACACAGATAGTGTTGTTGGACAGTGAAGTAGCCGTGTGTGCCAGATGATATAGGTGTATCGGTTACCTGGCTGTTTGTCCCCACCAAACCAAGCTTCTTCCTTCCTTTCTATCAGCTGTGATGGAAAGATTCATATTTAATTCATTGGAAACCAAGAGCTGAAGTCAATGGAGCGCTCAAGCACCGACTGGGCTGCATTTATTCATTTTCTGAAGCCACTTATCCTGTAAGGGGTTGTGAGGGCCGGGGGGGGAATCTATCCCAGCTGATATTGGACGTGTTTAGGGGGCCCATGAGAAGCTGCCAGTTCATCACAGGGCTGACGCATAGGGACAGGCAACCATTCATGCTCACATTCACTCTTATGGGCAATTTGTAGGCCCCATTACACCTGTGCTGCCTGTCTTTGGACTTTGGGAGGAAGCTGGAGAGAACCCAGGAAAACACGAGCACAACACGCAAACAAAATGGTATATATTGCTCTCAGGGAGCCTCCACCTCTTTTCTGCTACCATCACAGTGTCTGCACTTGGGTTTGTGTTGATTAGACGGGCTTAAGCACCTGGTAGACGGCACCCTCAAAGCTGGAGAGACAGTCTCTGCATGGCTGTCTGCCCGGCATTGCAAAACAAGACAGGGACAAGTTGGGGCATGGGTTTAAGGTGTGTGTGGGGGTACTTTCATGCAATTGATTCCCATGAAGTGCTTCCAAGAAGAGTCAAATCTAGCTGTCTGTGTCGGTGTGTAATGAGTATGGAGCTCTCACGGGTCCTCAAACTCTTCACAGTTAAACTCAGGCTGACAAACTCCCCTTTCCTCTCCTATACCTAGTATACACTCACTAAACCTTTCTTTTAGGGTTAGAGAGTCGGTGAGGTCATGTTCTCCCTTTTTTTTCTTCTTTCCAGCTAATGGCTACCTTAAGGGAACTTCGCACTACACAATTAAAAATAATCAGAAACATGTGGTTGTTTTGCAAGATGACGCCAATATCTAGAACAGATAGTGTCACAATGTCCCTAGAAGACTCAATTTGATAATTTGATTCTTATTAAAGTACAATGTCATCATTTGAGTCATGGCAGTGTTGAAACATTAGAATATATTATAATGAGTTTTAAAGGGCTCGTATCAGAACGTTGAACTGAATAAATGAAATATGACACCGTGAAGTCACATTTTAGAGACTTGGACTTATTCCATTCCGTCTATTCTGCTTAGGTAGGCTAGTGGCAGCATCAGGTTAATATGGGTATTCCAGACATCCCTCTCCTCAGCAACACTCATCCAGCTATGGGTTATAAGAAGATGGGCTATATAGTAACACCCGGGGGTCTCCATCCCGGTGGTTTCATTAGTGCAGAAAATAAACAAAACTAAACAAGAAAGCAGGCTACACGCATTACAATTCAATATATTTAATGTTCTTTTTACTTACATTGAAATGCTGCATAGAAAACACAAAAGTTTAAAAAATATCCTATACGATATGTTAAATGTGAAAACCTTGCTGTTATAAGTTTGATAACTCTAAAATGAAACACAAATTGGTTTTAGATATAACGCCTTAATCATTTCTCGGTCGTTCTTTTTGAACCAGAACAATGCTCCCTTTCATAAAGTAGTAGGTGTGGCTAGGATTTACAGAGGATTGCCTTAGTTGTTTGTTGTGTATCTTAACAAACTATGGCACTGGATCTAATTAATTGACTTTTAGATGATGACGCAACTCATCCATTGATCCCGCCTGTCTGTGTTTACGGCAGGAGACTCCAGATTCAAAGAGCTCTACTTAAAATGCAGCAATATTTACATATATTCATGAAATGTCTTCACAATTCCAATTTAGGGTTGATTGTTAATTTCGTATGCATTGTTTTTCCTCCCTGAAGGCAGATGTCTGAACATGAATAAACAGCAGTGTCCGTTAGATTTAGCCTGTTTATCAAAATCGGAGCTGTAAACATCAGTTTGGGTTCAGCCAGCCCGTTAATACAGCCGACGGTAATCCCTCAGTGGCAGCTGGCGTCTTTAATATGTCAGAGATTAATATGGACACAATTACAAGGAGATCTCAAAACCAGTGTTAATATGAGCCCTCATTAACGTGCACTCGCGGCCTCTCCGGTACACCCTGTACTGTCATGGATTCCACACGACTTTCCCACACACGCATATCAACTTTCTTTCTACGTCTATAGGTTCAAGCTTCCCCTCAAGCAGTAACCATCCCTCTCTGCCCGTTCCGGTGTACACGTACACATATGACTCATGACTTCTCCGTCTTGAGTCACTCGGCGGGATCGCACAAACCCTGGGAATGTTTTCCATTTGTTCAGATGGTATACGTTCCGGGTCACGACTGCTCAGCAAACTAGGAAGTGGATAAAAGCTGAGAATGAGTTTTGAGTTGTCCTAATTAGAAAGCAGAAGAAAATGAAAGAAAACTATGATAAAAGTTTGATGAGTCTTACATCATCCTCTGTATACTCATTGCTGGGTAACCGCTCTGATGTTACACCACTTGAAACAATGGGGGAACATTTTTCACATGTGTGACCATGTGCTTTGGAGCTGCATGCCTCTTCTTCTCTTTTTTTTTTTAAAAAACATGTTTTTAATCTTGTTTAAGGAAAGCATTATTTTAATTCACTCACTCCCCCTTGTGGCAAACACAATAATATATCTGGGAATGAGATTTTAGGAATCCATGAAGTCACTGTAATCCTGGCGTTCCAAAGTGAAAATGGTGTGTAATTTTCACAAAGCAGTGTACAAGTGTTATTTATTATCAGTGCTGAATCTGTGCCTTGAGGTAAGCTGGAGCCCTTCATGACGTCCTCTTACGTCAATTCCCTGACAACAGCTTTCTCTTCCATCTACATGTTTACACCTATGATCTGCACCCTGACTGACCAATCAACAGCCGGTCTGCAAATGGGAAACAACAGTGGGATACTGGTTATCCTGCTGAGCAGTGTATGTGGGAGATACATTAGAGAGAGATGGCAGGAATTAGGCTGCTAAGGATTAGTGTCTGAGCTCTGATTGTCTATTGGCTGAAGAGACTTTGTCTGCTATGCATGGACTTGAACCAGCAACAACCCCTTCACCAAAACAAGCAGGGCTATCACCTTGGTCTTTACAGAATGTTTTTGGAGCCGACAGACGACACTTTCATATCTTTATGTTCATTCTCTTTTGGTAACACAACTCCGGGTTAGTTTTGGTGTGCTTTTGGATTACTTTTCCAACGTTATCGAGACACAATGGTAATACTTCTGACGAATAATGCGAGTAATACTCTCCTTTGCTTTCAAGCAGTCTTCAAGAGGAAAGGTGAGTGAAAGCATCACATGCCAACTGTAGTGTTAAGATAAGACTCCCTATTGGCATATTACTCAAACCAAATACTCCTTGTTGAAATTGCTATTCAAGTACGACCAGTACGTGTGGAACAACTGGCTCCCTGAAGACAGGCACGAAAAGTCATTTAAATATGTGCTTTCACTGTCACTGTAGTTTGACTCTGTAATGTCTTCTCTCCTCTTTCATTCACTGGAGCAACTAGCATGAGCTTTAGTTAAGCAAAATAAAAGCACAAAATTTGAATCTTGCATATTTATAGATAATTGCGAATTAGAATTTTCTGCCACCACAGTACATGTAATGCCGTTACGGAAGAGACGGTGGTTAAAATGAGGAATTGCTGAGCACATGACCATGGTGGCTAATTCCAGCATGCTCTTATAGCAGCGGGGTGTACAGTTGAGTACAGTAGGTGGCTAAATCTGGAGCAGCTGTCACCATTACATAAAAGTGTCTCAGCAGCTCGAGCGTCTTGTGGAAGCGTGACACAGCTCAATCTTACATGTGATAGTCAGCAAACGTGAGGCTGACATAACAACAGTTGGGTGATTTAACCTGACCTACCATGACAGCAAGTAATCAGAAATACTGTAAGCCGATTGTCATTCATTTGGACGCTGCCCATGATTTAATATATGGTGTTTTAGATATATTTTTAATCATTAGTGAAAGATTAAATTGATTCCATTCTATTAACGTCTTTCTGACTATCTCTTTAGAATAGAATAGAATGGAATGGAAATAACTATTAATTCCCAGGGGGAAATTTGGGCATTACAGCACCTCCAACGCTGTAAAATGACAAGATATATAAAATAAATAATGTATGTAAACAAAAATTAATAGACATACATTAAATAAAGTATAAATATGACAAAAGAGTCATTTCCAGGAAGAAAAACAGATATGAAGTATATAGTATATACTGTTTCACCAACGCAGAGCTTTGTGTTGATCCGGACTCATCCCCTCTCCCTTCTCTCTACTTCCAGCTGTCTTGAAGCGAAATGATGATGACGACCAGACACAGGCACCCCCGTTGCTCCAGGAGAATGTTTTCATCGAGGCCAACAGGCCCAAGTACCTGGAGAACCTTCACACCGAGGCCTTGGAGGGGTTGAAAATGATGCAGCAGGAAGGTACATAACTATTCAGTGACATAGTGGTGAACTGTATTAGAGGTGTCTCATACAAAGAAGTTGATAACTGTCTGCATATTACCCAAGAGGGTGTGCACTAAAGGATATAAACACTAAGAATTTCAAATGCATTATAATACAGTTATCAACACATTTATACTGCTCTCCTTGCAGAAACCAACGATGGGGTGGAGTACCGGGACAACGAAAGCACAATTGTGAGCGAAATATTGAATTGAGAATTGTAGTTTCTCTTAACCTTCCAAACGTTCTTGTACTAAAGACTTTTCTTTCCTTTTTCACGTTCTATCAGTCAAACATGACAGTCCATACTGATGGGGAAGGGTTCATGACAGACAGTACCATTGCTGACACAGCTTCTGTTGTTTCTGTACAATCATCTGTTTCCACGAGATCTTCCCGCTCCGGACTCACCAGGCAAGGTAACCACAATCCTGAATACTAACTACAAGATATGGTGATGCACACACATAAAATGACCAAATATGCAACATGGATTCAGTTCAGATGAACCAAAGGCTCATATTTCTGTTTTTGGTTCTATCTACCAAGAATCAACATTCAGGCCATTGAAGCCAGAAAAGTCTAAGACAAGGAGGAGACACCGGAGGACTGTTGCAGGCATCCCTCGGCATGTTCAGAGGGAACTAGGTATGTAACTCCTCATCTAAATGTATTGCATAAAATGTATCCATCCAGCTATATAAGACACATCTGTCTAGAATGGATAAATATTCTTTTTGACTATCAATTTCTTATATTATCATGAGCAAGTACTTATTGGTCCTCCTGTCTTCTATCAGGTCTAGATAGAGGGGGTTGGGCAGTGACTCCAAAGTTGGATGAGGAGCAGCTTTATAATGGTGACTCCGACCACAGCCCAACCACTGGTGGGCCACATCAAGCCAGTGCTGCCTCTCAAAACATGAACGCCACAAAACTCATGAACCAAGACCGATTCAAGCAGCTCAGTGCCACCCATGCTGGTCATAGGGATGATATGGCTCTGCTGCACACCCCTGGTTCTAACTTGTCAGGTGAGCAGAGGCCGCGGTCCCTGGCCGTTCCCTGGCTGACCACCGCTAACAGCCTTCAGCCGGAGCCGCCTAGCCCGGTTATGTCCATGTCACCCCAGGCAGCCTACATGTCCAAAATCATCCCCAATGCGGTTTTGCCACCGTCCATCGATGTCGTTGAAATCAACCGCGGACGCAGTCGCAACAGTGTCCGCACCGTCAGCAAAAGCAGCCTGGTGCTGTCAAGCCCGGCACCCTCTCGTGCTTCCTCAAAATCCTCTTCCTCCAGAGCCATTTCCTCAAGAGCCTCCACCATCAACTCTCGTCACCCTCCAAATATGTCCGACAGCTCTGGTTGGAGCCACTCCGAGTCATCAGACACCCTGGTATCTGACTCCTCAACTGTCTCCAGCAGTAGCACACCTAAAGTGAAGATGTCACAGGATGATACCTCTAGTAACGAGGACAATTTCACTGCTACATTAAAAAATACCTCCAATGGCAGGGGCATGATTAGAGGAGACAAGGCTAAGAGAGAGGGGCCCTTTGCTCATAGTCTCTCTGTCAGGAAGCCTAAGAAAGCCCCTCCTCCTCCAAACCGCTCTTTTTCCCTTCACAATAAGATGAAGCGACGGTCACGGGATCTAGTGGAGGTTCCGGTCAGTTCAGGGGAACCGTCACACAACAGCATTTCAGCCTCTGGTGAGGACAATGTACAAAAACAATCAGAATCATCTGCTAAGCCCTCCAGCCCCTTGGACAGTCCTGGATACCATGCTGACACCAGTTCTCTGGAAGACTCTCCTGGTTCTGTGTCATTCCCTGCCTTTGAATCAGAGTTGCAGGCAGATAAGGCAGAGGAAAAAATTGCCAAAAATGCTCAAAAAGAGACAAAGGAACCCGTTGGAGGTAATAAGTTAGGCAAAGTATTTTCTCCATCTAGTGGCTACTCCAGCCAGGATGGCAAACCTGCACAGCTTTCTAAACGGAGCTCATCTCCAAAACACAAGAAAGGCCTCCTAGCAAAGCTTCAAAGGCTTTTTCCTGGTTCCTCCTCTCCTGCAACCCCTCAACGCTCACTCAAACAGCCAGAGGCCCCTGGAAGCTCTAAATTAGCAGATTATCTCAAATCTAATGCCTCAGTTGACACCGCTAATGTCAGCCCTTCTGTAAGGACCTTGATAGAACTCTTCAACATCCCTCCGCCGCCTAAAGTCCATGCACCTCCACCTCCTCCTCCAGAAGTTTGGGCCCATAACAAGCGTACCTTTGAATTGCTACTGGGACCCCCGGCACCTGAAAACACTAATGCCATAATAAAGAAGAATCCAAAAGATAGGAGACAGCAGAGGAAATCCTCTGCATCTACAGATAGTTCTGTTACGAGCTTGGTGGTGGAAAGGAAACCCAGGAATCCGACTGAGATGTTGGAATCAGTCAACGGATCCCTAAATGCGCTGCAGGCAAAGAAAGTTCAAGAAAGTGTGATTTTGAATGCTGAGATTCAGAAAGAGAATAATGATAGACTGTCCAAGAATGTTGATTTGAGAGGAAATGGGAAAGTGACAGGCAAAGATGAGAAAGTAAGAGTACGTGATCTATTGAACGGGATGTTAGTGAAAGCTGTAGAGAAACGTGAAGAAAGGCTAGCTGCAGTGAGAGAAGAAGAAGAAGGCAAAAAGACGTCCACAGGAGTTACAGAGGTGGACGCATCACCTGGCATTTCATTAAAACGCATTCCTCCATCTCCCTCGCTTCGTCCGTTGCACAATCCTCCTCAACCCCACGCCAAACAGATCCAAGAGTTTGCTTCTGTTGCATCAGGAACAGTTGTCGTATCACCTGAAATGTCCTGGCCTCCACCACCTCCGCCTATAGGCCTCAATGGGCCTGATGATTTAGATTTACCTCTTCCACCTCCCCCAGTATTTAGCGGAGAGGACTTAGTTCTACCGGTTCAGGTGCCAACAGAGAAGTCCATTCCAAGTGGTGACTCTTCTTGTAGTATCACCTCTGTTGTATCGTGTATTAGGCTGACCACAGAGGCTGATCCTCAGAAACTCAATTCAAGCCAGGGAATTGAACCCCAACTCCTGAATATCCCACCTCCCCCACCATATTCGGCTCCCCGTCCACCAGTAAATGCAGATCCTCCTCGGATTAAGCTACCTGAAGAGGTTTCTCTCCCACCTAAAGATGTCGCTTCATTGCCACCGAAAGAGGTTACTCCTCCTCCACAAGTTGTTTCTCCGCTTCCACACCGAGAAGTCTTTCTGCCACCAACTAAAGAAGCCTTTCCATCCCCATCTAAAGAGGTTACTCCTCCTCCACAAGTCTCACCCACACCACGAGTTGTTTCTCCACTTCCACACCAAGAAGTCTTTCTTCCACCAACTAAAGATGTTTCTCCTTCGCCACCTAAAGAAGTCATTCCACCGCCACCACCTCCTAAAGAGATCACCCCTGTGAGACCCAAGGAGAACTCGGTGCCTCTGATTCAAAAAGCCACCCCTCCACCTGTGGAAGATGTCTCCGCCTACACACTCGTCACAATAGTATCCCCTCAACTGGCTACCGACATCCCCCCTCAGTCTTCCAAAGAAGCCTGTACTCCTCCCACTGAAGTAGTTCAACCTCCATCTTCTCAGGTGGCACCACCTGATAGTGAGTTTGCTTCACCACAAAGTATTCCTCAACCGCTGTGGCAGGAGATTGATTTTCCACAAGAGAGTGTCCCACCCAAATCTGAAACGACCCAAGTTTTATTCAACAGTATTCTCACTCCCCCTCAAAGTATTCCAACACCACCTCCCATAGAGCTTCTCCACCAGCCACAAGAGTTATCCCATAAACCACCATCTCAAGCCTCAATCCAACCAGCTCTCAAAGACTCAACTGAGAAGTCCCCAGAGTGTGTTCCCGCTCCTCCTGCAAACATTCCCAAACCTCCACCTTTGCCTGTGGAGGGTCTCACCAGCAGTGAGCACCCGTCTAATCTTATAAACACAGAAAACCAAACCCCAGAGGCGACATCTGCCCCTGCTTTACAAGAGGAGCCCCCTCTCGTTGTCACCCCCTCCCTCCTGCAGATGGTCAAGCTGCGGTCTGTCAACAGCAGCCCTGAGCCTCCTACAGCTGAGGAAAAACCAAAAGCTGAGGTCACAATGAGGAACCAGGAGCCCAGCAATGAGGTCCCAACTTCATCTACCAGTAGTGAAACTCCTCAGAAGCCCATCAGAAAGTCTATGATCATGACCTCTCCAACATCCAAGTCACCACCTGCCATAGTTATGTCAGAGGCAGCTCTGCCAACGTCCCAGTCTTTTGTGCTTCCACCTGCATCTCCAAACACAACTATCTCTCCTACAAAAAAGTCTCCTCCGACCATTGCCACCGCTCCTTCCATGAACCTACAGGAGGCCATCCGCCTGAGGACAGCGGCCAGATCAGTTGGTGGTCCTGCACCTCGCGTCAGCTTTCCCTCGCAAACATCCCCAACAGACCGTCATAAGTCTTCCACCAGCATGGCAAGCTTCGTCTTCTCCAAGAGCAACAAGATGGTGGTGACCAAGTCAGCGCCAGAGGTCAAAACAACAATGCAGAAGAACTTGGAGGTCACATCTGGAGCAAAGATGCCGCCACCTGTGGCAAAAAAACCCAAAGCTAAGGGAAAAGAAGTCGAGACCAGTGTAGAACCGGCGCAAACGACGGGACAGGAACCAGTGCAAGAGAGCATCATGGGTAAGAGAGATTATCCTACAAATAACATGCATCAAAGTTTGGCCCAAAATGATTAACAGTAAGACGAGCATGTCTTACAAAGACAATTAAATGATTAGGCCGTAATTTTAATTTTGAGGATAATTGCAGAGAACAACTGTACAGGTCAGTGTTCTAATTCAAAGCTATCTAGAATATCTGAGATGTGATGTAATAATAATACATCTACTTACAGTCCAATAAAAAGCCACCAAGTACGATGTTATTACCAGCTCATCTCATTTGCATCAACCTTTACAGTTCAGCCAAAGTTTGGTCAGCGCTGCCATTATTTAATGTGACAATATTGGACATGCAAATTGGATCAAAGGGAGGTTTTCTTCTTACATCCATTCCTACCCAAACTACTTTTCTCACCAAAATCTGAACTTATTTTACTAAACGACTCTTCCTTACTCCATTTACCTAATTGCTGTTAAATTCTCCAGCCTCAGATGCTGCAGGGAAAACAAACGGGACAGCCGCCATGGCCGAAGGAGGACTGACCTCTTCGACGTGATTGTAAAGACTGAAGGAGACCTGCGAAGGATTAATTACACTGAATGTGCAGAAAGCTGCGTGTGAAAGACACAAAACGGGGTTCGTCTGAAGTGATGCTTATTTCAAGGATTGCATTTGGAAATTTTCTGGATTTTAAAGAAAATCATTTGGATTTGATGTTAGTGGTGTGGGTCTTAATTTAATCATTTTGGTAATGCAGTATGTTTCCTTCTGCCAGAGGGTCTTCTGAACGTTAGTTGTGAGATGGGAATATACTGCTCTCTAGTGTCACACAATGATTGTACCACATGTGTCCTACTGAATTACAGCTTTAGTTCTCGGAGCAAAGGGACTTTTGGGTTCTCGACTGTAAATAGATCAAGAATTTGTACATTTAACGTATCCAGTAATGCTGAAGATGTCCTACAGAGCTGTTCTGTATTTTCCTTTTTTGTGATCTTTTCAACACCAAATATATTTTTAAAAGCAAAAAAAAAAAAGTAATTATTAAGTTATTTGTCATGTTCAAAAAAGGGGTGTCTAAAGTCAGAATGTCTTTATTTTAAACACCCGTATCATTTAAATCTGATTTGCTTGTATAGCTATTAATCATATTCAAATGTATGTTCTTCCTAAAATTCCTACGTGTTATTTGTTATTAGTGAAAGCTCACTTTGTGTGTAACTCTTAATGTCACAGACACCGAAGGCATTTAAAGCAATACAGAATCAAGTTTTGATCCATTTCCTGCTGCTTTGAGTTACTGATGGAGATTTGTCCCTTGCAGTGGGATTGTTCTGTGTTGAATTTGAATATATTTCAAACTGGTTTCAAAGACTAATGTAATAAATAAATGATCATAATGGAGAGAATAAAGCTTTATGGACAAATTGTCATTTTTCTTTTTTTCCTAAAGTTCAGTTATATAAACTTAAGATAAGGCATAGTTAAGAATAGAAACTTAAGATAAGGCATAGTTAAGAATGTGGTTTAAAGTTTGCATGTCTGTGTGACAATGTCGTTTTAGACATATCCTATGATTTTGACCCAGTCTTGCAGGATTAAGAGGCACAGTTTTGAAGATCTATACAAATTGGGGGAATAAAGAATCCATTTGCATTTTCATGTTTATTGACGAGACACAATAACCTGCATTGAGTTACATCCTTCAGCAGAGGAGTATTAACCGGTTAAACTAACACTACCTCCAAGTGAAATACCAGTGGGTCTCTGTATCTTCTACTAAATCTTCATTCGTCCTCTCCAACTCAGAGGCCATCATCTCATGATCTTCATCGTCGCTACCTGTAAGCTCCACATTTTCTTCCTTTCCTCCAGGCACCAGTGTGAGCATCTGTTCCAATAGTCCTCCTTCTCTACCACCATATCTCTCCCCCTCTTCACCCTTTAATAAATCCTCATTTGCTAAATGTCCTGAACCTCCATCTTGGAGCTGATTTGAATCCCTCGCTCCAAACTCATACATTTCTGAATCAGGTTGTCTCGTCATGTCCAGGAGAACGCTACTTTTCTCTCCATGCTCCTGATCCCCTTCATCATCATTATCAGAAATGAATACATCCGCACTTCCCCATGGGCCGCCATGGCTGTGTAGGTCCTCAGCGTAGTGAATGATAGTGGCCTCGCCTTCTCTGCTCCAGCTGGCTGAAGTGGGACTGATTGGTAAAAAGCCGTCTTCTGCTGCGTGTGGCTGATCAGAGACCAGCAGCGGCCCACTGACAGCAGAGCCTTGAAAAAAATTAGAACTAGTCATTTTTAATCTTTACTACTATATTTTGTTTTTTTTTAATGTAGAGGGTTAGAGGATATAAATAATCCATCAGTCTCAGTACTTTAAATCTAATTAAGACTAAAAGAAGGAATACCTTCTGTCATGTCCCGCCGTGGTTTAGAGGTCACACATTGAGAGTCACAGCATTCACATATGGAGTCGTCACCAGTAAGGGCCGTCCACCTATGATGGTAAATATATTCAATCCAGCAAGAAATAGTGTGTATAAAAATAGTATTATGTACTCTTTTGAGTGGTTATTAATTCATAGACGCTCACCTGTTGTCTTTGTAGGTGCATGATTTATGTGCAGGATCGGGGTCTTCAGATGTGACAAATAGTACGCAGTGGATATTGACCTAAAAGGTGAATAAAGGCGTAATCCATATATAAAACTACACTCAAAGAAAAAAATGGATTGTTGTTACATTGACTCGAATGCAACGGGTCTTTTTTCCGCTTTGCAAGATAAACAAGAATAAATCATGCAGGACTTGCATGAAATTCAACTGGACAGGTATTATTTGTATTAGTTTTGTCGAAACATGCAATATAATTCCACATTATTAAATGGGATCTGTCCAGCAATAGACAATTCTGTTGGATCAACTCAAGTTATATATATACTCCATTTAGTACGGTAGTTTCGGTACTGCACAATTAGTTGGACCATCCCTAATCAAGGCAGCTGCTCTTACTCCAACTAAGTACGTACAATAAAACCTTAATAAATTATACTGACTCAACACAAATACATTAATTTAGACCTACAAAATAGTGTAATACTGAAAGAAACTCATATCCATGTGCTAATGCTTAACATGATCTTTTGAAGTTAATTTTAAGAGTTATTTTTTGAGTCTATGTGAATCCCACTACCCCATGCTGACCTCCTTGTCAGGGTCGGAAGTGAACTGAAAATTCTTCAGTGAGAATCTCAGAGTGTTGTCTGTCCGAGAGATGAACTCGGAGGCTCCCGGGTCTCTCTTGCTGTCCAGCATACAACTATGGATGGCAACAACATGCCATTATTTTCTGGTAGATGCAAGCCAGTGCATCAAAACCTAGAGATTTTAAATCCTGTCCATAACACTCACCCAAAATTGTCTATGATGGTGTATCTGAGAGACGGTTTAGAACCAGTGGCATAGCAGCGACGGATGTAAAGTTTCCCACCAGTGAGTAGATGAGGAGCGGAGACCTGGAAATAAATCGTCATCCCAAGATGATACACATGGGACTTGGCCGGTCCAATCCATGAATCTAAAAGTTCCATCAAATAAATTCAATCAAAGGGAAGAACATATTGAAGACAAAAAAACATTATTTTTAGAAGAGATCAACGTACCGTCCATCAACTGGATCTGAAAGTCAGCTGGACGTCCTTTCAGCTTTTTATGCACAACACTGGTTTTCCAGGTGGGCTGAACAGTCAGCTTCTGCACATGATGGTTCCTAATCAGAGGAACATCCAGAAACATATTAGATTAAACATCCAGTAACATATTAGATTAAACATCCAGAAACATATTAGATTAAACATCCAGTAACATTTTAGATTAAACATCCAGTAACATTTTAGATTAAACATCCAGTAACATTTTAGATTAAACATCCAGTAACATTTTAGATTAAACATCCAGTAACATTACATTTAATATCCAGTAACATTTTAGATTTAGATTTAACATCCAATAACATTTTAGATTTAACATCCAATAACATTTTAGATTTAACATCCAATAACATTTTAGATTTAACATCCAATAACATTTTAGATTTAATATCCAGTAACACTTTAGATTCAACATTCAGCAACATTTCAGATTGTAGATTTAACATTCAGTAAGGTTTTAGATTGTAGATTTAACATTCAGTAAGGTTTTAGATTGTAGATTTAACATTCAGTAAGGTTTGATAGATTTTAGATTTAACATTCAGTAAGGTTTTAGATTGTAGATTTAACATTCAGTAAGGTTTTAGATTGTAGATTTAACATTCAGTAAGGTTTGATAGATTTAACGTCAGCATTTAATGCATTTTACAGGAACGATGAACAAGATAAATTTAATAAACATTGATGAACATTTTTAAGACGTGTTTTTTTAATCTTATGGGACTGAATGTGGCATAAAGTTGCTTTCGGCATCATCATGCACTCATCCTCATCATCATCACGCTCATAGGTCTGCTGAGGGACAAACGTGACCTGTCGTAGCGGCATTCCACGTCCACGTCGATCCGGTGGGCTCTGCTCGGGAAACGTTTCGGCGAAGGCGAATAATGGAGCACGAACTTGTAGACCAGGAAACCAGAGAGCGACTGTCGGGAGAAGACGGTTCGTGTCAGCGCGAAGCAGGGTGTTTGTGGAAAGAACACGCCGCACGGAGCCTCACCTGACGCCGGGAGTCGCACGCGCTCAGCGGGTAGGTGAAGAGCAGGTCCCCGTACGGCTCCAGGACTCCGGTGCTTCTGCAGCTGCTGCCCAGTTTTAACTCGTCTGCATCCGCGCCCAGACCGAAGAAAGCCGGTTTAACCCGCAGCATAAAGTCTGAGGTGGAGCAGGAGACGGAGACGTCCGGGAGGGCGCGTGTCTCAGGTGTTAGAGGTGCTGCAGGAGGGGAGCGCCCGTGGGTGCTGCGCTGAGGAGACGAGCTGAGAGTTGACCTCTGGGAGGACTGTCTGTCTCCTATGGGTGACAGCTTGAACGGTTTTGGCGCACCATGTTTGAGAAGCCTTTTCCTTGGACTATTCGTAGATTCTTGAGTTTCCACCGCACAGGTGAGGAGGAGGCCGAGTGAAAAAAAACTCCCCAGAGTAAAGAGACTCCTCTTTGTTTTCATCGCAGCAGATCTTAGATCCTAACTTCACCTTCAATCTGTGCGCTCTGTCACGGCTGGAGGTGATTAGAGCCGGGCATAAATTAGTGGCCAGGTGAAGCTTCGATCGTTGGCTGTAAATATCTTTGTTCACCAAAAATCTTCAAGTCAGGGAGAATTTGCAAACATAAGAAAAATAAGTGTCAGACCCTAAAATGTTCAGAGATATTCTTAGAAATAAGATGAATTGATGAAATTATGAAATCTAGAATTTAGCTCCACACTAAAAAAAATTAAATAAAAAACAACATTTTCAACAATAGTATTCATGTAAATTTATGTTATTGGGTTGGTACAATATATTTTATTAAGGTTCAGCAATAGTTACTTGGATCAGTTGCAACATATTTTTTTTTTAATCTGGTTGGTCCAACTAATTTAGCAGTGGTTAAATTATAGTGGTTTAACCGACCATCCAAAGACCCACAGTAACCCTGTTGGTGCGCTTGAAACAGTGGCTTGAAGATTTAATTTTTCAAGTTTTAAATACGTAAATGATTATCCATACATGCAATATACACATATGCAAATTCTTTGATGTGTTTCTGACATTTTTGTTGTTGTTATTGCAGATTAGAAGTTGAATATAGACTATAAAGATTCAGAAATAATCCAAGAATGTTTGATAATAAGTCAGTTTTATTTCTGAACACAACATGGTCAAGGATTTTTCCGAATCCAGGTCACTGCCTAATATTGTGCAAAAGAGTTCTTTGTGTTTGGACACCTTTCTGTCAGAACCATTATTCAATTTCTCAACAATTTGTGCTACAGTAGCACAGGAGGGAATCGGACATATACATATAGCCTCGACTCCCAATCCTCACGAATGCCAGTTCACCAGTTGTCCTTGTGTACATTTATTTTGGTGGGCACTAACCACTGAATCCAACAATACCAGCAGTTGTGGAGATCGCCTGATCTAGCTTTAGAGCCATCACAGTTTGACCCTTGTGAAAGTCGTACAAAAGCTAACCCAAGCCCCTTTTTCCTGCTTCCAACAGATCAATTTTGAGGACAAAAGGTTAATTTGCAGCCTGATAAATCCCAACCACTGACGGGTGCTTTTTTGTAGAGAGGTAATGTTATTCCGCCTTCACATGGCTGAGGTGATGGCTGATCAATAAATAATGATTCACAAAAAAGTCATCATTCTGGAATCTGGTTAGGGAAAACGCCCTGGATAGTGGTGGATTATTTGATTACTTTGGATTTAACATTCCTGAAAACTTACATTCCTGCTATTTTGGACATGTTCATTTGTGCATTTCTAGTCTTGTCAGAGATTTACGCTCTATCTGGATGCATTCTTAATGATATTCCTCATTCAATTTCTGTAACTGCTTATCCTATATATTAATATATATAATTATTTGTATAACATATTTTTCCCACTAGGATGGGAATCTATCTTTTTTATGTTTAATGGCAAATAAGTATCCATTTATCAATCATAGAAAGGGCCCAAGGCCAAAGAGGGGTTTGAACCCAGAACCTTCTTGTTATGAGGTAACTTCGCTACCCAATGATAAAATAATTAAGAGTTTATCTAAGCATGGTTAAAAAGCCCCTTTCATTCTCATTCACACATGGATTATATAAGCTCTTAATTTGAGCGTTCTGTTCACATAAACCTAGGATAGCTATATCTAAGCTATATCTATCTATAAGCTACTCTTAAAATAAGAGTTTGATGATAAGTCAGACCTTCATCACTGACCACGAAAAGCTACCCTCAGAATTTGACATCACATTCGTATCAGTATAGTTTTGGGTCGTATTGTATATTTTTGATTGAGTGAGCATTGATATTTATATTTTCTCTATGTATATTTCTAGGACTGAAAATCCAGATTGGAGCTGGGTTTGGCATGGGAAGACCGTATTGTTTATTTTATACTGCATATTTGTTCTGTTTAAGGGAAAAACTTAAAGACAGTTGAAAAAAAATAAGCCCAAGCATGGAAGTGAAGCAAAGATTTCTGACTCCACACCCTTTTACAGATCTGCTCCAAAACGTAATGCTTTCGTCCTTGCTGCATGTTAAATCATTCTTTCATCAAAATGTTGGATAGCTTATAGTTTGAAATGGAATGGTAATAAACCCTCCCGTTAGTGGAAAACATTCATTTCTCATGAAAAAAAAACCTGTGGTCATATAGTACCATATATGGTTGCAAGAGGTTTTTCCCTGTAAGGGTCTGGGACTAGAAAGCTAAATCAATTTCGACTCTGCCTCTTTATTCAGATCCGCCTAAAATGTTGATGAATTCTTCCTGGTAACAAGACCAAACATCTCACCAGATTTTATGAAACCAGTTTCTGCGTAATCCTGCTAGAAGTGACGATGGCGACCTCCTTGCTTGAATATGTGGTTAAAACAGACAGAACCTTAAAAGTGGGTGGAAGTTTTTGATGACATCACAGGTTTTCTCTGTTCCTACAAACTTTATTCAGATACATGTAATTACTTATTTAAAGTACATGGAGTCATTTCTGCAACTGAATCACATATTTCATATAGCAGTGCAATTTAGAAAAGAGGTTCTTCATATTTAACATACAGCAGCTTTTACACACCAGGAAGAGGAGTTACCTGAGAAAAAGCCTAAAAAATTCGAAATAGACAATATATTAAGATTTAAGGATCTTTTTTTTTTTTTTAATATTGCTAACAAATTCAGTATTTGAGATTAAATTAACCAATGAAGAGTAAGGACAAATATCTCCTGCATCTAAAATAAGAAAATCACTTGGGTTGAGCTGCTTTTTTTTTGAATCATAAGAGTGTCAAAAGAAACTTTTTTTTTAATTTTTTTACCATTTCGATGTTCTTTAATCTTCAAATAAGCAAACAGGTTCATGAGAAATAATTGATCAAATTGATCAGACAGTTTGCTGAAATAAATAATTAAAGCATTTTCTCCCCTCATGAAGTGAGACCACGCTAAATGAAATGACTTCACGGCAACGATGACGTCGACATTCAGTGCTGTCTTATTAAATGTAATAGTTGAAATGGTAAAACACCAAAATATGTGCGATTGGCGACCCACTCTCTTTAGCAAGAACGCGGATGAACCAAATATTCAAGTTTTCAAGTTCAAGAGAAAATCTCATCGCAACTAGATGTTAAATGGCGTGCATGTAAGGCAGTGATTCAGCCCATATACAGTACATCATACCAGGAGGTACCGTCCCCCTTCCTTCACAAGATTCAAGTAGACGTAAAAGTTTTTTGCTTTCACAAGGTTGGAACTTGTAGCACACATGGTTGTAGAACACATGTTTACAGCTCAAGTCAGTGGAATAGTGCTGGTGTGCCCTTCACAAATAAGGGCTCATGCTGTGCATTTCATTCAGCTTACTATCTGAATGGAAAGTCACACACAGCTGACATAAGACGTGGTAAACATTAAGGGTAACATTACTCTCCAGTCTGCTCAAGTGAGAGGCTGATCTCTTAAACCAGCAAGCAAAAGCCTCACAAACACGGACTGTGTTCCAGTCACACCCTGATTTACCCGGCGTTTCATCATACACTACAGTATGCAAAAAAAATAATGATCTGATAAATAGGGTTGATAAACAAATAAAAAGTGTCCCACAAATGTGCCCAAAATAATCAGAGACGCTGCAAAAAGCTAGATATAAAATAAATGAATAATGGCAAACCCAGAGGAGCATCTCAGTAAACAATAAATTTCTGTGTCTTTGGAAAAAACAGACAGATTTCTATTTGTCAAGTAAAACTCCACTACGATAAAATAATAGCAGCATTAATCTTAGGCACACACTTATCAGAATATTTGTGTTCTCTTCCTTTAAATACAAGGCAAATAGAGGTCACTGTCCAGGGTAGTAGCCGATAGTAGATTGTGGAGACCCCTGAACTGTTGTAGCTAAAGCATTGAAAGAAAATAATAGTGGTAAGCGAAAACAAGAAAAACAGTGGATTGCTGTGATACTGTGGATTTTGGCTCTTCACAACTTGACAAATGTAGATTTTTTTTTGCTTTCAGCAGATGTTATAAATTAGGACACACTTAAGATAGATGAAGGACACCAGGAAATACTTGAATCATCGCAATGACTCATGCTGGCCACAAGGGGGCGACATAAAACTGCGTGAAGCCATAGAAGGAGCCGGTCGGTGCTGATGGTGTTCAGGCAGAAGTAGTGCTCTTTGGTCGTTCCTCCTCCAGATAGTTGTGAGTCATTACCCTCGCCAGCTTGTGCAAACATGTGCTTGGATTGGTTGGATTGGTTGGCTCATCCTCGGCTGCTCCCAAGCGTTGAAGATTCAGACTCATAATCTGCCTCAGAGTCCCTGTTGAAGGACGGGACAGCAGCCAAAAGTCACACACAAATAACTCCTCTTATCTGGAAAGTGGGTAAAGGATAAGGCATGCAAATACTAAACAAAACTGCTTTTAAAACATTTCATTTAATCTAGCTCAGCTATACAGAGATGCTTTGCTTATTGCACAACAGTAAGGTCTATATCCTTCTGCTTTGTTGGTGCAGACATGTGTTTGGTCGAGTTCTGTAACCTTGTCGAAATTGAATGAGAAAAAAATGAATGAGAAGTACATTTATTTAATTCTATGTGAGAGTAATAAGCCCAAAATATGAGGTGGGGAAAAAAGTGATGCGTCCTAAAGTGATATGCATTGCAGAAGCACACACAAGCGTGGTCCAGTGGCTACAGACGCAGACTTGTTATCAACGGCAAGGAATGAAGAAGTTTGCAATTTTTGTGATAGTTGTAACAGCTTTAAAAATAAGGCAAAGTTTCAAAACGCTAAAGTTAACTAAGCTAAAGTTGCAACAGAGGCTTTTCACAGCCAAAACCAGTGTGGGAAAAGAAAAGACCAATGAGAATGGCCTTGGATGACCAGCTGTGTTTGGAACACAGGAGGTTTATCCCGTATCCTGTTGCACTTTTTGAAATGTTGTCAATGACCGTATGTATGGGATTTTTATATTCCATTAAAGATAAGGTAGTTAATAAGTTAGCTAGTTAGAAAGTTGCATTTGCTGCCTTTTATGATTTCAGTACTCAAAAAGAAATCAGAATCTGTCAAAAAATGGAGTCTAGTTTTGCTCAATCAACCAGAAACCTCATTGTCTGTGCTGAAGTGTGTGTATGTTCACTTACAGGATTTCCTGCAGAAGTTTCCGGTTTCCCTGCCTCCTTTCCTCATCAATAGGGTACGTCTTCAATATCAACAGTCCCACTGCAATAAGAACCACCGGCACGGGAGACACCAGCACCTTCAGAGTTAAAGTGACCTCCTCCGGTTGTAAACAGGAACCGGTCTCATAGCCGGCAAATCTGCGAAAAAATGTGGAGGTTAATAAAAAGTTGAGGGGACAAAAAACAACAAACGCAAATGAGAATAACAGATATGAATCCTACAAAGAAAACAATCAGCATACTTTAGACTGAGCGTGGAGATACCCAGAGATACGCCAGTGGCAAACTTGATGAAGAACACGTAGAAGGAGTAGAAGATGGCTTCGTATCCGTAGACGTTGGGGTGCCTGACCTTGAAGTCATCCACTACATCGGGAAGCATAGACCTGGAACCGCGGATACAAGTATGGTTCAATTATGAGATATAATAATATATAATAACAAGCTTAGCAGCATGACTACACATTAATTTACATTAAGATTAACTTACAAATAACAGTAAAGCCCTCCAAGTTATTCAGGGAACTATCAGTTTTGTATAAAATCCCCATGGTTGAAGGAGGTTTTGTTTTTTACGTTATTTATTTGGGATCAATTATGCCCAGATTATTATTTTTATACAACTTTTCTATTTTTTTCCACATCATTTTGATTGAATTTTTTATGTGCTGATTGAGCAATTCTGAAAACACAATATTTGTTTTTCTTAATTTAAAAAAAAAAAAGAAAGAGAAAAAAAGTATTTGTTGACTATTTTCAAATCTCTTTCAATGCTTTTCTGAAGTTTTCCCACACCAAAATAATCTAATATCCACAGCAAATAGAACAACTTTTGACAGTTGTTACGCTCTAAAAATATAATTCATATATTCTAAAATCTCATTTAGGGCTAAGCAGTGAACTTTGTGCAACCTCACTCAGCATAACATGTGATATGTGTTTTCAATAAAACTGCTTAACCATGAATAATGCTCAACAATTCTCTACTTTCTTAATAAGAGCCATGATCAAATCTATAAACACACCGTCTGTACTCTCCTTCTTGTCAACTAGAGTAGCTGTCTATTATTATTATTATTATTATTAGTAGTAGTAGCAGTGATTACTCAACAAACCGATGATAAAACTTTGTTTGTTGGGTAATCACAGCAGCATCACAAACACTTGTCCATTTTGCTCAGGAACAAAGAGAACAAGCATCAACATCTGCATACGGATCCAGGGATGAACTCATGCTCACCAAGGCAGGAGGAATGCTGCCGCCACGCTCGCACCTGCAGCCACCGACACCAGGTACGTGATGATCAGGTTGCCCTTGATGGAGACTATTAGGATCATGAAGGGTACGGCCCACTACAGAACGAGAAGAAAGGCCGTTCTGTGACAACACATCCTCTTTGGATCAATCACAAAACAAGCAGAGGTTTTACTTACAATCAAGCCAAAGTAAACCGCCATCTTCTTCCCAAAGCGAGTGAGAAACCACTGCCAAAATGGGATGGTGAGAGTCCCCGACAGCTGGAAGTGATCCGACATGGAACTATTAGTACTTTGGTTGCTCCAAGTGTTTTTATACAAGCTGGAAGAAGGGATGCTGACGGTTTATTATTCAATGATGTCTGGCAAATATCTGACTCGTCTGGAATCAGGCTTGCCAACTAAAATAAAGACATTTAAATTCTGTGTGAAGCATAAAAGATAATTGAACAATAATTCATATATTCATATTTGTATTGGCAAATCAGAAAGAATAACGTGACTTCTGCAGGAGCAGGCAGCGGAACAAGGCAACAGTACGCTTTGTGGAGCTGCAGAGGGCAGAACATCTTTGACTTCTCAGACAGACTCGGTCAACAAGAGGTAAACGACCTCACATTAACAAACGGGCCAAATAAGCAACATGAGATGCAACATGAGCATCTACTCTGGGCAAATAAAGTTGAAATGAGTCCCCCTCTTCTTCACTCCTACTCTTAAACTGTGGCACCGGGTGCACAAAAGAGTGTTCGATCCTAATACGAGAGTGAGGCAGCACAGGGTAGCAGTGGGGTATGAAGAAGAGGAGGAAGGTAGTCCCCTATGGAGGCAGTGAAAGATTGGAGGGGGAAAAAGGCATAACTGTGAGCCTCTCTTTCCCTCCTTCTCCTGCTAACGACATTGGAGTGTCTGAAAGGGCGACAGCTTCCTAAGAAAATGAACGACACCCCCTTTCACCCTGAAAACCTACCCTTTCATTCCCAGGAGGATGCGCCTCTTCATGAGAGGATGCACTAAAAACCCTCAAACAGGGGGACCTCACTCCATGCCAGAAGGACGGCCAAACTTCCACAGATCGAACTATTCCCATACAGATTACTGTCCTTAAGTGGCATTAAGAACACTCACCATGATGACCAAGATAATATTCTGGAAGTCCTTCCTATGGCCGAGAGCATAGGTGATGAAAAGGGCAAAGTTTCCCTCCAGTAGCTGCAAAAGAGAAACGAGGTGGAGTTAGAAAAAAATGCATCGTCGGACAAAGGAACTTAGAAACTGCATAATAAATGCTGAAGTTTGAGACAGGCTAGCAGTTCTCTGCTTTCTAACTAGCTAGCAAAATGTTCTCTTATTGCTTGACAAAATTATTCAAAATATTTTTTGTATGCAGTATGAGACCCAGTGAAACACGGAGTTACCATGAAGGCCAGAGAGGTGAAAAGGAAGCCAATGACCAGCTTGATGTACGGCCCGTAACTCATCACCATGCAAAGTCCTTGACGGTAGGTGAGGAGCTGAGATTTGCTTTGACAGTTCTCTGCATTCCAAGACAGACAAGAAGAGAAACGACAATAATAAGAGATCTGAGGATATTTGCTGAGAGGATTATATGCATGATACAGAGCTTTGGTCTGGTATGTGTCTGTTCTGCCAGAATGTGGTCACCACAGACTGTTTTTGAGCTGGCCAATGATTCTCAAGGAGAAGTCACACCAAGCAAACACCCTCAGTCACAGATGGGACAAGGTCAAAGATTTGCAAGACATCAATGGGTCTCAAATCCTGGGTAAACTTTGCATTTCCAGGCAAAAACAAATGTAAGCAGAATAATTATTATGAACTAAGTTGAAATGTAATTTTTTACTAAGGATACAAACTTTTTTGAGTTCATATCCGACATTAGCATGATAGAATTATTAAAATCAATACGCCAAGATGAACAAAAAACAGCGAAAGAAAGCAGGCAGCAAAACAGAACGGAGACACGTCATGTGAAAGAGCCTGCACGCAGCGCCGGTGGAGATAATGTCACTGAACAAATAAAAACACATTTAAAACAAGCAGGATCCCCATTATGAGGTGAATTTCATCCAAGGCAAATAATGAGAAAGCGATAATCACCACCGAAAACAAGGGTCGGAGCACGTTATGCCATTGGTGCTGTTCCTTTTTTGTTGTTTTTAGATTTCAAGCAAGATAACTCAAAAAGATTGAGTTATGTTCAGGCCATATTATGAAGCTTATCCGGAATATGACATAGGTCCAAATACTTCTATAGCAACAAAATGACCCTCCCTTGTCTGCCTCTGAATGGCTCTGTACGTGTAGTGGAAACCAAACACTGGTTCTAGAGAGGACTTTCATAATTTTGTGGTTAAAGTGGCAGAAAGAAAACAAAGAAAACGCACTGCCTCTAAAATCTACCAAAGAAAAAGATTATGAATGTGATTTATTTTGCATCATTTAGACCCTTGAAGGCCACCTTAGACTCCTGGATAGGGAGGGTTTAGGTGCAACATAGATTGCAATCTGGAGCTTCAACGCAAGACGCCAGTAAATTTTACACACTTTAAAGGCTTTATAACATTCAAAGCTTAATATTTTTCCATCAGACAAAGATCTGATGGATTATCTGCTCTCTATAATGATGGATGCATCTTTCCCTCTTGCTGTCAACCGATTGAAGAGTTGGATCGTAGAACCACATCATAGCAATAGCATCATGCTACTCACTAGTCAAAAGTCAAGCTGGAGTTACGAGTAATTCGGGTTTAAATCTTTATTAATAAGTCAAGCTTGACTGAATTTTTGAGTTCACAGCTCTTCTCCATCCTGAGAGAAGAGCTCTCAGGATGGAGAAGACATTTGAGAGCTCCTTTTAAAGGTCAAACGTATTATTCGTACCTTTATGCTCCTTCACGCCCAAAACCAAGACTCCGGCACAGAAGACGTAGATGACGCAGATGACCCCTGAAGCAATCATGTAGGCTTGTTTCTGAGGAGAGAGGCGACAGCATTAGCTTCGACTATCATCTAATCACTGCGTCAAAGAGTCACGAAAGTCATCTGATACAACAAAATTACAAAGAAAAAGCAAAATACTCACCGTCTCATTCAGCAAAACTGTGGAGTTGTTGATTTGGGTTAAGTTTCTGTCATCCATGACATCACCTTCAGTGGGGCAATCAGGGGCGCCACCCACTATCTGTCCTTGGATTGCTGTGCCTAGAACTGTGCCCAGAACCTCCACCATCATGCCTGGGAAGACAGAAATAGAGCGTAAGCGGAACAATTGCACAAGAGTGATATCACGCATAAGTGATGAACAAGTGCGCTGACGTACGATAAGCCGTGGCAGAGTCTCTCTCCTTCTGGTCTCTGCTGATGAACATGGTGAGTGCAGAATATGGCACATGGAAGCACTGTAAACAGACACAAACACAGTCAGGCTGCCGTCCACACTCCCAGGCCCACACAAGGACAGGAAGTAATCATTTGGGATTGTCAACCGGACACACTAACCGTCTGCATTGTCTGGAATAGGCAGTAAAATATCAGGTACCAGATGATCTTCCCTTGATCGAAAGGAGGCACGTACCATATCAGGACGTAAGTCAGCACGGCAAACGGAGTAGAGAAAATGATCCTGGGAACGAATCGGTGGAGAATTGTTACGTTACTGTAAGATGAAGGCTAATTGCCAAAGATAATGTTGTCACACAGATAATGATTTGAGGATTGATGACAGATGTGGCATTCTTTGCCGTTCAGCCCGAGACAAAAAGCGTGTCCAGCCCGTTATCGGCTGCTAAAGAGGGTATTTAAAGGGTATTTAATTAATTCTGCCAACTGTTAGAGTAGCTTTATCCCCCTTTTCATTTTCCACCCTTCTACTCTCTCAACCCACTTTGTGAATAATCCCTCTAATCCTGCCTCGTTAGGTCTCACTTGTGGAGAAAGGGCTCAGTCTGGGCTATGAGGGGAGGCTGGCCCAACGGTGAAGCGCACCTCGTTCTCGGCCCCGCTCGTTTCCTCCTCAGCTTTGTGGGCCCTCCAGCTGACCTCAAAGCTGGTTACACTTCAGATGTGTTCACACTGGCCACAGTCCAGCTAGAACTTCCCTTTACTACAACAACTCTGTCATTGCTGCGGAGCATTGAAGAGAAACCCTCATCCGTCCATTCTCTGGGGGAGTGAGAGCCTCTCCCATGGGGCGAGAGGCTGGGTGCACCTTGGACGAGTCGAGTGGAACACCAAAAAAGCACGTGACCAAAATCTTGTTTGCCATTGCATCAAAAACCCAAAGCAATATATAGTTTATATAATATATTGGCTTTCCTTTTTTCAAGACACAGGCAATAAAATATTAAGTTTTGATCCTTTAAGACATGGGAGCAGTTTAGATTTGGCCTGCATTGGCTTTTTTACCCTTCATTTTATTTCCTGAAAAGAATCCGTTTTGGAGTTACGAGGTTTGAGCGAGACAAGAAATACTATAATTGGCATTTATGAGGTAGTAAACCAAATGTTATTTGAACTTTGGGTTGAAGAAAAGAAGTTTGAAGAGATGAACATTTAAGAAAAGAAAAAAAACAATGATATTTCACTATTTTTTAATGTTTTATGGACCGAAAATCAGGATGAGATGAGACCCAACACTGCGAGAACTGCTTAATAAATGGAAGTCAAATATTTTTTAATAAAACCAAATGGTCTTGTATGGAGCAAAATATCTCTCAGCTAGTTAGACCGATTTTAAAATGAGGCATATAATAAATATATAATGGACCTTAAAACTAGACAAAATGTCAAAATGAATGCAATCTGTACTAACAGGCATTGAAAACTCAGTTATTTATTTTTAGGTCTTGATTGAGCCGACTAAAAATGACTACCTCAATCCAAGTCCCCTGTTCCAAAGTTCAATGGCCGGGTTCAATCTTAACAAGAATATCTAGTAACGACAAGGAGATTTTATATATATATATATATATATATATATATATATATATATATATATATATATATATATATATATATATATATATATATATATATATATATATATTCTATTGTTGTTATTCTATATATACTATCTCTGTATTGAGAATACACTCTGAGGAGAATATCACTGAACACAGTCAGGTTTCTTTTAATGAACGTTTAATATTTCTGCTTTAACGCATACTGTGTGACTCACATGGAAGGAGTACATGAGATTGGACTCTTACCATAATTATACCATATTTAGCCTATTTTAAAATATGTTTATTTTTAAATGTATATATTTATATTTGTTTAAATGTCTCTATTGTTCTCTTTTACCGTTTTTTCTTTAACATTTCATCGGTGTGTATGTCTAGCTTGTATATTTTCCATTTTAACTTTTTTTTACTATTACTTTCTGCCACTATAGAATGTTGGAGCTGCCACAATGCCTTAATATTTCCCCGTGGAGATTAATACACTTTTTCTATTTTACTCTGTTATATTCTTTTCTCTCTGAACTTGGAAGTAGAAGTAGGTTCTAAAAAAAAAAAAAAAAAAAATTCAATTAATATAATCCATGTGCATCAGGGCAAAAGGCCCATTGAGCTCATGCATAACATCTTTAGAACAAAAAACATTTTAAGGATTAATAGTGAGGAGAAAGAACGTTGAGCTCCTTCAGGCTTCTAATCTCACTCCAAACTTAAACGCTCCACATCGAAAAGCGTGTATGTGCCACCCTTTAACAATGACCTCTGTTTCAAACATGGCTCATGACCCACAGTTACCTCTCCCAGCTGCTGCTAAACTCCCTCCCAAATGCTCTAGGAAAGCATGCAAGCATGCAAGCATGCAGACCCCCCCCCCGCCCATTGGTTTGAAGACGATGGTGTGTTATGGTTGAACCAATCGCAGCAGAAGCAGCAGCCGAAGCCGAAGCCGAAGCAGAAGCAGCAGCAGGAACCCCCCCCCCCCTCTCCCCTCCATCCTCTCACAATTGCTGCTTGCACATAGCTGGCATGTCTGATTTAAATACCCACAATGCTCAAAATATCATCTGAATGTGACTCAAAAAAATTTCCCTTGAAGCATTTAGATCTGCTCTAGAGCAAATTATAACATGTCCCCGAAGCGATGGTTTCTGAGCCAGACGCTCACATTCAGCTTCTCCTTCCCATCATGCACGTAAAATAAGCTGCACTAAATTTAACTCGACATGCAGAAAGTTAAGGTCGTCTTACTTCCTCCATGTGCTCAGCTGTAAGAATGCTGAAGCAACATTACTGTTTTATATCCTCTAAAGAAATCCTCCTTTTCTTATCTCTTGACTTTAAACATTTATCCTCCTTCACTTCACCTCACTGAAGCTTTTAGGTCTTACAGCCCAAATTCACTTTAGCTTGTAGCTGGGATTTTTGGCGGTTGAAGGGTGCTGAACCCAGACCCAGTGTGCTTTAGCGGGAGAAAGGTTTCCCCTTCAGCTGGTCGACAGTGTGTCATGACATTCACACACATACAGGACTGACTGTATAATCTGCTGTAACGCTGTAGATGTCAATATATTTGCGTATTAGATCTTGTAGAGAAAAGAATGAAATGATGAGGTGGGTGTGGCTGTGACGCTGCTCAGTGCTCTGAAATGGAGCAGAAGAAATCGAGTGACGGCACACATCAATTAGTTCCGTTACGCTGTGTTCACATTACAAGCCTCAGTGTCTGTTCAGATCTGGTTATCTCGATGGTTCACCGCCGTAATTATGAATGACCTATATCCAGCTTTAATGGGAACATGTCTGTCCTGCATTACGGCATGCGTGTGCAGATTGTTTGCCTGAAGCTCCAATGGAACAACAAGAATAAACGTATCGTTAGGACCATTCATGGAACTTAGAGCGTAATGGATATCCGCTCTAATAGTTCATATTTTACTCACTAGGGGGACATCTTCTCAAAAAGTACTGTTTTTTTTGGACGCAAGGTCACATTTAATTTGGGGTCATTTCGGGGATACACCCTTCTTAGTTTGTTTCAAATTTTAAATACAACTCACTATCCCATCCACTCACTCTCAATAATTCCTTTGAGTGTTTAATACGTCCTGATATTGTGGGAGTAAGACACCTACCAGGGCATCATTTGGCCGATGCGGGTCCATCTACTCCGGCTCACCAGGAAACCCACTGTTGGGTCTGTGATGGCGTCCCACGCCCGGCCCACGAACAGGATGATAGAAGCATGGAAGGGATCCAACTAAAGGGGGAAGGTGGAAACGGGGTGAGACATCAAATCAAAGAGGGACCCTCATACGGTTCTACTAGGGTATGATTTAAAGGAGCCACGTCAGCAATGAGGTTACGGAGACACCAGCAGTAATAAAAAAAATAAATGTTTGAGAACAAAGGGGCGCTCTAAATCACCATGATGATCTCATCTCTTAGCTGAATGGAGGTTTTTTTAATTTACTTTTTTAATGTCCCCACTGTGTAAAAGTGTAAAAGCCTAATTTGCTAATCAAGTAACAAAACAAAGCAGCAGGAATCCATGTTAATGCGCTTGACCCGCTACAGCTGGAGATTGTTAAACTGATCTGAGGCCGAGACATTTGACAACAAGCTTTGGCCTTGAAGCTAATCAGTAAGCGTACCTACAGTTTACTTTTGTTTGAAATCCACTTTTGTTTGTTTGATTCTTCAAGTACCCTTGTGTTTCTTTTAGCCCCCAGTGGTGATGACCTCTTATTTCTGTGGCTGTGGTCTTTTTTCTATTGTTACCTGAGCGACATCCAGTAGGTAGATCTGGAGGAAGAAGCCCAGCACGGTGCTCGTGACCTGGTAAGGAGCCCCACCGATGGCATAGCAGAGTTTGGTCCACACGGACAGGCGCGTTCTCTGACGCTTCGACTGGTGGAGAAGCAGAGGCGAGGACAGAAAAAGATATCTTATACGCATTCAGTGACTTTCAACATGGAAATAGCCACGTTCTCAGAGGAGATAAAGATGACGGTCAAGTGGTTTGTGGTGGAATGCATGACCATTATCTACATCTCCCTTTCTAGCCTGAGCTTATTTCTGCCATGGAAAAAGTAGAGACTGGCTAACTTCCCCTGGTCCATTGCTCAGAGAATCAGATTAGAGACAAATGCCCAGTGGTGATGCAGTGCATGCTTAGGAGCTGCAGTCAGACAGTGGTGTGAAACTATGAGGTTACTACAGTTCACACACATATGACATCACGGAGTCTCCAGCGCCGCCATTGGCTCCAGCAATAGGATGTTGCAGGTAGTCTGACAATTCAAGTTGTGTGGTCAGTAGAGTCTTATGACATCCTACAGCCTCAACCAACCACCTGATTCATATCCACAAAAATGTCAAACCACAACTGTTCCAGATTTTCTAATCATTTTTAATGACTGCTGGTTGTAGGCAATTTGAAGAATGGGCTCTAGGAGATTGTGATTAGAATGTTTTTGACAGTTAATTTATGCATCTTATTTGTTATAAGATCTGCACGATGGCCGCATCATTACAACAAATACGCTGATAAACTGCTAATAATATAATTTGTTTGCAAATTCATAATCAAATGTAATTAAATAGAGATGCAGGCGTACAATTCCTGCACTGTTTGCTGTGGTTACAGGACTGTATCACTGTTAAGCTTATTGGCAAGAAGAGGGATTTTTTTTTTTTTAAAGAGATTTTATTAATGCATTTTTCCACTTAGTTACTGAGTTTTCACACACGTGCGCTGTTATCTCCCTTATTTTTGACTCTGTCAACATTTGCTCATGAAATAATACATTGATGAGTGTGTTCAGGGGAATAAACGGTTCACTTGACTTATTTCGGTTGCAATCACATCTGGTATGAAAAGCAGGTGCGAAAAGATAAGACTCCAGGCGCCGCCAAAACTCTCTCATTATCACACAGTGTGGACACTTGGTTCCGAATGATCCTCTTCGGACATGTTTACACATTTCTGCGAAAGCATACGTTACAACTCGTGCATTTCATTTTAGACTCTGGAACTATGAATCATAAGTGATGGAGCTGTGGAGCGGGAGGGCAAGGCCACGTCACGTTTGTGCAGCATCCATCCAAACGGTCCGCGGACACGGAGGCTGCCGTTTGACCGGTCTGGATCATTTTTAAATGTCACGTTTGACTTAAAGGTTTGCCCTTTAAAGCAGGTGTGTCCCGATTTCATCCGGCTGAGGGAGGAAAAACCGAATGAAATCCCAAATGTCAGGGGCGCATGGGGGGAGCCAAGGGGAACTTTTAAACGTCATTTAAAATTTTAAACGCCTCACGATAAACAAAAGCAAAACATCAACCCGGGTTTAATATAATAGCCATGCAAAGAATGAAATATACGAGCAGCTCTTCCTACCTTTGGGGTCTCGATTTCTGCATTTTTGGGCTTAACTGACAGTAAAGTCGCCGCGGATTGCTCCGCGCCATCTCCTCGTTCCATGGCGCGTTCAAAATGAGTTCGTTTTTATCTCTTGGGGTCACAAGAAAAACGGCCTCACAGCATCTATCTCTATACTCCGTCTCCCCTTTCTGCCACCCCGCCGCTCATTTATTCTGTAATACCGCCTACATACTACCGCTGACGTACAAACGCGCGTTCTGTTGATACTTCAGGGACTGTCGGAAATTACACTTTTAGCAGTCGGCCCGCGTCTACTTTCAGTCTGCTCGTCAGTGTGAGGTAAATACAAGAATAAATATCACAATAGGGGGATGCAAATCGGATTATAAAGAAGACATACTGTAAACGGGATTCAAAAATCCCCCTGCCACATCGTACTCTTTATATACATAATATTTCAGTGTGTATTTTGTTTGTGATTAAATCAAAAACCCTGTTGTGTCAAATATATCTGCATTAATGCAATTTATTATGAAATAACTCATCGCACATCAGCCAAAGACACATTTAGCCATTTATAGTTCACCTTCAGCTGGTTTGATTCAATAAAATATGATATGATGTAAGACAATGAATAATACATATGTTCGTAAAAGCAGCAGCAAACAGCGACGCAATCCAGGTGTCATTTTTTTGTTATATCTGAATTTGAGGTGGCGACCGCACTGCAACCTGGTTTCATCGTCTCTATAACTTCCTGTCAATGCTCGGTGTTACTTTTTCAGTTAATGAATGTCATTTGAACTGAAGCAGGTGTCACCAGTTGCAGGCAATCACATTGAAGACTTTAAATGCACAGTATGACATTGTATATTAAGTGGACTTTAAACGAATATATATCATGCATCACCCAAGACAATAAAAGCTGTCAAACAGGCTGCGAATAGTTGAAAAGGACCCAAATAAAATCTGCAGTAGAGATCCGGTGTAACCTTTATGTGAACCCTTTATGATGCAATGTTTTAAGTTCTGTAAAACTATAATAGTAATATGGAAGCAGCGTCAGCTCCGGTTAACAAGATTTCCGTAAACCCTATAATAGAGTCGGTGAGCTCTCTGAAACTATATGAGTCCCATTTATCTTCACTATCGCCTCTGCAATGTTAATGAACAGCCCCAGGTTAGAATCGCAGCAGCTGAGATAATGATAGTATTCACTAAGAGGGTTTCAATATTAGCCTTAATGCAGCGGATATAATTTAAGAAGGTTAGGAATTCAACCTTAAAGTGTCGCAATGCTTTACTAACTCTGCCATGAAAAGCTGTGCGATTAACTTGTGTATATAAGTACTTCGCAGACACAGTAACACCTCATGCCCTCCATCACTCAGCATATTTACTGGTTTATTTGTTTAATGCATGCACTGTTTGCTCGGATGAAAATTTGCTGAGAAAATGAGCCTCTTCTCCCTGTTTCATTTAATATGTCACTTTTTTTATTTTACACAGGTAAACTAACTAAACTAAGTACTTTTACTTAAATGCTGTACTTGAGTATTTCCTTTTTATACAGTTATATACTTCTGCTCTACTAAAGCATGTCTTGTACTTTCAACATCCCTACATTTTTTGAGAGCTGTAGTTGGGCTGTAGGTTCTGAAGCTATTCATAAGGTTCTGGAACTCAACAGATCATCAATGAGACACATATACAAATAGAAAGAACTTGGACCAAAACAGAAACTTTCCCAGAAGTGGTCAATCTTCGAAAATCCCTCCAAAAGCCTAGTGGGCGAAAAAGTCCTCCATGGTTGTGTGACGATGTGAGAGCCACAGCCTATGAACTCATGAGTCTAGTGTTGAGCTGCTTGAAATACAGCTGTCCCCTTACATCTGGTATAAGCCAAAGGAGTTCAAACAGTTTGTGATTCCACCTGCTATGATCACCATAATACACTTTAAAAAAAATCAGTAACAGTTACTGTTTTATATGGCAGCTGTGGTTCCCAGAAATTTCGGTAAAACATACAGTCACCATGTTCACGACATTAAGGTATTGAGGTAAATTGACACAAAAAACGGTTTACGGTTACATAGCTATATACATAACATAACAGATATGTAGCAACGGATCCTGCTCAGATATTTAGAGATTCCTGAGGATCTGATCACGTCATAATTTTACATAAGTATATCATCATCAATTCTACATATGAAAAACTATTAATTTCTCGAACTGCATCATTTACTGACAGTAAAAACCAAATATATTGACAATTAAAAAATAATGAAGAATATATTATTTATTATTATTATTATTATTATTATTATTCCGAAGAAGGTATGAGGTTGAAAAAAATGTCAACTATAATCACAATGTGTAACTTAAAAGTTAAGTAACCACGCAGGTTAAATTTTACATAATAGCGCCCTCTATTGGACGTCTTGTGACACTTCAGGTGACAAACAAAATTAAGACAAAAAAGTTACGTTAGACTGATGGCATTTTTTTTTTACCATCCTCAAACATATGCTACTATAACAAAAAAAGAACAATGGCGGGTACTTGAAGTTAAGCTGGGAGATGACTTGGAGAGCCGATTCCCAACATAGAAGATAAATCACAATGTGTAACTTAATAGTTTAGTAACCACGCAGGTTACATTTTACATTATGGCGCCCTCTATTGGACGTCTTATTACACTTCATGTGACAAACAAACTTAAGACAAAAAAGTTACGTTAGACTATTGGCGTTCAGATTAAAACAGCTCTTAGGTTCCGAAGAGTTGTTCTCTCAAGTCCTTAATAGAATAAATCTCTCTTATTTGGGGGATTTAAGATATTTATTATAGAGAATTGACAAATGATTCTTGATTTAGGAATTAACTAAGTCATTAGTTTCATTGATTTCTGATAGTTTACTGCGACCATAAGTTTTTATGCCCAAAAAACTTTTATTATCATTAATTATTTTATGATTATTCATAATTGATTCAGCCCACGCACAACAAAATTAAATAAATCTTTTGATCTCATGCTCCCTACAACAATGCTCATTCAAATGATTAAAAGAAACTATACACCCGACTAAATCATCTAGAAATATAATTTAAAATAAATCAATCAATAAAAAAGTAAAAATAGTAATAATACATTTTGTGTAAGTAGCACATTTGTGGGTACTCAGACAAAATAATTTTGCCGACTCTGTTGCTGGTACTGATTATTTGCAGAATTATTGTGTGTAGGTAGAAAAAATGTCAAATATGTCTCTCAATTACATTTAAATATTTATATGATACCAGTGATTAGTATTTAGTTGAGCGTTTTCAGTTAATTCTAGTTTAAATTGTAACACACAAGAAATTTTTGCACTTTTTAATTACATTTTAAGTGTTTTACACCATATAATAATTACTTTATGGATTTTAGTTAGTCACATAGAAACCTTACGATCATTTTATAAATTACGAAGGATTGTAAAGATCAAACTACCCAGGTAGCTCAAGTTAATTAAATAAAAGTAGAAAAATACAGAGAAGGACAGTTTTTCTTCTTGTGTGTTAAATTTTTGTGGATGAAACTGTGCATACTTTCACTTCCTATGAAGGATTTTTGTTGCAATTCCACTTTTTATTGAGGGCTAGACTCTTTGGGAACATTTCATTACACACAGTGGGCAGCAGGTGGCAGCCTGCTGCAGGGAGGTAGTGGTTAAGCTCACTAACCAGTCAGACATCCGCCTCTTATGCCTCTAATGATCATCACAATCAAGGAGCCCACTTCCCACACAGAACTCATTCATACAAATTATATTCGTGATACACAATTCTCTCTTCTTCTTTTTTTAATTTCGCTGCAGCAATATGATGTGAACAATTACAAGCACAAGTTGATTCAGTTTGATAAAGCATGTTCTTATGATCTCAGGTTTTTTTTTTACCAGCCACATTCACTTTGACATCATTATTTGACCGTTTTATGTGAAATCAAAGCTTTCTCTACTGATTTTCGGCAGCGCCACTTTTTTTGCTGAGGCGGGAATATAAGGACAAGCGATATCATCAATCTGGTATGTGAAAGATTTCAGCAGGTAAAGCTGGGACAGCCTGCTGATCGCACTGTCCTGGTAAAAAGAGGAGGGGGAACGGTGTCAGAAAATGGTGTTTTACATCCCCAAGGGAGAAATTACACATGTGTGAATTATTTATGTCGCCTATCTCATATATAATGCCTTTTCTCCGAGCTCTGGGTCACTGGTCCCACTTTTAAACTTGCTACATATTCTGAGGTGGGCGGGGCAGGTCAAAGGTGGAGGTCCAGGGGTTCCCGTGTCATGGGGGTCGTGGGGAAAAAGACGATTCCCCTTGGGGACAATTCCATAGAAGATGCCCGAAAACCATCCAAATTCCTTCACTGCTTTGTCTTGAATGTTCGTCAGGCGTCTGAGTGGCTTTCGCAGACTACATAAGGACTCTGTCGAGGTGGAGCCCCCCCCCCTTTTTTTTTTACCATCCTCAAACATATGCTACTATAACAATAAAGAACAATGGCGGGTACTTGAAGTTAAGCTGGGAGATGACTTGGAGAGCCAGCTATTGTTGGTGTTAAGCATTGTTACCCAGTGAAGGTCCTGCAAAGGAAAAGATCACCAAATTATAATGACAGAACAGAAGAAAGGAGGAGGAGGGGAAGAGTTTTACGGGACCAAAGCTGTTTTCTTTCTTCTCTTAGGCAAGGGTGAAAGATTCCCAACATAGAAGATTGAGGGTTGTTGCTGTGCAATTATGTGACATGAGGTTACAGGATCTACAGGGTATGATCATCACTCTGTGGGCAACATAACTCTTACATCACAGCGCCGGAGCTTCAAGCTTTTGATAATGTCCAGCATCTCACTGGAAATAGTATTGTAATGTTTTGCAAACAGCACAGCCTAATTTCCTAGGAAAACCTGTCCAAAAGTTCCGCGTTAACAACAACACGCATTAAGAATTACAGTTTAGGCACTTTGCCAAAGCCATTTAAAGTAAGCAAACTCTACTAGCAGTGTTCTGGTTCTAGTAATAGTGTAAACTAACTTCAAGGCAGACCCCGAAAAGTAACAATATACTGTGTTTTACAAGCAATTCCCTTGATTGAACTCCTTATATATGAAAAAAAAGTTTTCTTTTAAAATAAAAATAAAGAAGCTCCTACAAGTGAGTAAATATGAACTATTAGAGTAAAATATGATATATACAAGATGGATCTCCATCTTTTGTGGCCTGAACATTTTCTGAAAGCTCCCCTTGGTGTTAGATATATGTAAAGTTCCTTTACCAAACTCAATGCAGTTCTTACTCGCACTAAGGTGTATGTGGGCATAAGATTAGAAAATTATCCGTGAAACACTTTTTTGAATATCGTTTTAGCACGAAGGTTCTACAACACGGCGTGTTCTTGTTAAGGCCATAATATCCATGACTTTTCCGAGTTATTAGTTGTCTTTCAGCAGATTCTCTGAACCAATTGTGAGTGGGGCGGATGGATTAAACGTCTTTGGCGAGACTGGAAGTTCCTGTTTCGAGTCCTAATCCAAAGGTATCTGTTAAAAGAGAATACAGAGCAAATGTGAGAACACTGACACGAAAGGAGATAAATTCAAGATTAAAAGTTCCAGAAAAGCTGAATGGATATAGTGGCAAAGCTGTATTGTCAAATCTGCCTTTCAAGGTCTCCCTCCCTTTTAAGTGAAAGATGATGCATAAATCTGTCTGCTGACAGGAGGAATAAAGGTAACCTTAAGGAAAACCTTTCTCAGTTTAAAGTCAGTCGTATATTTAAAATCTCCTGCATGAAATCTCATACCAGATATCGGACTCAGCAGTTATTTGAGTGATTGGTATGAACCTGATGAATCCTCTCTATTGTAAACGTTACCCACTGCACACTTTAGGGTCACTCAATGCAATTGAGCAATCAATGGACGTTTGAGACACCCGGCCGGTCGCTGACAACAGATGTCATTTTCTAATCAGACTCATTAGTTCGGCTTCAACAGGACCAGAGGTTCTGGAGCTTTTTTTCTTTTGATGCTTAATTAAAGAGAAGGCATGCACGCCATCCACCAAACTGATCAATACCAGGCTGAGGCTGTGGATGCGTATGATTTTGACCTGGCGTTGTCTGGTCATGAGACGTTAGTGAACCCTGACCTCTTGCTCACCAGTGAGGATAAGGCATTTGTTCAGGACAGACAATATATAGAGAAATCGCGTGTCTGTCTACTTAATCATGGCCTTGTTCAATATGGGGACACCATGGTTAGTGTTGAAATAATGAAATGCTTCATGGTCGTTGAGTGCTCACGGGTTTTACAAGGGTGCTCTTTTCCCTCTCTGGCAGAGCTGTGATTGTGGCTTGTAAACAGGAATTTGGGAGCAAATATACTTCTGTCACTGTACTTGCTTCGCCAGCAGCTGCAGAGGATTTAGCAGCTGATTGTTGGCTGTTTGTGAACTCGTTGTGCTCATTTGTGTTCAAATGGAAGTCATTCAGTGACGTCTTACACCTTCTAGCGGCTGCATTCATACTTTGAGTTTTTATGTGCCTCACAGCTGGTCATCAAGTATAAGTGATAGATTGGCTTAGAATAACTTCATCAAGATAGCATGAATTGAAACAAACAAGCTTTTTGACCAGTTGGAGCTGTAAGAAAGGGTCATTAGGTTTTCAACTGATATGAATGAAAGAGGACATTAAAATAATGCTGATGAAGATTGAGATGTGGCAACTTCAGGATTGCATTGAGTGCATCGTCACTCAATGCAGAGACGGCAATCAAGACCTAAGACTGGACCCGACGGTTGTGTCTACTGCATCAAGCAGTCGTAGTGAAATAAGTATGTGGTGTTCTTATGATGGGATCTGATGTTGGGAAATGGAACTATAATTCAGTAAATATAAAAATGCTGCTGTACAAGTAAACGTCTTGCATTAAAACTGCATTCTAAGAGGTATTGAATTAGTATCAACAAAATAATTAGGTTTACGCTGTCGTCCGTGAAAGCAAAGGTATATCGCCCAAAAGCCCCCAATACCCTACGTGGTTTTAGCAAGTCCAACGACTGAAAATTAAATGTGACCCATTAATAATCGGAAAACAGTCCTTATTCACTCAGCCTCACTATTTCTATGAAGTCAGCAATATGCTTTAAGTTCAGATCCAAGAGGGCCTCAATAATGAAGATAAACACACTTATAAATAAGACAGACTTCCTTTGTACAATTCAGTTCCATTTAATCACAGCTGGACTTTTGGTGGAGATATTGAGAATTTTTGTCTTTTTGCAATTATTACAGTAAAGTATGACAAAAAGAAGCTGGATCTCATTGAGCGGTTCACATGTCAACTTTGACGGAATCAGACCAACAGCTAGGAAGTTATGACTGAAAAGCAGTGTTTTTCATAAAAAAGAACCCCATTGTGAGTAAATGAACAACAAGAGTAAAAATATGATTCATACAAAGTATTCATATGCACCAAATTTGGTCAGATTTTGGTACTATTATTTTGATTTAAAGCTTCCCCTATTGGCGGACATATGCAACTTACTTTTACCCAAATCAAACAGTTCTTCCTCACACTGTCTGTCTAACGGTCTGTGTGAAATTTGAAAACCATCCGTAAAATGGTTTTTGAGTAACCATGTCAACACAAAGGATCTGTTCTGACTCCAGCGATGAAAATTCCATATATAGTCCCATTTTTGTGTAAACAATAACAAGTGGAAATACCCATTTATAGTTAAATGGCCCCTCTCGGAATGTTACGATTACATCAACATATGATTAGGTGGTTGGTGATTGGTGATGGCTGGTGATTTCTGATATTGATAAATCAATAAATAAGTACATCTTTAAACCAGTCACTCCCTAGAGGGCAAAACTCCCCCAAAGAAAAGCAGCACCTTATAAATAAATTGATCCTCAATCTATATTCCAAATAAATGTAGATACCCTCAGGAATCTGCAAATGTAGGTAAAGAAAAAAAGGTGACCTCTTGTCCCAGATACAACCCAAAAGACAAGTCTCACTCTCCAACCAAGTTTCCTGAATATTTCTATTTCAAATGTGTAGTTTTTGCATAATTGGTAACAAGTTCTAACGAGTTTCATAAACAACCGTTGAAATGCTGTTAAAATGCGTGAGTGATTGAAGAAGCTTTATCATTCAAAGTGGCAGGAAATACATGGTATCGTCCTTTTATCTGAGTCTGCTCTGAAACCTCTTAAGAGATTTGTTTTCCATGAGAGCAGCCCCACCTTTCCACTCAGTTTCATGGCAATCTGTTGAGCAATTTCTGTAATTGTCAAAAAACACCTTCAGTGTTTCAAATGAATGATACCGTTTTTAAACAATCCTGATAACAAGCCTGTATAATAAACAAATCAGTGCTGATTAAAACATTTTCTCTTTGTTGGAGGTCATAAGGGACTGTAATACTGATCACATTACCCTAAATAGTTTAGCAGTTTGTCTCGAAAGATAAACTTGATTAATTTAGTCGAATGGACTGATGTGTGGTATGATGATGCGACGCAGACAGAAATCTATCACTGATGTATCCGGCTTACGTAGAGATAAATGCAACTTCAGGGGGAGGCATCCTGATGATAGATTGACGTTGGCAGTTGTGTGAAAAACATAACATTATGACTACTATGAGGAAAGATATATATTCTTAATAATGAAGATACAAAATATTCAGTTGGTCTGAGATGATTGGATTTTCATTGTTTGAAATGAACACAACTTGGCTCAATTTTGATATTTTTATCTAGTTTCAGGGTTTGTTACAGTCCCTCCTAGACTTTAGTGCCAGTTTTAAGAAATCTGTTCAGGCAAAACTGTTTGAAGCCATTTGCATGTGTATTTATATTTCAATACAAGCCAATAAGATGATATTTAAGAACATTTGGCGTAGATGGGCTTCGATAAAGGTACAGATTCTTAACTGCATTTCCATGTCTCACAAGAAGCACAACTTGCTTAAATGTTGTAACATTTCTCCAGTTTTACGGCCCTCTGCTTCCTTCAGTGGCTACAATTTTATTGTATTGTATTTTCAATAGTTCTTGCCAAGAATAATTTGCCCACCCCAAATGCAAATTTTTTTGCTCAATATAAGACAATTCTTTATAATATTTAAGAATGATGAGTTTTTGCAATACACACGAACATTTTAGATGGTAAATGCATACATCCAAGAAGCAAACAGAATAAATAAAAAACACAAACACTCAAAAACGTTTACAAACACATATGTATTGAATAGAAATACATGAAAACGTGCAAATTTAAAATGTCTTACAGGTATAAAGACAAAGATAAGAGAAAAAAAATCCATTCCCTCAAGTTCCATCTCCTATTATAAATGCATGAGTGGAATTAATAGTCTCCCTGGTGAGAGGAATTGTCTCTTTCTTCGATAATGAAGAGCAGTAAATATCTCTGACGAAACATGTCACTCATGCTGAGGATAAGCGCAGTTGTAGACGGGGCGGGGCCGCGCGCCTTCTCCCGCCATATAACCGAGCGGGGGCCCTACCCGGATCTACCGCTGCAGATATTTTCCAGGCTCCTCCCAGCGTTTCTATCTCTTTATAGCAGGATCTTCACTGGCGCGAAAAACGCACTGTGTGGTTTCGGGGCGGTCCCAGTCTGTTGTCGGAGCGCCGGGCTTTATATGCCTCCTTTCTGCCAAAAAAAAAGGACAAGAGTAGTAAGAGTGCACCTTTATATCCATCGTGGACACAGACTACTCTATTCTTGGCACCTACACGCACTGTGGACACTTTCTTCTCTGGCTGCAGGGGATTCTAAATGACCTGAGATTCCCACAACCGGTGAGTACTTTCATTCTAGCAGGAGTCAGCATATGTTAGGCACAAGTTTCCACGAGGATTGATCAACTCTTGATCACTTTCTTCCTGCCCACGCGCTGTTGTCAGGATATGCCAAGACACTCATGCAGAACTTTATGACTTGTAGTCATATTCTGCCACAGGACGGCACTGAATCGGCGTGGACTTATGTAACCTGATTTTCGGGGACATTTTGTGCAAAAGAGCATCCACAAGATGCCATCAATAATTAATGCGGTCCCATGTGTAGAAAGCCGGCTGAGGAGGGATGTAATGTCCTAATAACCCATTAGACACTCGATCCCTCCGACAGGAACTACTTTATACAGATCTCTGCTAATGGCTCTGATGTTTCCCTCAGGTTGGACTGGACGCTGCTGATCTGTTTGTTGGAGTAAAAAACTGAAATCATGGAATTCTACCAGCATTATTTCCTCGACGATTTTGACACCGAGGAGGATTTTTATAAGTCGACGGCACCGAGCGAGGACATATGGAAAAAGTTCGAGCTGCTGCCCACACCTCCCTTGTCTCCCACGCGGACTCTGAGCGGCGCGATGGCTCTCACGCCGGGAGACAAGCTGAGCTGGATCTCCAAAGTCGAGGAGAGTGAGGGGCAGTTCGCAACCCACCCGATGAAGTTTTTCAACCTCAGCTCATTCATCATCAGGGACTGTATGTGGAGTAGTTTCTCGGCCAGCAAGCAGCTGGAGAAGGTCAGTGGGAGAGTGTCTGCTGCTGCTGCGCAGTCTGCCATCTCCGTGCTCAGACCCACCAAAGCGCAATGCGTCTCTCCCCTGGTGCCGTTCACCACGCCGGCGACAGATTGCGTCGACCCCGCGGCTGTTCTCACCATCCCGGCAAGCAGCTGCAGGAAGCCGGCGTCGTCTGGCTCGGAGTCTCGCTCTGATTCTTCTGGTAAGGAAGTGCTTTAAATCGCCCCACCCTGCTTGTAGAGTTATTGCCCTCTAACAATGCGTGATGTTGGGCAGTTTGCTTGCTGTTGTATAACTGGTCATGGTGCAGAGAGGTTATCTGGTGCAACACCCTCAAAGCATGGGTTGATTTTACTTCCACTGTGACAATGCACCACATGCTTTTCATGCAGTGGCCATGAAATCTTTTAAAAACCGCGCCCCCATCACATTTACTCCGATCTGCCCCTTCTGTATCTGCCACTGGCGCTACATTACAATCAGAGTGCGGCACATGGGCGGGGTGACCGACTCCTGCTGATCTATCACTACCACACAGCCTGGGTCAGAAACTCCTTTAAATCTGGGAGTTCCCCCTGCCACTAGATATCCTCATTTGAATTGTTGATTGATGATTGATGAATGCCCAGAGCTGAATGACAAAAGCCTAAAAGCCTTTTAACCCTGCTGGGTGGAGTAGTGTTTCTCACGTGAACCCGTAGAATTTTCATTTGTCTCATATTTTGTTGTTTTCCTGTGTGATTGCAGATGATGATGATGAAGAAATTGATGTGGTCACCGTGGAGAGTAAGCAAAAACGGATGCGGCTGGTTAATGTCGGAAAACCAGTGACTGTCACAGTTCGTGCAGACCCCTGCCCCAAACGCTTTCACCTGTCAGTCCACCAGCAACAGCACAACTATGCAGCCCGCTCTCCAGATAGTGAGCCAGACCAAGATGATGATGAGGACGAAGAGGAAGAAGAAGAAGAAGAGGAAGACGAGGAGGAGGAGGAGGAGGAGGAAGAGCCTCAGTCCAAGCGCATCTGCACAGCACCCAGTCGACATGCGCGTGCCTCCCAGTCTTCTTCCCCTGCCGAGACCCCCATGAACTCAGACACAGAGGACACTGACCGCAGAAGGAATCACAACTTCCTCGAGAGGAAGAGGAGGAATGATCTGCGCTCCCGTTTCCTGGCCTTGCGGGATCAGATCCCTGGCTTAGAGTCGAGTAAGACCCCAAAGGTGGCCATCCTGACCCATGCGACGGAGTACCTGAAGGATCTGCACGTCCGGGAGAAAAAGCAGCTCCAGGAGAAGAAGCATCTCAAAACCAAACGGCAGCAGCTCCTGCGCAGATTATCTGAACTGAAGCGCTCTTGAAACACAAATAGTGTTTTTTAAATAAGCTGCCTCGTTCACAGTCAGGAACTCTCAATGTCACTTTCAGATGCTACATTTTTTTTATAAATCTATAACAACATGCCTCATGTACATAGCAGTGAGTGTTTTTTGGATACATAAATATCGCAGTAGGCTTCCTGTGAATCAACTTTTCTGGTCAATGAACCCGATATGAGGAGGATCAGTTAGTGTGCGGTTTTCTGTTGCACAGTGTTTTTTTTTTGTTGTTGTTTTTTGAACAGTGGTAAGGGAGTTAGTTTTAAAGCCCGGGCTAGGATATTACCTGGTGTGCTGTGCGTTTGAATGAGAAAGCAGAGGACGAGTGTGATAGTGAACCTATATGTAGCCTTCAGGATGTGTGTGTGGGGGAGTTGGTTGAGATGTCATTTCATCTTTGCACACGTAGAGCAATTGGCTCCTATCAAATGAGTGAGTGAGTCAGATCCTGGTATGTTGGGATTGTATGACTGATTTTCTGTTGTACAAGTGATTCTGTAAATAATATCACTCCTCCTGATGGAGACAACCTATAGTCATCAGTGAGCTTTGCGCCTCTTAATGATGTGCCACCAGGCATTGAGGAACCGCTATTTTGGTATAAAAAATGGAAAATGGGCAAAAAATAAGTCGCACTGCTGTACTTTATATTCACACGTCACTTTGTGATTTCAATGCTTCTCCTATGTTGTTTTTCTTCCAAGCATGCTAACGTTGTCAGCAAAGTTGTTTGTTATTTTTGTTGGATTTTTAAAGCATGCTAACATTAAATTTTTGTATACCATTTGCATACAAACTGTATCGGTGTCTTTTTAAAAAAAAAAAATCAAAACATTACAAAGGAAGCCTTCTCTCCATGTGCCTCCAACATGTTGACCTTGCCATTAGATTTATGTCCTTAAAATTACCACCTTCCTCATGTCTCCATGTCAACTTAAAAGATTTTATATATTTTCTGAGAGGTAGTAAATGACATCAATCCACTTGACACTGTGGTAGTGCCTCCTATTCAACACAAATAGTCTGTGAAAGAGTAAGAGAAGAGAAGAGCCGACTACTTGATCTGGACCTCTTGCCATATTTAATGTCCAAACAATTAACATCTTGAGCAGCAGCTGCTGGTCAGCAGAAGGTTAGATGCAGCTTGTCCTTGAGAAGTGCCCTTGAAAGCGCGTGTGTGTGATACTGTTGTGGATCCTCCCCTCTGCAGTGGTTGCTGCACGCTGGGCACCTGATAATGCCCTGAACTAGGTTACACACACACACACACACACACACATGCCATCAGTATCTTTAGAACAGTCCCAGGGGTTTAGAGGCGGGGGTTTTGTTGGATTGCCACTTCCATCCAGTGCAGCTACTCTCAGAAGCATGCAGCAGGCGAGGAGCTGTACTTCATTTAAGTGGCTATAAAATGACTCGTAAATGCAAAAAGTGAAAATCTTCAAATGATTTTTACTGTTATTGTAGTACCAAAGCACTATTGTAGTATCTAATTACCTCTTGTGCCCTTTCATACTCGCTTTTTAACACACCTTTTTAATACCCCTGATATACTTTATTGCTGTTTCCTAGATAGCCACTTGGTTACTGAAGAGAGGAGGTTGATGGCAGATAGTTAACCGCGTATTTGTCGAACAGGGACTTGGCGATGATTGTGATTAGCTGTACTTTGCACTCACTTCATTTGTATCTATTTCCGGTGCTACATTACGAAAGAATGGCTTAGCACTTATTTTTCATGTTTGATTTAAGTTATACTTAAACGCATAAATTTGTATTATCTTCACAAAAGCTTAAAGTTCAAAACATATTTTTTTGATTGGTGGCGGATTCTGACTTTTTTTTTTTTAAATTCAGCGTTTAAACACAAATATTACCTTTCAAAAAGAGAATTATTTGTGATTTTGAAAAATTAATTCACTGGTGACACAATTAATGGAAGTATTCTCAGCTTACATTTTAGACTTGATAGTGCTAAAATTCAATTGTATGTTACCCGTGAACAATTCCCTTTAACAGTGTAGGTTCAGGTTGAGGGATACTTATCCGCTGGTTGGAAGGTCGAAGGTTCAATCTAAGTTGCAGTGTAATTCTGTAAGGAGAAACTAATATGGGGAACAGTGAAAATGCGAGATTTGATGTATGATTTATTCTGATGAAACAGGAAGTGGACTTTGGTCTAGTTCGAACAAAGAGGAAATTAGATAACCAAAGGAAGCCATCAGATGGATTTAAGGTCCGTCCAGTGTGAAGGAGTTTCACCCTTGGTGCACTGGTGGTGGTGAGGAATTGGGTTGGACTTTGTGGGGACTTTATGAAGAACTTCAGATTGGAGGATTTGACTTGGGATGTCCAGATGTTATAAGTTGAGGCCGTGAATTGGCGGAGGTCGGTTTGTGAGTTTTTCAATACAGCTGACACTTCCGAGGCATCGGAGAGAGAAAGAGAACATCTCACTATATTATTGAAATAAAGGAGAACCATGGAGGATTGTGATTGGATGAGAGAAACAAAGGAAATCTGAGATAGTGGGAAAATACTTTTGACACAGAATGCATGCGCAAAAAGAGTGAACAGCACATATATTTCTTTGAGCAAAATCAAGGTCAAATGATCTGCTCTCAGGGTCACACAGGGCTGCCGACAGCTCGTCAGGGAGGGGGCTGATGTGGAGAGAACAAATTAACAATATCGTGCCATGTTGTATTAAATGACAAAGACTCTTCCTCACTGACTGCAATATTTTGATCTGACACAAGCGAGTGTGTTTTTACACGATGCTGGCCCATCGATGACCTCACCAACAAGTTTCAGAGTGTATAAATGGCTGAGGTTCCAGCGCCAGGCATTGTATGTAATAGAATTAAAGCAGCCATTTAATTCAAGTCCTGCCTGATAGACGAGCCAGGCACACCCTGAGCTCCAACAGTCTCACACCTCTCTGGTCTTTGTTATGGCTTGGGCTGCTTGGCGCTTCACCTGTCGTTTTTCCCTCTCTGGGAACCTGAAGCTCTGAGGTCACTCTGTTCTGGCACAGGTGAGCTTGCCCCTTACAAAATCAACACGTGATCCCAGGTAAAGTAAAGGGCGATGAGTGAGCTCATCTACAAACCGGAGATCAAAGAAACTTTGAGCCAATATTGAAATTGCCACGTTTAAAACTTAAACTGGCTGCGGTTAAGTCCTCATGTTAACCAACGCATCAGTCAGTAAGTTGGTCAGTAAGTTTTCAGTAAGTCGAAGCACTTAAATTCTATACAGATTAAAGTTGCGCTATATGAGGAAGTAACACAGAAATTCGATATGGGGTAGAGCAGATTGGATTAACCTGCCTGACATGTTTCCTGTTACTTTTTTACCACGAATTTTATCTGAAGTGATGCCGCGCAAGGACAGGAAGTCAATCATTAACTCACTAAAGTAGTCAAGGTTCAAAGAGTCTCTCCTTTAGAGGTACCGTTAACGTGGATGACTGTTCCTTTCAGGAAAACGCAACTATCCCCGCCAGCTAGTCTGACTACATGGTGTTCCCGGGGATGTGAAGGTTTTCCCTTTTTCTGGAAGTAAAAAAAATGACTGCTGGGTATTCTGTGCACAGCACTGACAGTTAACTTGGCAGACCAGATTTTCTGCTGTTAAGTTCATGCAACGCCCACACAGAGCAACTTCTAAAGTGCACATGTGACACACATGCTCTTCCCACAGCCGTATCCTCTCGGAGCACATGTGTTTTATTCTCTCACATCTGCGGGCGGCATCTTTCCACGATAAAATAAGGCTTTCAGTCTCCAACAACTGAAACCTGTTGCTAATCCACTAGATATAATGTTGGTGTAGGAGGATAATTTTACTCGCCTGTGAGATAGAGATCTACCATATCAGCCTGCAACGGTTTTATAGGTGGCCAGACATGAGCATGTGATGTGTGCGATCAGGGTGTGACTGTGGATAATTGATGATTTGGCTGTTTGAAGAGAGGGCCTTTCTGCTATATGCATCCCCCTCGCAAAAACGTACAAACTTTTCTGTCTTCTTCTTCCTGATTTTCACCATGACAGCAGGAAATGTGTGATGGAAGTTACCTGTCCAGATATCTAAATTCTACTTTTTTTTAATCTGCAGCAAAGCGAAAGAAAGCCCTTGTTTGAATATTTGCTGCAGCATCATTAATGGGTCCCATTCAGGGTTACAGGGGGATGGAACCTATCCCAGCTGACATTGAGGAAGAGGTGAGGTGCGCCATGGAATTGCCCCAGTTCGTTCACCAATTCACATTGAATCAGAATCACCCATTTATCATGTTTTTGCCCTGAAGGAGGGGGAGCACTTATAGGGAACCCACACAAACACATGGGGAACGAGTGAACTCCAGCTGCCCAGAACCTTCTTGCTGCAATATAACATAGCTCCTCTTTGAATACAACATAGTAGCTCCTTATAATTTGAGTCAGACTCTTTTCTCGATTCAATGTTCTAAAGTTTGCCAGGAAATAATCGGTCCAATTATAACTTTATTCAAAGCTTCTTCGTCGTCTCTCAGCTGTTCCCTTCGAAGGGTTCGCTACAGCGGATGATCTGTTTCCATCCATAGTTTGGGACGGAACCCTGCTGGCTAACAGTACCAGTGATTATATTTCTTAACCCAAGACCCAGCAGATCTAGTCTTGATATCAGTTTTGTATTCCGCATATTGATTTGCACCGAATGTCCTTTCTGATGTAACCCTCCCCATTTATCCGGGCTTGGGGCCGGCACTAGAAGTACACTTTAAATAGCGCACCCTCACACCAATTTTTCATATTACATCAATTTGCTGTGGGCAGAAACCCCTTTAACTTCCCAACCTGGATTAAATGTGACATTCAAAATCTTTCCCATATCATCAATAACAAAAGGTCATTTGAAGGTCGCCATCCCCTTTCTTTTATCTACAGCTGAGATCGGTTATCCGAGCTCATATAGTTCCCTGGAAAAAAAGGCTTCTCCTATACATCCTCTCATAAATATTATGACCGAATAAGTGTGGACTATGTATCCAATGTGTATAAAACATGCCAAGAACTTACATGTGTTACAGGTGTAAATGGGTTGGTAAAAGGTTCTGGTGTACTTGAAAGAGTGTCATGCCTTTCTGTTTTATTTTTTTGTTAGAAGTGATGATCCTTTGTTGAACTGATTTGTCCTACTGAAGAATAAAAACTTGAGGTCCTTGCTTGGAAGCAAAATAGCTCAAAAATCTATTTCGCAGGTGGCTGTTGGAATCCTTCAACCCTTGGAGCTAACCCTTTAGCCTTCACTTAATTACACAGATGTTTGTTTTGACCAATCACTTCATCACCTGAGAACTCAAAGTCTTATGAGCGTGCCTCTTCTTTGGCAGGTCTCCAAGATTACCAGTTATTCTCGTCGCTCTGGTATGTCTTGCTTATTAACCAACATCATGTTAAAAAAAGAAAGAAAGAATAGAATAGAAGAACAGTTTGTCTTATGCTTTTAATTAAGAATTAATTGAGAGTCTGTGACTTGAAGTCTGTGTGTGGTCAACCTTGCATAAGAGTGAAGTGCCACCTCGCCGCCTCGGTGATATATCTCCCACCTCTGCACTTTGCAAGAGAAGGAGCGCATTGAGCAATTCTTCCACCATGTGAACTGGTTGTGTTCTGACTGGATCGGCTTGTATAGCTTGTATCGCATGTATACATTGCAAGTTTACACAGTGGGGCAGAGGAGGAAATGGACCATAAACACACTGCACTGGTTTGTGATTCTAAGTGCACGACTGAATTGGGTGCTTATCTTTGACCTACATGTGGGAGAATATGGGACATATGAGACAGGCGGAAGAGGAATAGTGGTAGGCTTCTCCCTCGGATAACCTTGTGAACTCCTGTGTGAGAATAAGCTGTTGGGCGTAGTGGAATTTATTAGTCTCCCTCAAGGAGGCTGTTTTTTTTTTGGGAGGGAGGCAGTCGCATGCTTAGAGGAAATAGTAGTCAGCTGTAGAGAGCCGACTCACTGTTATCCCTATCTTACACAAGACCCACCCCTCATTTTAGTTTATACATTAGTTCACGAACACACACACAAATGCTTGGAGAAAACTTTTCCTGGTCGTCCCACATCCCTCTGCCCACTGACCTGCATTCCAGCCTGATTGTGTCACTGGAGCTCGGCCGAGGCTGCCACGGCTACTGTCCATGTGATCCTAATGAGGCTGTTAGCCTGCCACTGAAACCACATGAATATGTAAGAAATGCCTTTCTTCTCCCGTCTCTTTTATGTCTTCATCTTGGCTGCTGCCGCCCTCTTCCACACCGTTTACACCCATTACACCCTGAAATCCCTCCCTCAGAGGCAGAATAAGCTTTATCGGCCCGCTATGCGTTCACATACACAAAGGATTTGAGTCTGCATTTATGCCATGCTCACAAGACCATAAAGGCAGCAACATATTATATTATGTGCCGGCTTCAGTCATGATCTCAGGTACTTATCACCACCAGTTATTGATCTGGGTCAATCTTCAGTTCTCTCTTTTTATGTTGCTCGCCCTCCCCGTCCCAAGCCAGTGTTACGTAAGAGTGCAGATTCAGTTGGAACACCCTGTATATGTTCCTCTCACACTACAGACATCTGGCCTCAGCTGACCGCTGTCACACCAGGTTTTTCTTCGTTTCAACCACTCCAATTAACAGGTTTACTTTGAAACCAAATAAACACACCAGGGGAGTGCTTCAGCAAACACAGCACTTCTAATGTTTACCATTTTTTAAATATGTATCCGCCAATCATCGGCCATATCATTATAACTGCCAGCCTTACATTGTGTCAGTTCCCCCTTTTGACACCAAAACCGCTCTGAAGGTGTGCTTGGGTACCAAGATGTCGGAAGCGGTTCCTTTTAGTCCTGAATGTTAGCCAGCACATCCCACAGATTTCCAATTGGATTGAGATCTGGCAAATTAGGAGACCATGTAAACACGTTGGACTTGTTGTTGTTTACCTTAAACCATTCCTGAACAGCAGAGAGCTTTATTCCTGCTGAAAAACGCTTTCATTGAGGAATACCTGTACATGGTCTTAAATGATGATAAAGTAGAGGGTACCTGTCAAAGTAACATCAACTTGAATGGCAGGAACTAAAGTTTCCCAGCAGAACATACATTACCTTTCTACAGCCCAACATTTTTCACTGCTTGTTTTCTTGTTCAAATGCTGACATGCCTGTTTTAGGCAGTTCCGGCAATGAACAGGAGTCAACATGGGAAACCTGAAGCTAGTTCACAATTTTTTCCTGCTTTTAACACCTCAATTTTGAGCACATCGTTTCCAGTTTCAGCCTTATATATTCACCAGGTGCCCTCGTAACAAAATAATATATGTTATTCTGACTTCAACAGTCAGTGGTTATAATGTTATGGCCAACCAGTGTAGCTGCCACCTAGAGGAATCACTCCTCAGCCGACAGCTTTCTTGCGTGTGGTGGGTTACTACCATCTCAGATGGATTCAGGAAGCATCATCAGCCATGTTGTGTCAGCGGAGCAGGCCTTTCAACTCGCCTGTCTAATCTAGAGCTAATCCTAATCCCGTTAGTGTAAACGCCGCTGCCATCTGGGCTCAGACAAAGCACAACTCTGATTATAATGAACCCTCGAGCTGTCAGCGATGCGCGCTAAACTCTCTGACTGGGGGTTATGACACAGTCGCTGAGGGTGGACTGTACAAAAGTTGATGTGTAAACAAACAAACGCAGATCCAAAACTGGTGTTAATGGTGCAAACGATTACAACCGCGGAAGTAACTCCATTTCAATTGTATCTAAGTGTCTGTAGAAACAAACATCTGTTCCCATAGTGTCTTCGGAGACATGAGAGGCAGCATTTGTGACGATGAAGTAACAATCGTACTGGTTAATGGATAAACAGGAGGAGAGAGGGGGAAATAGGCCTCAACAACTGCTCTGCTTATCACATCCTGGATTCACCCCCACCAACACACACACTGTTTAGGAGCGGGTGAGTGAGTCATTTCATCTGGCACAAGCCTGAGTTAGTATTCACACATACTGGTATCTTGGTATTAACACTAATTCCAGAGACTTGGGAAAAGATGTGAAACCTGGTTATGGACGTCTGTATACATGATTCAGCCTCCTGGGCCGGATTGACAGGCTATGTGCCGACACGTCCCTGGCTACTCAACATCCTGGCCTTGTTATTCATTTATGTGTGAATATGAAAGGCCTTGTTTGTTTTTCTTCCGTACCAACTTCAGTTTTACTCTCTCTCCAGTTTGGCTTCTTCAACCTTTCACCAGAATATGAAGGCGAGACATGATTTAAGTTTTATTTTCTATGGGGTTATTGTCCTGGTTCTCTCTCACTGCTTTCTTCGCTTATTTCCAGACATTGCAAGCCACCGAGATTTTGCTTGGCAAAGTTCTTAAAATAAAGACAGAAATCTAACCACTTGAAGAAAGATTTCCTAAAAAGGTGTATTTGACTCCCTTGATTGGTTTTATTTTCAGGAACCTATAGCTTCATCCCAAATTAATGATAAGGACGGAAGAGTTTATAATAAGCTTGATATCAGCTTCAATATTTCTAATCAAGGAAAGGCAATTTATGTTCTTAAAATAAGATTATTTCTTCCTGAAAACATGCTTCACCTCTCCTTCTTCTGAAACAGAAAAAAATACATGTCCTTGAAAAAGATTTTTTGCAGTCTACACTTTAAAATTCAGACCCTGAATAACTTCAGCTTGTACCTTTTCATGATGGATGAGTGAAAATAAATACTTTTATGTCTTTTAGAATAACAATAAGTGTACCTCCACCTGAATACAGAGTTATGTGCCCCTTCTGGTACATATTGGACCTAAAACCAGGCTTGTAGCCAGACCGCCTATAAATAGAGTCATTCATTGGAGAGCAAATTCAAAAAGTATTAATGCTGTCAGTCTAATCAGATGTCTCAATGATTTGAGACGGTGCTGGTCTCAGGATTATGCTGAAACCTGTTGCTGCTGCTCCGTCCAACGAGCAGCAGTTTAAATCAGTGCCGCTGTTGCTCTGGCAGTAAACTGCAGGCTTTGTCAGCGAGCAGATGTTCCATTGTTGGGCTCTGTGGTGTAAGGTTGCTTCTGTTGAAGATGGGACACTTGCTGCATCTTTTGAATTTAGCCCCATTGAGTGCCGTCACCAACCCCCACCTCCTTCTGCCTCCCCCAAGCTACTCAGTCAGGGGCTTTACCCCTCCCCCACATCCTTTAACCCCCATAGTGACACCCCCACCATCAGCACCAATACTAACCCCCCCCTGATCACTACTTAAGTACTTATGCTCTTTGTCTCTCTCACATTCAGTCCTCCAATCCAACACCCCCTCCCCACCTTGCATACACATCAAAAGTCAATTTATGGGCCAATTACTGCAGGGTGAGAGTGACTGTATTTCCAACAGCACAGATTGAAATGCTAAACTGCAGAGTCACGCATACACACCCACCCGGTGTGTCTTATCAGACTGTCTCTTATCAGATGGTTCTCCGGCATTTCTACAATTCCTTCTTCTCTGCTGGTGGGTGAATGTGACTGTTGTCTTCAGTCGGGGGCTGGGGCCTGAGTGACCACCACTTATGTAATAATCAGTGCCCTGCTTTCCTCTCTCCCACTGCAGCCCTGGATGTGTGTGAAACGGGGTCTGCTTTAAGGCCTAGGAAAAACACAGGCAGCCCAGACTTCCTGTTTTTTGTGTTGAGCCCATTGTAGGCAGGAAATGAGAGGAACTATACCTCCTTTTGCTCTGTGATGGGTGCTTTTTGTTTCTGCCAGACGAAAAGATGCTATTGCTAAGTCAGCTGCCATCCACTTATGGATTTTGGAGGGTGGGGGGAAGTGAGCATGTTGCCTTCCAGAAAACCAATAACAGCCAATCCAATCTTGTCACTTAAGCGCCATGTGGCTGCTTTTAATAGTCTATGCTGCAACTCCAGCAAATAACCTGAATATGGCTCCTTCACTTTTGGTCGCTAGCTCTACTGTCAGCGATTGAAAAAAATATGAAGAACCTGTGTTTGATAGCAGCATGTGTGGCTGAAGATTTTTTTGAATGAATGGTGATGAGGGGGTTTAAGCCAAAACTAACAAAGAACCCCAGTTAGAACAAAGACCCTGGTGGTGGTAAACATGCCTGTGGTCGCTTTGAAGGACTGATTAAAGTTATAGTAGTCATCTGGCTGGTCTGAAGCCTGCAGGCTGTGTGTTTGGGGAGGGGACTGTGTAAAAAGAGGTAGGGGGTAGTCCATGCTGTTACCCTCTTTGTTCTGGCCCACTCTACTCATGCCTGTTTTTGTCTCCACCCACAATCCACTGAGAGAGTATTATCTCTCTGTGAGTGTCTAGCCAACAAAGACTCGGCAAGGCTGTTTTCTTTCCTTTCTCGTATTTCTCTCTGCGGTTTTTAGACGGATCTTTTTGATTCTGTCATTTAAGGAGAGCAGATATGAGACACGGCCAGTGTTGTAATCCCCAGCAGTCTCCATCTTTCCGGCACTGTAGTATTTCCCGCCACTCCAGGCCGCAGGAGGAGGCGGTGTCACAGCCGTCACCAAGAAATGGGTGGCTCTTTCTGAGCCTAGCGCCAAATGCAGACGTTATTTAAATCCGCTCAGTGGGTGCGGCTCAACTGTATTCATGTCCTCTTAACCCACTCAGAGCAGCGATCACAGACATTGGCAGTGGTGTGGAGGAAAAAATGTATCAACAGATATAGCATATGATTAAGTTTTATTTCCTCTTGCTTTACAGGTTTTTCTTTTTTAACCATCATCTTATAGTAACAATAATTCTGAGTTTCTGTGATTCTGTTATATAAACTATAAAATCATTTAGACTTACTTCCCCAACGCCAAAGACTCTAAGCCACAATAAACCCTATTAATGACCAGCGACGCCGGTATTCTGTAGAAATAGTCACAGGGCCAATCTGCCAAATAGTTTCAGGACACAAAAACTCAATGAACTTCCTCTATCTGACTCACAGGTCCTCTTTCACATCCTCTTTGTCTTCGACCCTGCCAGATATGAATGAGGCAGTCAAGCTTCAACACTGCCCCAGGAAGCTCAGGCCCCGGCCTATCCTGTGCTACACTCTTGTGGCTGTGATCAAGAAATGCAGAAAATGAGTGGTGCCTTAGATAGCAGCAGGCCCGGCCCTTTCCAATTTGGCGCCCTAGGCAAGATTTTAGGTGGCGCTCCCCTTGCATTGCAATAAATTCCATGTTGGTGTATATACTCACAAGAAACTGAATAGCTTCATCTGGGACATTCTTTTATTTAAAGAAAGCAATTGCTCAATGAAAACACTTAGAACGAATTAGAAATAAATACAAAAAAATATGAAATGAATATGAAATACAATATAAATAACTTACATAAAGTATAAGATTTAAATACCCACAAAATAAAAAAAAGTGTAAACAAGTGACATCAAATAAATTATAAATAAAATATAAATAAGGCAGTGCACAAAATAAGATATGAAAGAAACCAGTTAATTACAAATTACAAGGATTTAAATAAAAAGGGGAAAAAAAGGGGGTTCTGACAAAGACCTAGTGGTGGTTTTTGATAGTGCATTAACTTTAATGACTTAAAAACAACACCACCACCTCCTCAACCTCACATCACCTGCTACAGCTTTACTCTCCTGGTCTTTCTTGAAGCAAAGTCATCTACAACTTCATCATATGACAACTGTTTTGAGACATCATGGTTTATGCTTATGATGGTAAGTCCACTGAGACCTTCTTGCATCATAGTAGATCTCAAGTAAGCTTAATCAGTTTGAGCTTAGAGAAGCTTCTTTCAGCAGCAGCCACTGTAACAGGAAGAGTGGCAGAGATTCTCAAAACAACCCAAATGTGGGGGTAAATTACTGCCAGCTTCTTCTCATGCAGGAAGGTCAAGAGTTCCATGTTTGTCACATTCTTTGATGGCAATGGTGGAAAATTCTGCATTTCCTTTCAGAAAGGTGGGACTGAGAAACCTCAACAGCGCATCTGAAGAGAGAAGAGGAGTGTGTGACACCAGTCTAATAATAAATATGATATGATACATATGATTTCCAGAATAAAATGAAATGAAATAATATAAATGAAAAATATAAGAGATACATGCATGAAGTTCACTATACTGTACATGTATAATGTACAATGTACTTTTTCTGATGTGCAAATTATATAAGATTCATTTTTATTGTCATTACAACGAAATGCTGATTAGCAGAATGCAGAGAAGCAGTAAACTGCAGTATAATATAGATATAAGTTATGCACTTTAACAATGATGTAATGTTTAACACTATAAACACACTTTAGACAATATGAACTGTAACACAACATACAGCTGGGCTTACAACTATAATATATAAAGGGGTTGAAAAGGAATAGCATTTTGATCGACTTTTACAAACTAAGAAAACTTGAGCTGACCAGATGTCAATAAAAATGTAAACAAATTTAAGATTATAACACCATCATCTTTACTGTAACGTTACTTCTGTCTTTGTCTCCTTTTTCCTCTTCTTCTTTTCTTTTTTTCCTCCCCTGGGCACCAGACAGTTTGGGACGTTTTGACATGTTGTTTGACTTGTTGTCGAGTTTGCCTTGGGGTCACATCAAAAAACAACCACTCCCCCCAGGTAGCAGGTACAATCTAATTAGTCGGGAGGGGGGGCTTCTTAGGAAAGTAACGTATCATCATTGTTATTATTATTGTTCCTATTTAATAGGCTTTGCTATGCAGTTAAACTATTGTGGGCTTATTATCTTCATATTAAGACATAATACCAACTAGTTTTAAAAATAGTGGAAGTTACATTTTCAGGTTCACATTTGTTCCATGTCTCTGCAATTATCTCTGACTTGTTTCCAGACAATATACAAAGTAAATAAAGAAATTAGAGTTCATCAGCTTTGAGACATTGAACACACAATCCCTCAGCTGCTTTCAGTCGGTAGATAGAAGCTCTCTGCCTGTCGTCTCTGGAAAGCCTGTGGGAGAGTATGTGGTTGCTGGCCGACTGCTGCCTAGTAGTGGATGGACAGATGCATTGGAATTTTGCTGTATAGTGATTTGCTGCAATTTTAACTTTTGTTCCTTGATTGCCTGCATGGATGTCTGATCTGCTCCTCTTTCCAGTCAGTAAATAACCTTTTTGCTATGATATAAACTAATATTATTTGCTTTGTGTTTTTGATCTTTAAAGCCAAACACTTTCATCTTTGCCCCCTGCATCACCCGTCTGTGTCTGATTGATACCATAGGCCTATTTAGAGGGCGGTGAAGGGCTTTGAATGCAGTCAGATGTCCCCACAGCCAATCGGATCCTACAGATGAGGGTCTGACTCCCTGGTTGTTGCCTGGCAACTGGGACTGCTGCTGTAATCCAATCTATGGAAGGATCCTGCAGGGGTTGTGCATGGAAGGAGGCTTGGAGAAATGATCCTTAGACACACAGATGGAGACAAGGATGGACTCCAATTCCCATGCTGCTGAGGAGCTGTATGAAATAATGGTGAGCGATTGGAGCTCATGAGATACAGGATGCTTTACCATCTAAAACTAGCTTTATAACAACCACCTTCACCTTAAATTGTCTTATAATATACTATAGGAGAGAATCATTTTGCCCCCATGCTAAGAGCTATCAAACTCCATTTCTGGATCAGGACAAGTGAAGCGTGAATGCGTTTAAAGCGTCGTCACACAGCAGTCCTACCTCTAACAGCATGCAGTATCCAGCTGTAAGTTAAGTTAAATCACGTGGTCCGCCAGTCTTCCAAGGATCTACAAGCTGAAACGGTTGAAAGGGATCGGATGTTAAATAGCTTCAAGTCAGTAGTGTTTGTGAGACCAAGAGAGAAAAACCTAGGGGGGAAATAAAACACAGAGGAGCTGAATGAGGAATAGACTGCATACAACGCTACATGTAAGAGGACACATCAACAGCATTCTCCTGAACACTTTTATTAAATTTCCTTTTATTCTGTAACATCTCCCTGTCTGTCCTTCCAAAGCTTTAAGGCCAGTACCTCTGATCTTATCCACTGGGTGCACCTGGACAGAATTTTAATTGTGAATGTTAAGTGAGTGAAGACTTCTTGGGGAACTTGTGCCACAGAGACGAGGAAAAAACGCTCTCTGTGGACTCACTGGGACTCAAGAGATAGGATGAGCCTCAACAACGGGCAAACTCTGACGCACATTGGACAGGACTTGACCAACAATGGGAGCAGCAGCACCAGACCACCCTGGGAAGATGCCAAGGCACTTTTAAATCCCTCAACCCCGAGCAGGAAACCAAAATCAGTGAGTATCCCCACAGCCAGCTATATCCAATATTTCCTGTTGGCGTACATGTATTGACAACATGTCAAAGCTGCTGACAGCTAAGAGGACACTGACCACACTCAAGTGAATCATGAAGTCCTATTTATCTTGTTTTGGAGCTAAATTATATAATTATTCCCCAAACTGAAATAAAAAGAATGGATAGTCATATTCTACTAAATGTTAAGAATGCATTATGTAACCTGTACACCATTTTATTTAAATCCATGTAACTCATTTTTTAAAAGTAGAGCACCCAAGGGGGACATATACAAAATTGGTACAATATTGGGTTAGGTGTGGCTCCACAGGTTGTGTGCTTAGTTCCAAACCTGGAGACTTTCTTTTTGGCCCAAGAAATGATAATTTGCATTAAATAAAAAAAACTCAACTAATTCATTTTCAAAGTTCTTTATAGTTTTTATATTTATATATTTTTTCATTTTGGTGTCCGTGACTGATATCAAAGCATGTGCTTGATGTGCGTGCAATTGAGGTATGTTCTTGCTGAATGGTGAAAGGTTTTATACTGTAAATTTAAATGTGCATATTAGAAAAAATATGCCACTTGAGACATTGCTGTTTTTTTTTACCAAAAAAGAAAAGTTTTACGAAGTATATATGTAGGATATTCTTTTAGCATATTATAGCATATGAGGATTTAGGAAACAGGATTATGTAATTCGATACAACCAAATAGTCTAAAAATAGTTTTCTAAAACATTCTCTACCAAAGTGTTGGTCAAATCGAATTCAAATGAACTATTTTCAATTACATACAAAATTTCATCCTGAAATAATAATCATAATTTATAATTAAGATTTCTTTACTATTCAAAACACACAAGATCAAACAATGTGTAATTTTTATGGTACATTTAGAGTGTCTAAGATATTAAATTAATAAATGCTCCAAAGAACTAAAATATGCAAAGAAATTATTTTTCAACAGTTTTTTTTTCTTGGTGAGGCCATTCAATTATTTCTACTACAGTGACATACTATTTTTAACATTACGTATAACCTTTTGACAGGTTACAACTGTTATCTGTACATAATAACGACCTTATTGAATAAATATTTTCTACTTATATCCGTCAGCGTCATCAAATCTAAAACTTTTTTGCCAAACGTTCGTTTACTTTCAGTAGACTACTGACACAAGATAAATTAAGTGGTGTATATAAAGGCCTAGCATTAACTGAACCTTGTCACTTTTTGACACAGGGCGTCTCTGTTTTGAAATAAAGCAGCCAGAAGGGAATCCTGAATGTCCTCTGGGCTTTGACAGAAAACCAAACATCAGCTATTGAAAAAGGGCCTATGTAGTTTCTTAAATAAATATTTATTCTCTTCTTACCGTTTTTGAGGGATTCATTTTTTTTTTTGTTATCAAGTTTGCGTCAGAAGATAAAGAGTTACTCTCCTGAAAACATCCAAACAGCTCAGTCAGATTTTTTGGGATTGTTGCTACGAAGAAGAAAAGTTTGGAGGCGGTTCACTCATTGGTTAGGACTTTATCAGTAACAGGTGTGACAGGTGAATTAACCAATCACATTTGATTTTAAATCAACGCCCAAGGCCTTCATTAAGGCCAAAGCCAAATAGCTTGTACTTGACCACAAGAAGGAGCATGGAGGTTAAAGCATCATGGCCGCGGCTACGGAAGGTGAAAACGACGTTGTAGCTAGCTTGAAAGCGTTCCCTTCTTCAGGGCGGGTTTTTTTCAGTGAAGATGGTAATAACTCCATCACTGGAATTTACAGAAAACGGGAAAAGTTTTGAAAGTCAGGTAATTTAAGGATCCAAGACTGTGCCCTCGAATTATTTTTTTTATAAATACAGAGAGGAGGATAGACATTGTGTTACAGATGAGGAACATCTTTGCTGACCCTAATATTTATCTCCTGACTATTTCTTGCTTTTGATAGTTGCTGCTGTTTTGCGAAAGGTGTCCAGATTCATTCACGTATGTTTAAACCAGCGGCTTGGCTAGAGTCTGTTAAGAAAAAGCCATTGATTATTTCTATTTTGTGGAGTTTCTCCTTTCTTGGTGGTGTCGGAGTAAAAGCGACCTGTCTAACTATTGTTGACTGTATTAGTGTGTAATGACCGGTGTTCGAGATTATGTAATATCTATTTGTGAAGCAGCATGATGTCATTCTGTGTAATAGCATTAATTAATAATTAGTAATTAGTCATTTTAGCACTTTGAGATTTGATCCAAATATAAAGTGCATTATAAATAAAAATGTATTATTATTATTAATAGAGCTACATCCTTGATGCTTTCAGGGCGTGTCCAGACACTAGTCTTTATTACTCGTAAGTAATAATAATACATTTAATTTATAATGCACTTTACATGTTCAGCCCTCGTTTTATGACTTTATTCCACCAGATGAATCTTACTGTCTCTTTGAATATGGCTTACGTATTCTGACAGTAGCCTGTAGCTGTAGAGTCACTGAAGTTATTGGAGGGCAGCTTAATTGCGGGATTATGGCACTGAAGGCCCATGTTGGAAAACCCACGGACCGCCACTGAAGGCAACTGTATTTGTGGACAAGAAAGCTTAATGAAATATTTTTAAACTTTCTTCACCAGCCAAAGCCAGACATGGCCATCACCATCGCGGTGTCGTCTCAAGTCCTCTTCAACATGGAGACGGAGCAGCAGATCTATGAAGATATCGGAATGGAGGAGTACATCAGGTATCAGGTGGAGCATGAGACGCAGCCCTTCCGCCCTGGACCTGCCTTCTACTTTGTCCAGGTTAGATATCGGGAATAGTAAAGCACTTTCTGCATCAAACCCACTGTCAATATTGGTTTGTTTGTGTCTGTGTGTGTATGAAGTGTATAATAAGCGTTGAACCACCACCCACTCAAACTCACTTATTCATATATAACTCGCATGTGTGTTTGGTCGCGTTCCCAGGCTCTTGAGGCTGTGAACACACGACTCAGGGAGCTTTACCCTGAAAGTGAGGAACTGTTTGATGTTGTACTCATGACCAGCAACCATGCACATGTTGGTCTGAGGTTCATCAATACCATCAACTATCACAGTGAGTCACTAACGTACACGACTGAGAGAAAAAAAACATTCTACACCCTAAAACAATGTATAGAATTTCTGCATTTGTTAAATTAGTTAAGTACAATTAGTCATGTACTTTTTGTAGAGCTAAATTGGTGCCCATGATCCTACATGTGTGTTTGACTTTCCTGTCCCCGATCTATTGGAAGTAAGAGGGAATCAGTTAAGTTGTTTGTTTTTTAGCACAATTGGCCAAGTGTAGAGTAATACACTGTCTCAGTAAGTTATGGAAAACTGCCTGGATCAACCACTCTATCTGGGTCTGCGCTCAAATAGAATGGGCCTGACCGTTACATTAGGTTTCATAGAATTCTGTCAGTTCAGTTCAAGTTTATTTCTCCCAGAAAGAAAATTTGCTTTGCAGCACAGTGCGTTGACATGAAAGAGACAAACATGAAGTAACATAAGCTCAGTAGTACTTCATCAATGAGCTAGCACAATCATAAATATTACAAAAAATAAAGCAACAATACTGCTATACATTTAAATGTGCATAAATACACCACACATGCATACATATATACAAGTATACATATCCACACACACACACACATGCACACATGCATATACACACACGTGTGTATATGTGCGTGTGTGTGTATGTATGCATATATACACACATACATATAAATATGTGTATACGCATACGTGTATATGCATATATATATATATATATGTGTGTGTGTGTGTGCATAGGTGTGTGTGTGTGCATACGTGTATGTGTGCATACGTGTATGTGTGTATGTGTGCATACGTGTATATATATATGCATACGTATATATATATATATGCATACGTATATATATGTGTATATGAAGTATATATATTACTTCTGAAGTCTATGCACATGTCTTTCGTCTTCGATACGTTAAGGTCGAGAGAAAAGTTTTCGCACCACTTTAAAAAGTAATCAACCACAGGGCCATGGCTTGACTCATCATCATGGAAGAGCGTGACAATAACTGAATCCTCTGCAAACTTCAGGATGTATCTGTTCTCAGACTGACTCCTACAGTTGTCTGTGTACAGGATATAAAGGCGCGGTGAGAGGACACACCCTTGTGGTGAGCCTGTGAACAAACCCATCATCCCTGACATGCACCCATTCACACTCACCCTCTAAGACCTGTTTGAGACGAAATCCAGAATCCAACCAGCCAAATTGGTGTGAACACCAAAGTTGTTAACAAGCTTATACGACACCTGATGGCTGAGGAGTAGTCAACAAACGGCTTTGCATGAGTTTTGTAGCCCTCCAGGTGTTTAAATAGAAATAACAAGCAAGGTGGCAGAAACATCTTGAACACCCTGCCCTATTAGCCAGCTGAAGAGGATCAAGGAGGTGTTGGGTTATTTGATGAAGTTGATGTTTTATCAGTTTCTGAAATGACTTCATAATTAGTCTTGAGTCATTCATTCTGCTTACCAAGAAACTAAGCAATCAAGAAATTAAGGAGCTTACCAACCAATAACACAACCAGCCAACTAACCTACCAAACAACCAACTTACCAACCAATCAACAATCAAAACAACCTAACAACCAATCACACAACTAACCAAGCTACCGAAATCCAACCGACCAAAAATGTATGCAATCAAACACCCAACCCACTTATTTAAAAACAATGCAAGAAAACAAGCAACCCACTAACCTAACCAACAAACGAAACAAGCAACAAACACACCAACCAATCAACTAACCTAGCAACCAACCAACCATCTTAGCAAACAAGTGACCAAGAACCACCTAACCTATCAACCTAGCAACCAGCTAACCATCTGAGCAATTAAGCAAGCAAGCAATCAAGTGATGGACTAACTGCTTGCTTGAACACACAAGCCAAACAAGAAACCAACCAACCGACCTGACAACCAACGATCAGTCTACCAACCGAGCTAGTAACCCACCATCTGAGCAAGTGAGCCACTTACCACTTGCTTGCTTAAATAAAAAAAACAAAACAGCAAGCAAGCAACCAAAGGGATGCAAACTGCATGACTAGGCGTATCAGAACAAATCAATATATCAAAGCATACTCTGACAGTTTTCAGGCATATGGGTCAGTTTCACTGTTGTCCCCATTATAAACCTCCAAATTAAAAAAAAAAAAATCCCTTAGATGATGAAGCCTACCACATGGTCACGTGCATGCACAAGTATGGTGTAGATTCAACCTTTGCTTCATATGTCTGGTCCTCACACTATTCCCTCGTGGTACGCCACTTCATGACCCAGAGTCTTTCAGCAGGTCATACAGATACTGGAATATGTGATGTCTATTCAGGAAATAACAGACAGGAATTGTTGAGTAATTAAGAAATCTTTTCTTTGTTCAACTGAAGTATTTTCTATTTCTTCATGAAAGTACATGGATTACTATTAAATTTAAGGGGTTACTCTCTATCCATGAGAATGACCAACAGACAAAGAGGTTCTTGTTGGAGCTTTCTTGCAGCCCATAAACAACCATATGACCCCTGGAGATAAGTGGCAAGAGTTCAAGGAGTGAGGTCCAGACTCTTTCTAGGATTGGCAGTAATCCTATCCTTTTGTAACTTTGGTTTAAGCTTAAAAAAATCCTATCAAAAACAGTGATAATAAAGAAAACATAAATGACGAGTCATCATTTAAGTACCTAATATGCAATCCTTACACTGCGATCTGTTGACTCTTATTCCTCCTCTCTGCAGAGTTGTTCATCGAGCGCTTCTGTATGACGGGTGGAGAAAGTCCCATCGGCTACCTGAAGGCTTACCACACTAACCTGTACCTCTCTTCTGATTCCATCAAGGTTCGAGAAGCTCTGGAGGAAGGTTAGTGTAAAGAGAGAGACGGTGGCCCTTACTGAGGAGCATTAATTTAAGACTTAGGATACAAAAGTTAGCGGCACCACTTCATGCTGTGTAAGATGTTTACTTAATTTTTCAACGATACATTCAGGTATAGCAGCAGCCACCATGTTTACCCCAGAGAAGAAGTCAGAAGTGTCTGAGACTCAGCTGCGCGTGGCCTTTGATGGTGATGCTGTCCTCTTCTCTGACGAGTCGGAGCGCATTTTCAAGGCTCACGGACTGGAAAGGTTTTTTGAGCACGAGCAGGCCCACGAGAACAAACCTCTGGCCCATGTAAAGTATCCATAATCATCACAATGACACTACTATTTGATATTTACTACAATTATTGAAAGAATGCAACTGCTTGGGTTTCATATATTCGTATCTATTGCCATTATTTCTAATACTTACGATAAAATTGTTATGACAATGAAATGAGGACATGTGGCAACATCTCCAAAAAATCTGACTGTGCACGATGAGAGCCATTACATGATCAAACGGACAATTAACAGCCAGATCAGGAAAATTATTGTCAAGTTGTAAATAGGAGTATGCCTGATATGTCAATAGATGGTTGTTGAGCAGGAAGACAATGTGAATCAGCGTCATCATCACTGATCCATGAACAGATCAGAAAATACTTTCCACACTGAAAAAAATAAAGAGATAACCTCATAGATAAAAGGTTTTGGGTTCAAATCATCTTTGGGGACCTGGGGCCTGTATGGGTGGATTTTGTATGTTCCCATTTTTGCGTGGGATCCTTCCACAGTTCAAAAATATACATGATACCCCTATCTACGGTGGCAGACAGGGGGGAAACGCACTGCAGCCATCAATTTGACAATACGCGCGTGCTGCATATTGATAAAGCCACATTATAAAAGAAATTTGTATACATGATCAACTTTAGTCAAGTGATTAGAAAAACAGGTATTTCTTCTTCTATTTCAGTTGAGCAAATAGGTATGTTACAATCGTCAACCATAACAATTGTAGCCACAGACAGGTGAAATCAGAGCAGTATTGATTATCTCATTACAATGGCACCTGTTAGTGCAAAAGGAATTGGCAAAAAGATTTTAAAAAAAGGCGACAGAGAATCTGCAGCCCAACCCAGGTCGACCTCAGAATGAAAAATAATAACCAGATTACAAGGGTATATCCTCAAAGCCCAAAATCCCCTGCGTTGTACAATGAATTCTCTTGATTGAACTCATCAAATTCAATTGCATATGATTCGACTACTGCATAAATTTGGACTAAATCGGAGCGGTGGTTAGGAGGTTAGGTTTGGAAAGCAGTGTTTTTCTAAAAGCATCCCCTAGTGAGTACAATATACTCTTTTAGCATAAAACATGTAAATAAAGATAAATCTCCTCGAGTTCAGTCGTACGCACTAAATTTGGACTAGATCAGAGCCATGGTTGACAAATTATGGTCAGTAAATTTTTGGAGATAAAGCTCCACCTGATGTAAGAAATGCACAGCAGACTTATCCCAAATTCAATCCAGTTCTTACTCGCACTAAATTTAAAAATCATCCCTCTAATTGTATTTGAGATATCGCATTCAAACTGAGAAGCTTTGGCAAAAGCGGATAGGAATGCAGACATGGCGGTGGCAGAGTTTAGGATTCCATAATATCCCTGACTTCCTTGGGATATAATATAATAACTCTTTGTTGGCTTATTAGCTACCACACATTTCTTCAAATCTTTGGACAACTTTGGGGGAAACCCATGTAGACAATCAAGCAAATCTTGGAAATTACCGTGCTTTATGATTGCATCTACTGTGTCTGCAGTAGAAAGAAAGAAAAGACGTGTCTGTGTACGTACAGAGGCAGATAAATACAAAGAGTGATGCATATACTGATACAAAATGGAATTTGTAACATAAGAAGCCTCTTTAACATATTAAAAAAAAAATTAAACTCCATCAGATTTTGGTAGAGGGCAAAAGGTTATGTATTATTGTCATAAATAAGTAAATATTTTGCTTTAAAAAAAAGGATATTTTGGTCACAATGTTACACACTTTACCGATATTCACATTTTTATGTCATTTATATAGTTCATGCAACATCCTTCCGTACTTCTTCATGTGTACATACATTCATAGCATTCAACATCTAGAAATGACTGAGTATTCTGTTTTTCACCGACTGTGATTATAACATTAACATTTTATCTTCAACTGTGTGATGTAACTAACCAGAGAGAGTTTGTTTTTAAACTTTATCGATACTCCCTTGCCCTGTCACGGTATTTTGTTATCTCAGGAATCATCATCAGCCCAGGGAATTATTGGCAATGCTCTAATAAAACAGTTGAATAATTTAAATAATACATATCGGGCAAAATATGTTATGAAAAGATTACACATATTTAAGTATATTGAGCCCAATAGAAAGGTAAACGTATTCAATCAATGACTGCAGACCTAAAATATTATTTTTTTTCTCCAAAGGGGCCACTGAAAGGTTTCCTGGAGGCTTTAGGAAATCTCCAGAAGAGGTTTTATGATAAAGGTCATCGTATGGACTGCCCCATCCGAACCTACTTGGTGACCGCTCGCAGCGCAGCCAGTTCTGGTTCCAGAGCCCTAAAAACTCTCCGCTCCTGGGGACTGGAGATCGATGAGGCTCTCTTTCTGGCAGCGGCCCCCAAGGGTCCCATACTTGAAAGGATAAGGCCGCACCTATTCTTTGATGACCATATTTTTCATGTGGAGGGGGCAGTAGAATTGGGCACGGTGGCGTGCCATGTTCCCTATGGAGTAGGTCAGAATGTCCCCAGGAGAGTAGTCAAGGACAAAGAGACTTGTTCAGCACCCCAGTAGGCGGGACATCCGTGTGCAGAGGAAAAGAAAACTACAGGGACATTTGATTTTGGATTTCAGCAGCTGAATAGGCTATCTACTATGGTATAGTATTTAATGATATATATCTAGCCAGCAAGCTAGCCTTTCGGGAACACCAAACGGTCTACTCAAAGTCCCTTAAGGAGGCTCGGTCACTGTTCTACTCAAACATTATCAAAACCAGTCCTGGAAATTCTAATCAGCTGTTTTCCACTATCAATCATCTTCTTAAACCACAAACTCCCCCAATTACAGAAGAGCACCGTAATCATTTCATGGCTTTCGTCAAATCAAAAATTGACTCAATCTGTTCTGTCTTTTCTGGTTCCTCCTCTCTACCTATCCAGTCTGCTTACTCAGTTTTTGATCTCCCAGCCTCTAAAGTTCTTCCCAGAAATCTCACAGCAAGAGGTTGAGTTTATCATCATGACGATGAAGCCCTCCACCTGTGCCCTCGACCCCTTTCCTACAGCCCTAGTGAAAACTAACATCTCTTCCATCAGTCCCCTGATCACCGCTGTAATTAACCAATCCCTCCATTCCGGCTTTGTTCCATCTGCCCTAAAAGCCGCCATAATCAGACCACTCCTCAAAAAACCTACTCTCGATCCAGAAGTTTTTGCTAATTAAAGGTCCATTTCCAAACATCCACTCCTCTCCAAAGTACGGGAAAAAGTAGTTGCCTCCCACCTCCAGGACCACCTCAAATACATCAACCTCTTTGAAACCATTCAGTCTGGTTTCTGCTCCGCCCACAGCACAGAAACAGCTCTGCTTGTAATCACGAATGACCTACGGATGGCAGCAGATGCTGGTTCACCTTCCCTCCTGATTCTCCTTGATTTGTCTGCTGCCTTCGACACAGTTGACCATGGAATACTACTACACCGCCTACATCACACCACTGGACTCACTGCCACCGCCCTAAACGGGTTTCAATCCTACTTCAATGACAGAACAGAATACGTTTCCCTTAGAAGTTCAAGGTCCCGGACACACACACCGTCACCTGTGGGGTCCCCCAGGGATCAGTCCTTGGCCCCATTCTCTTCATACTGTACCTGTTCCCCCTTGGCCATGTCATCAGTCGATATGGACTCTATTCCATTGTTATGCTGATGACACGCAAATCTACATAAAAACTGACTGCTGCCCCTCGTCTGTGGAATGCCCTCCCTGACCATGTGAGGGCTCCACAGACGACTGACGCATTTAAAAAAGGACTTAAAACCTATTATAACTTTAACATTGCTGGTCTTTGGTCAAGTTTTAATATAGTTATTTTATTTTTTATTGATGCTTTTATCTGCTTTTACTTAGTAGCACTTTGAGATTTGATCCAAATGTAAAGTGCATTATAAATTAAATGTATTATCTAAAAATATATGATGCATTAAAAAGTAATTAACCAAATTGCGAAGCAATATGAGATATATGATATTGTAATTACATAGTAATATATAATAAAAACATTAAATAATTTATTTACCAGTTTATGAAATTTCAGTTCAGAGGATTTTATTTGCCTAGTGTCCATTCGCAAAACTATCTAATGAAGAACTTCAAGCTGGGAAAAGTCGTAGTAATTAAAGATTTCTCATAGAACAATGTTTCTGAGTATTTAATGTACATTGATTAAAACCAGTTATGAATCCTTTACAACATTTATAACTGCCTTATTAACATATAGAGAATATTAACTCTAATCAAGTTGATTTTCACAATCTAGCAGCTCTAAATGTATTCCCATTAATAATTCATCCTTTTCAACTGATAAAACATTTTAAAGTTGTACTCAGCAGACGGAAATCTACCTCAATATCAGCAGATTCCTGTAATACATTCCATGTATACATTCACTTATTTTCACTCACATTGCCAAAAGCCATTCAAAATAAAGAATTCCCCATTAATACATAATCATCCAAAATTTATTAAGATATCATTTTTTTTCAATTATAGTCCGACCCAAGATTTGATGCGGGGGCCTGATTAAAAGCCACACAGCTGAAACCGAAGTCTTGTCACCACATGTGATCTCTTCGATTCTGCAAATGAATGGGCTTTCTCTTTTTTTTTTCCTTAAAAATTTTGTCTTTTCTCTCACTGTTTTGGGGGGCGTTTGTTGTTTTGCAGCAATGTTGCATGTTGTCAGAATATATTTGTCCTACAGTTGGTTTGATCAATGGAAATGAAGTATATGGTTACCCTCTTAACAGGTTTTGCTTTATATTTGTTTAATATTTATCCAAACATTTATTTTAAGTTAGCCTTCATTGACGTCCACGTGAAATTAAATTTAGGCGGCTACCTTTTGCCCCTTTGTATGGGACAATACACTACCCACCATGTCCACAACTGCACATTTAATTTAATTGTACATAATGTTGCTCTGTTATTCTGTAACATGCTCTTGCTGCTGTAACACTGCAATGTCCCCATTGTGGGACTAATAAAGGTTTATCTTATCTTATCTCTTTATTGTTTCAAGTCTTCCTTGTTTTTTTAAGATTTGTGTGTTATTGGTTCTGTTGCTCTGCGGTCCTGAGTGCTAACTGCTTTAGCTCAGATGTGAATTCTGGGTAAATCTAGACTAAATTATCAATGTGTATTGTTGACCAATTACATTTTCCAAATTGTTTCAAGGTAGAATTAAAGATGACTGTATTCAATGAAGACTCGTTCCTGTCTTCATTGAATACATCATTATACAATACAATCATTCTCTGCCTTGGTTGTTAAAAGAAAAAGCCAGTGAATTACTTCAAGATATTTATTAAAGGAATAAAAGAATCAAAACATGCAATCAACCGTAACATTATCACCACTGATGGGTAAAGTGAATACAATTACATCAAGACAAGGCATCTGTCAGCAATATTCTTTCCCCCGTCTTGAATTGTTACGTAGTAAAGGTTTGTAACAAGTGCAAGCTTTCCACATATTGCTGCTTTACTTAGTGAGACTTCCATGATCTTACATTTGGACCTTTTTTAGTGAACATCAAGAGGAATGGAAAGATCTGAGGTAAGACAGCTTCTTAAAATGCCTCCTTTGTTGAAAATACTCTAACTTAAGTGCTTGAGGCAATATTTGTCATGCGAACTGTAAATCATTGAACATAGAATGGACTAGGGAAAACAAAAGAATGTAATTCTTCATATTGACTTGTTCAACCTTTAAGGAAGGATTTGAGGTACTTCAGGGGTAAGTGAGAGGTTTTTTAGTGTCTGTGTGAAATTTCAATGATGCATGACGCTCAAACTAATGTTACTAAAAAAATTTCATTCGAAAAATTCAAGACCAGTAAAACCACATTTTATGATTAGTATCCTCATATCAGATGCGTGACAGCTTATAAAGGCAACGCTATTATTTTCTATTAGAATTCTGACTTTAAAATCATTCTGAGAATAAAGACAGAGGTCCAACTTCAATCTAAGCTCTATTCTAATGGATTAATCTGGATAATTCAGATATTAAAGTGAAGATTAGTAATGTAATGGAATTGAAGAAAGTTTGAGATCCACTGGCTTAGACCGTCATCAGCCCCCCGCTGATCACCAGCAGACCCCTCATGAGCAGATCATTTTCCAGCCAGCGCTCCTGCTATTGCTCCAGCCCCCGCCACAACGACAGAGGCAGCTCCTGACAGACCAGCTGCACCTGCAGCAAGAATGAAGAGGAAGAGGATGTTCAGTTTGAGCAGTAGAAACTACAAATAGTTATGGGATGGGGGTGGATTAATTATTTCCCTGAAAGGTTGGGCAGATCCTTCATGTTAACGCTCTAACTCAAAACTGTTTCATGGATGATTTTCAGACTTTATATCCTCATAGACCTCTGTAAGAGGAAGAACTGGATTGATTTTGGGGAAGGGTTTGTTACATATTCCCACCACTATGGGGGAGCTTAGTTTTGGTTTTGGGCCTTTAACTTCCAAAATGATTGTCCTATTTAGTCCAAATGAATCGATTGAGAATCTGTTTAGTATATTTTATTTTTGACTCTAATAGTTTATTTTTACCCAATAGAGATATCTTTTCTTTGGAGGTTATATCAAATATAACCTCCAAACCGTTAGTGTGATTTAGTTAAAATGTTGTGTATATGAATCTACACAATATATATGCACTGCTCACAAAAATTAATGGAACACTGAATCATCACAGTATGACACCAATCCCCGGCCTCATGTGGTCAGAGTGTGTAGGCAGTTCCTGGAGGATGATGGTATTGATGTCATCGACTGGTCCTCATGTTCCTCGAACATGAAACCACCTGAGAACCTCTGAGACGTTCTGTATCGCTGCATAAGACGCCACCACCACTGACAACAGACTGTCCAGGAGGCCTGATCCAGGTCTGGGAGGGGATCCCCTAGGACACAATCCTTCTTCTCATCAGGACCAAGCCCAGATGTGTCCAGGAGGTCCCTTTGGCATGTGGGGCTCAAACTCACTCCTGGGTCACATTATGAGTTGTTGTGATAAAATTCACTCCAATTGGATCAGTCTGGGATTTCAGTCTTTCACTTTGATTTTTGGTGTAATTTAGAATCCAGCCCTTAATGGTTCAATGAATTTGATTTCCATTCATCGTTCTGGCATAATTTTGTTCTAAAAGAATTGGGCAATGTATATCAATAAAGATTTTAAACTTGAATGTTTCTTTCATCGAGATCTGGACTGTGATTTAAGTTATAAAATTATAATAGTTCATATTTTTACTCATTAGGGTAAGCTTGTTGTTTAAAATACATTTTTTTCTATCGTCCGTAACTTCAGAAATAAAGTTAACTCTATTTACCTTAACTTACATAATTGAGCTTGAGTCATTATGGACGGTTTGCGATTATAAATGAGCCACACTTAATGGAATTGTTTGTACAATGCAAGGGGGGGGGGCTTTAGCCTGTAATACATTTCTGCAGACCCAAAGTAAGTGCTATTCTCATGAAGTAAAACACTTTCTTTATCAGGATTGGGACTAAAGGAATGGGTGGAGCGCAAAAGATTGTCCAGATTTCCAATTTTGGCATGAGTCAGCACAGTGGCATTCTGGGTAGCTCGGTCTCAGTTGCAAGACTGACATTTTCCGTAGAAGACTGAAACCAGAGAGGAAGGCGGAAAAGAGCCACAGGAAGTTTTGTTTGCCAGCTTAACTGCTGCCCCTTCTGCAGGGAAGGACAGCTTAAACATCAGACATTTATACGAATACAACAATAAGACCAATATTATTAGTAATTGTACCTCTACTTTTAATATTCGAGGCAGAATATGAAAATTGTAATGTAACGTGCAATATTACTCTTGGTCATACTCAGGATCATTACGTTCTTTATAATGTTCAATGGAGTGAATGCCATCATGTTACTACTAAACTATTTATATACTTTTCACTCATATTTAATACCCTATCGCTTTCACTCAAGCACGGTACAGTTTTGCTACTGTTTTGGGGCAAAATCTCTAGCAAAAATTTGAGTTTAAAAACTTTTTGCAATATCGCTTTGGCTGTATTTTAAGCAGGACCCATAATGCACCTGTGATAAACATTCATACGGTACATTGACGTCTAACTAATAAAACCACATGATTATCATCTGCTTAATGAGACAGGATGACGTTCACCTGCTGACTGCAAAGCAGCCACGACTCCTCCTGCTACCACTCCTCCTCCGTTAGCAACAGCTGCACATGACATCATTTTTGCAGCGACTGATCCTGCAGCTATTCCAGTCGAGGTGAAGCCTGCTACTCCCAGTGCCACTGGGGCACCGACCAGTGCAATTGCTGCACACAGTTTAGAACAAATCAGAGGATCTTAGTGAAGACTGCACTAATCAGGGGATGGGAGTCGTATTTAGAACATTTATGTCATTCAAAACACAAATACCACACTGTGCAAATAGTAAACCACAAGTTAATGTCGCAAATCAAAACCCCTAACAAATAGTAAACCGCAAGTTAATGTCGCAAATCAAAACCCCTAACAAACAGTAAACCACAAGTTAATGTCGCAAATCAAAACCCCTAACAAACAGTAAACCACAAGTTAATGTCGCAAATCAAAACCCCTAACAAATAGTAAACCACAAGTTAATGTCGCAAATCAAAACCCCTAATTATAAGGGTGGATGTATTATCAGTGAAATGTATTTGTTGTGACGTATCAAAGGACAAATAAAGGTTTGTCCTTTGATACGTCAACGTGATCAAACGTAAGTCAACGGACAAATCGTTATTTGTCCTTTGTCTTTATTTCACACAATGGTAATAAGTGTTTCTTTTTTAAATTTTATTTATTTATTCTTTTTTTTTTGTATGTGTTGTAGGCCTGTGAGGCATTTCACTCGGTTATATGTTAGTTAATTTGATTTACTTAACGTACTTGGAGGTTTGATCATCATGAGCTACTCATAGCTTCACTATCCCGTGAGAACATCACCTCAACTTCTACTTAAGATTAGCCTATTTTCAATTTCGTGATGTTATTTGAAGGGACTTTCCAGATAAGTGCAATAATCTACTAAATCCCTTTGTTACTCTACAATGTAGTAAACGTGAGGAAAAAAGTGAAAAGAGATGATTTCTGAAAACATACCTGCTCCTCCCACAACAGCCATAGCTGTAACTGAAACAAAAGACGAAAATATAGGTCAGTTTTTTCAGATCATCGTGTTTATACACCTGTGGTTGCAAGAATATTATGACAGTGAAAATATTTTAAGAAAGTGAAGAAATCCAGTGCAACTTACAGAGACTCATTCTTTCTTCGTGTCTTTGCCGTAGCTGTAGTTTGGACTGTACAAATGTGTGTGGGCTGAGCCACATATACTGCAGGCTGACTTGAGTTTCTTTAGAAACGAAACTTAGACCTGAGTTGATGACGCCAGAGGGCGCCAGAGAGCATTTCTTTATTTCACACGATTGTAATAATTATAATAATAATAGTAATAATAATAAATGTATTTGTAGTGCACTTTTCATTCGATGAATCTCAGAGTGATACAGGTTTAAAAAACAAAACCAAAACAGGAAACAACAATCATTTAATATATTTAACACATCATTCTCGTAATTACTCTTTTTCTACGCTGGGAAATTTCACATTCATTTTATGTCAAAAGTCTTTATTTACAAAAAGATCAACAATGATCAACCATAAGTGTAAAACCATCTCAGTATTATTTATGTAGGTCCAAGCTTTTGCTGCCAAAACAGTTCTGTGATGCCCTGTCTGTCCTTCAGAACCAAAAAGAACTGTTTCAGTAATTTGTGCTACACTATCTCTCCTCATTGATCAGGCACAATATAGTTTTTTCTTTCGTTGCTACTTTCGGTAAAAATGTAACATAGATGTAAGGTATGTTCTCACAGTTTACTACTCTAAGACTTTAACGTTATTACAAATAAACCTTTTTGGCCAATTTAGTTTCAAGAAGTATTATGATGTGATTGTGAAAGTTCACTGTTACCGCATTAATATAAGAATACCGACATTTTAAAGTGTAGTTGGAAAATATACTTGAACTTTGCTTGAATCTCCTTGAAAATTTACTTGAGTAAAGTTATGAATGCAGGGCTTTTATTTAAATTTGAGTATTTTCAATGTTTGCTTCTAGTACTTTATCTCAAGGAAATTATGTGAATACTTTATCCACCAACATTTATTTAGAACACTGACGTATCCTGCTTAGATAGCTCGTCACGTGGTCAGGTTTGCGCATGCGTATTGCCTCTATGGAAGAAGCTGCCCACTGCCATCATTCCTTAGTGATGCAGGGGAGCTGCTAGCTGCTAGCTGCTCAGGTTTACCGCAGACCCTGTAGTCTCTGAGCTCTGCTGCATGTTTTAGTCCGCTGGAAGACGCCTAATGTCTGTGGCTAACGCGAAACACACTGTCCTGAATCCGGTAAGAGGTTTGTCATTATTATTATTATCTTCTGCCGCCATGGAGCTTTTAAATGCAGCTAAAACTAAGTACAACTCGCTGTGTTCTCCTAAAGGTCCTACACAATAATCAAACCCGAGAGATCACACGCTCTCATTATTCTAGTCAGGCATTAAAACATATTTTATGTGAGCACCACCTCTACCCGGTGGTCTAACGTCACCTCCCCACCTCCTCAGGTCATCCCATACACGGGGCCCATACCTGGAGGCCTGCACCCTGGGGAGATTATCATCATCCAGGGCACTGTGCCCCCAGATGCGGACAGGTGAGATGTAGTCAACCCTGTAATATAGGGCTTATTAGGAAAGAGAACCAGATACTCCTCATTTTCTCAACTGTGTTCAAACCATAGAGGCTTATTCTGAACCCCAGCTGCTTCCCAGCACACAGTTTAATGTTAGAAAGGTGCAGAATTTGTCTCCTGCATGTAGAAACGTCTGCATGCTGTCTTGCATATGCTGGACAATTAGCATACTCACATGTATGCACAACATTGCATGGGTGTGCAACAGAATTAACCTCATTCATATGCTTTCAAAGATTATTATGCATTTCCGAGTCAAAGGAGCTCACTGGTGTGGATTTTGAGATGTATTATCTCTCCAGTTCTGCTCTTGTGTTTGGATTCACAAGTCATGTAATGTTTGATATGCAACAGTACACGGCTATGGTCATCATCAGCACTCAGACCTAGGAGGATGCACGTTCTCACGCCACTCATCGGATCATTTGGAGACCCGATGAGGTCGACTAGTTTGGAGGAGGTGCGTCACGAAGACACTTGTTGTCTGGGGTAGGGTCTGGACCAAAGCTATGCAAGACCTCTGAAGTGTCTTGTCTGCTCTTAACCGACAAGAAAATATAAGTGACTGAGTGGAGTGGACAGATTTTCTGGAGACTCCCTGTACTTGTATCGATTTTCTGTTCATTGTTTGGTTTCAAATCTTATGTTTTAGTAAGTATACGTTATTTTAAAGATTTAGTCTTTGGGCTAAAGCTTCCATGTTTACGTACCATAGTTAACTGTAAATGTCAGTCTTAATTTATCCACTGTTTGACGTATAGTTAAACGCCATGGATTTTATTTTTGGTTGATTTGGTTGTTTCCACGTTCTTATCGTCTGCTTCAAGGCTATTACACACTGCATGATCAAATGTTATGTGGATTTTGAATTCTCTTATGCCGTTTCTCAGTGACTTAATAACATCCTCTGAAGAGGCGGACCAACAACCAAATGATCAAAACCCATAAATATGCCAGAAAGTGGCGTTTGAGGAGCGTTCCTCTGTGACATACCACGCTTAAATCAGCAAAAAACGTCAAAACCAATAAAATCGATTTACAACATTGATAAATGCTGACAATCTCATTCTTAATCACACTGAAATAAGAAGCAGGCCGATTTTACTCACTTCTCTGAGCTCTCTTATATTTTATTTTAAGAAAATTAACTAATTGGAAAATATATACATTTTTATAATTTCAAGAAAATTCTGTTTCCTTGGTTAAATAATAATGGTAAAAATTGTAACGGTAAACAATAAATAATACAATAATAATATATATTTTTATTATTATATTTATTGATGATGCTTTACAGGACAAAATAAAATACATGTGAAAAACGGTGATAACATTTCTTGTAGAATATAGTAATATAAACACAATATTTGATTTAACAAAATAGACAATCAATCCAAAACAGGTATAAGAAGTGACATGAGATAAAATCCAGGCCAAACCCCTAGTAAAAGCACATTTATAAGGAGCCAGCAATTCTGACCTCCTAGGTGAGATTGATCCAGAGACTAGAGGCTCGAACCGGGAAGGCCATGTCCCCTTGGTCATTAACTTTTGTTTGGGGACAGCTGACAGAGCCTTGGCTGTAGACCTCTGGTGTTCCTACTGGTAGCTTTGGCCCATCCATCCTCAAGGCCTTTTGACAACAACTGGTTATCAACATTTCACAAAATATGTCAAAAATGAATTCATTTTGAGGTCTCCGTTCTACCCACTCATACTGCCTCCTCCTTCCCCGGATTAAGCTCAGCACCATGGTTGATCGGGCCTTCTGTTCTGCTGCCCCTCGTCTGTGGAATGCCCTCCCTGACCATCTGAGGGCTCCACAGACGACAGACAAATTTTAAAAAGGACTTAAAACTCTCCTTTTTATCAGAACCTATAACTTTTAATTACCATTGCTGCTTTTTGTTCCTGTTTTTATATAGTTATTATTATATTTTTACTTTGTAGCACTTTGAGATTTGATCCAAATGTAAAGTGCATTATAAATTAAATGTATTATTATTATTAATTACTACAATCAGTTTAAAGCTGGACTTTTATAGTAATAAATTTAACTAATTACCATTCTCTCATTTATTAATTAATCATAGCCTTGTTTGTTGGCATTAACTGAAATAAAAAAGATCTACAGGAACAGGGAACAGTTGCAGATCTTTAAAGCCATTTAAGTTATGCTTTCATATTTTTTATTCTGTGGATCAAACAGCCGTTTAAAACTGGATTTTGGTTTATGCCCACCAGGTAGAATACTGTGATGTCACGTGAGGCGCTGGGGCAGCCGCCCACTTTACCTGGCGGGTAATCCCTCCCTGGTGTGCTTCTCTGCAGGTTTCAGGTGGACCTATCAAGCGGCTGCAGCACCAAGCCTCGCTCTGACGTCGCCCTGCACTTCAGCCCTCGCTTCAGAGGCCCGCCCCATGTGGTCTGCAACTCCCTGAGGCAGGAGAGCTGGGGCAATGAGCAGACGCTGCATCAGCTGCCCTACAAATGCGGCGCTCCGTTCGAAACCATCATCCTGGTGCATGAGGACGCCTTCAAGGCCGGTGAACGACAATTACAATTAGCGACGTCATTCATAGAAAAACTAAAATGCTAAAATACTCATCCTCACCCATAGGTGGCGGTTAACGGTGCCCACCTGCTGGAATATAAGCACAAAATCCCGCTAACCAGGGTTGACACGTTCTCTATATCTGGGAATGTCAGGGTGCACGCCATTGGTTACATCCCAAATTCAGTGAGCACATCTGCACCCCTTGTTGGCCTTACTTTGCCCTCATATGCAGGTTTGTTTGATTGACATGTCTGATACATTCTATGTTGGCTTCTTCCTCTCTTAGGCGATATACTCCGAATCAGGTGACTTGGTGAGTTTTCCCATTTTAGTCATCAACACAAAACCTCCCTTCCACAAATACGCTCAGTATGTCGTGATGCCCGTGGAACCAGTTTCCATTTCCTCAAATATTCCATTGTCTGTGCACTGTTGATCAGGGTTCTCTGTGCACACTCTTTCAATGGCAAACTCTGGTTTATAACTTAGGGCCAACTTCATGATAGCATTTTCATCTTCACTTTAAAAGTGAAAGAACCTGAAAATTTCATTTTTTCAGAGAGAACACACAACACTTTGTAATTTGAAAATCTTTTTCTCGAGAGGACTCCTCTTCTGGATATAACTAGACTAGACTTGAACTAATAATCCTTAAATTCTATTCCAGGAACTCTTTCATCTACAGATCTGTCTAAAGGTATTAAGTTAGGAGAGAAAACGGTTATGCTATTGGAGCCCCTCCTGGTTTCCTTCTATTTTTCGTGTCTCATTAAAAACCATGTTGGATCTTCAAACAAACTTTAAACATAAATTCTTAAATACTAAATGCAGGTTTTAATGATGCGTTTGTTTAATAAGGAAAGCATATATGAATGTTTGATGGCTAGAAGTCCACCTTTAGCATCAACAAGTGTAAACATACACCTCTGGTGACTGGAGACCAGTCTCTAGCATCACCGGTGGAAAGTTTGGCCCCGTCTTCTTCACATAACTGCTATAATACTGATGCATTAGGAGGGTTTAGGTTCAGGTCTCACCACAGCATCTCTGTGGGGCTCAGGTTTAGCCTTTGACTATGTAGCAATATTTTAGCCATTCAGAGGGGGATCTGCTCCTCTGCTTGGGATCATCGTCTTACTGTGAATTCCAGTTGTGTTGAGCTTCATCTCACAGACTTGTGACCCGGCAGTCTCCTTCAGAACATTCTGTTAGAGGGAATAATTCTTGTCTCCTTAAGTATTGTGTGTTGGAATGCTATATTTGTTTCGTGCAAGTGGCTTTCCTTCGACTATCCTGCCATGGATGCCATTTTTGGCCTGAGTCCTTTGAGTTGAGGAACAATGAATGAACCTTAGTTGAGGTGAGAGGTGTCTGCAGGTCCTTGGATGTTTTGGATCCTGAATTAGCCTTTTCTGTACTCTTCGAAACATTTTGGAAAGTCAAGCACTCCTGGAGAGTTTTACTATTGTTCCAGTTCTCTGTTTGTACATAACCTGTCTCATTGTGGATCTGTGGTGTCCCAGAGCCTTAGAAATAGTTTCTTCATGATTTTTGTATAGTGTCACTGGTGAGTCTTTCGGGCAACTTCCTGCCTCCGAAAATTGTCTGTTTAAGATAATGGTGTGACTGAGCGGTAATCAGGATGGGGCGTGGCTAATCTAGCTGCAACTGTTTGGTAGATTTTGGATCAAGTTTCTAAAAGTGCAACACTTTGTAATCATCTTTGACTAAGCGTTCTAAAATTATCTTTAGATTTCTCAGTAATTATGATAAATGTATAAATGGCTTTATTCTGATTCCAGATGCTCCCTTACAAAGGAAGTATCCTCAAAGGACTGACTCCCGGTCAGCACATCACGATTAAAGGACAGGTCAGCATGTATCCTCACAGGTAAATCTGAACTCATCATCTTCTCATACTAAACAGAATGAAAATGATATTACCCACTGGTAGTTTATTTTTCTAAAACATGCACCTTTATTCCACCATTCCTCCAGTTTCACAATAAACCTCCGCGACAGCCGGAGAGAGAACATCGCTCTCCATCTGAACCCGCGGATGAAGTCTGGCGTGTTCATCAGGAACTCATACCTGAGCGAGTCCTGGGGTCAGGAGGAGCGGGAGATGCCCTTCTTCCCCTTCTCATCGGGGGAGTACTTTGAGGTAGCAACCACCTTCAGCTCCCCTTTATTTTGAACAGCTTGTGCATAAAATGTCTAAGCACTTAATGTGTATGATTTATCCACAAGTCGATCAAGAATGATCCTTTCTGGGTTTTCTTTTTGTCAGATTCTCATCCTCTGTCAGGCCCATCAGTTCAAGCTGGCAGTGAACGGCTCCCACTTGTTTGAGTTCAGACATCGGGTGCAGGACTTGGGAAGCATTGACCAGCTGGAGATCATGGGCGACCTGGACCTGAATGATGTTAAACTGTGGTGACTGCCGACTCAGAAACCAGCTTCGCAGACAGCTCTCCTGGTTATTGATGCTACGTTAGCTTAGCCACAATGACCCCTACAATGGATGCTGAGAAGTACAAACCACTGTGCTGGATTCAGGTCGGGTCAGCCTTGCAGCAACCATCACAGATTCTAAGATAGTCTAGCATCACGGTGACCATGGACCAGACCTACCGTTGAGTTTTATCTGTCAACAGCCGCTGCTAGACGACAGATGAGTGTTGACAGTGCCGGGGTGTCGGACTGAGAGCCACCATGAATGTTTACAGCTTTCCCTTTGGTTCATTTCTGATAACTTCTCTAGCGCATCCCTGCTGTGATCACTATTGGCGCACCGTCTCATTAAAACATGAAATGTGTATAAATGTTAATAAGCAGTCACGTTCAGGCTTTTTTTTGAATACAGGACAGCGCATACAGAAAAAATGAAAGTGTACAGCCTCGCTCTTATATAGCAAAGCCCCAGAAAGACTCATTTAATTTAATTAAAAAAAAACTGGGAAACATTTGTCTTCATTACTATATAATTACTAGTCATTGAATGTTTTCTGGAAATTAAAACGTCTCTAATTTATGTAAAAATAATATTAATCTGAGATTTTTTAAATTAATAAATAATAAAACATAAATTAAACAGCATGCTGACTTAGAGCTTGCCCACATTTCTTCGCTTCATTATTATTTTTAAAGCACTCTGCTGTAAAAAGTAATAATCCTCAGGATTATTCAAAGGGCGATAACCTCCAACAATTTTAATATTCAAGCCCATTTAAAGATGGAATGGTGCAGCCACAGAACTAAAGCACATAACACAACAGGGTCAGTTCATTTAAGTAATCAGAAGTTCCATTTTGCAGTGTTTATGCAACAAGCTACAATAGAATCCTCCATTCGTGATCATTTCCTGTCCTGTAACAATCGACCCTGCTTCAAAATGAAATGAATAAAGTATGTGTGATAGTTATTTTCCAATGTCAATCTTTTTGCCTGTTGTAAATGTAAAATATGTATGAGAAACCTTCCCTGTGTATCATAAGTTAATAAAAATGTTATTGCTTAATATGATTTCACAGTTTATTCTAGAAGTGCAACAGGATGGAAATAAAAGTTTTTGCACATTTATGATGATTCAGGTGATGGAACAGAACCCTTAACGAACTGAGCCTTTAATTGGATTCATATTAGTGTCCATCTGATGAATGAAAGACTAATAAAATTCCCACCTGCTAAATTTATTTGGCTGTCCAGAAGCTTCCGGGGAGACAAATTGAGCATTAAGTGAATGTTTTAATTTCTGCTTCGTGTTAATGGTGCAGTCAAACTGGAACAAAAAACAAACATGTCTGAATCAGTTTCATGACTGAGCTGGACCTGCTGGACCTGCTGGACCTGCTAGACCTGCTGTGCCTTTAAAACAAGATTGGTTAGAATGGACAGAATTAAAACAGTAAAATTTAAGTGTTGAAAGTGGAAGTAGGTTGACCAATTTTTAATTCAAAAATATTGGTTACGTATAGAGGAAACAGAATTCAGCCGCCTAAACTGACTGAAGTCTGATCGTTGAAAAAAAGAAAAACCTCAGCTGCAGTTCTCCTGCTGAACCACAAGGTGGAAGACGAGAGTCAAATGTTTAACTGGTGGTATTCACTCATGCAAGGCCTTCAAATCTCTTTCAGTAAATATATTAGTTCTTGTTTTCATCAGTGCTCATCAAAGGTTGGACCTACATTTGTAATATAGTTTGAATTGCATCAGCAAGGAATGCAAATCTGCTTCATTCACACCTATAACAGGAATGTTATCGACACCACAGACTTTATTCCCTCTAAAGCTCAGCATTAATGCAATTGCCTCTGATAAAAAGTTGGTGTTTTATTACTGCCACAGGAAATATAATAATTTGTTAGACCAAGAATTTGTAATAACCATTGTACAGTAAGACAACCTCTTTTTTTTACATAGAAAAAACATGATGATATGCAACGTGGTGCCATCAACCATCGCAATGCTGAGAATTTCCAAGAAGGAAGAAAGGCAAAAAACACTGTCTGCTCAACAACAGGCGACTAGGCTAATGTTAGCTTTACAAAAAAACAATACTCGAAAAAAAAAAAATCAGAACCTGTGATCCACTTCTTTTCAAAAAAAAAGAAAAAGTCATGTATTCTTTATTTTTGCTTGACATGGCTCACAGACATACAGCACTTTGAAAGAGACTCCCCCCATAAAGTTTTCAGGAGCAAACAGACTTTTTTCCTTGAAGTATAAAACAAAAAAGAGCCGAGGATGTCGGAGTTGTCAAACAGGTCACCACACCTGGAAACAGCCCTCATAGTCCGAGCAGAGAGGTTTGGCAAGACACCGGCTGAGGACGACTGGTCTCACTTTGCTTCATTTAAAATCCACTCCTTTTACTAGCAGCTGAGTTTAAACCTTTTTCAGTTCTCATGTCCTGCTGAGGAGAAAAGGAAGGGAAGCTGAGTGAGCTGCTTCAACAGTGGTACAGGAGTGTTTTGTGGGGTTGGAAGCATGTTTTCAGGGGACGGTGGTGGAGAAGGAGGAGGAGGAAAAGGAAGAGGGGATGGAGGTCCCACGGTCAGACGGAGCTGAGCTTTACCAATCCTCTGACGGAGTCCTCATGCAGGGAGTCCTGGCTCGCTGGGTTGTAGAAGCCAGCCTGCATGTTGTGGCTGTAACCCATGGGACTGCCGCAGGGAAGCATCCCCGGCGGCGAGGGCACTTCCTCTGGGGTGAGAAAGTGATGATGAGCCACCGGCTCCTGGAGTGGGTGGCTGTGGTTGTGAGTGTGGCTGTGGCCGTGGATTGGCAGCATGTCGTTGGCCTCGTGGCAGCTGAGGCTGGGGGTGGACGTCGGCGGGGTGGGCTGGCCAAGAGGGAGCGAGGTGCGGCCGGGTAGGGCGCCTCCGTTTTCAGGGGAGGCTGTCAGGATGATTGGCACGTTGCTCTGCTGCTGGAGGAGAGGAGTGGCGGCGGCCTGCAAAACGAATTTGGTGCTCTGAATGCACTGGTCTTGGTGACACTGAGAGAACATGTCAGAAAGTAGGAGAGGAAGAAGAATTTGGGTGGGGGATGAAAGTCCTCGAAAAACGTGTCGGAGGTGAGGGACGGAAATTGAAAACAAATCAGAGTGAGGCAGTGATGAAAATCAGATTTGGGGGGGGTTGGATAAGACAGAACAGAGAGAAAAGTTTGTTAGTACCCTTGTTAGAATGCAGAGCCTCACAAAGAGTCCAGTGAGAACATAACTGAGGTCAGTAGACAGAGCTGAAGTGCACAGTGCAGTATCGCCTGAGCTTCATGGAACTATCGATCTTGATGTTCTTGCTCTAGAGTGGAAATCACACATCTAAAACTGGAGCAGTGAAACTAGGTTAGGAAACAGTCATCAATATTGTAGATTAGCTTGAAGCCTATTAGCTCATCACGACCACGGAGCGACTGAGATCCCTGGTGGTGCCGAGGTGACACGAGTCAGACTGTTTAAAATAGGAAAACTACTTTGATTCTGTACTTTCTGGACAAAAATCACTCCTAGGATCAGGCTGATTAAAGCCATTTGTAGTATATGTCACCTCTGTATTAATGTCACTGATCTGAAACCAGCAGATGAGATTGGAATGAAGTTCAGCTACTTCTGACAGTAGAGATGTGAATCTAAAGTCTATCCTTCCTCTTTATCACCCTCTCTAGGGGTTGTTGTCAGGCCTCGTTACAGCAAGGGTAAGAGGATTCAAGTCTCAAAGGAGCCTCCCTCGCTCGCGAGCCTCGCTCGCAGCAGCAGCAGCAGCAGCAGCAGCAGCAGCAGCAGCAGCAGCAGCAGCAGCAGCAGCAGCAGCAGCAGCAGCAGCAGCAGCAGCAGCAGCAGCTGCAGCAGCAGCTGCAGCAGCAGCAATGTGTTGGTTGTAAAATAGAAGTGATGAGGTAGAATCAAGGATACAGCTTTTTGTCCTTTTTACTTTGGTGCCCACTCATAGCTGGACTGACTCAGGCCAGTCCATCCCCCACAGCACCGACTGACACACATGCGCGCTCACACACACACACACACACACACAAACCCGTACGCGCACACACACAACCACGCACATAGAGACCGTTGATAGATGAACCTTGGACAGCAGAGAGCATGTGAAGCAGAGAAACAATTTTCAGTGGGAAAAACAACGATGACAATTTTTCTCTATCCAAACTTTAATCCAACATTTAAATGTGAAAATATGTAAAATGGCAGCGTATCTACAAATAAAGAAGGCTCAATTAGTCTATTTGATTAATGGAACAATAATGGCCAACTATTTTGATAATCAATCATTTTGCTCATTTTCCAGGCGGTTATCCAAAATTCTTTCCACTCGCTTCTTCCAACGTCTCCGTTGTAATGATTGGATGCTTTCATGTAAAGCACATCAAACACATCTCTCTGCTTCTCTGCCACCCAGACTCTGCTCTGTGCCTTGATCACATCCAGACTGGACTAGTGCAACAACATCCTTCATGTCACAACTTACAAAGTCCTCAAGAAATTCCAGAACATTCAGAACTCTGCTGCTCGCCTCCTCCTACAAACTTGCGCATCTGTCCTTGTGAACCTCACAGGCTCCAGTTTAATCTCCTTCTCCTCATCCACACAGCTCTCCATCACCAGGCCCCCTCCTACTTCACAGTCTTCCTCCACCCCACACTCCTTTCCTGCTCCTCCTTTGCTCTGGACCTGGGGGGTGATGGAGCCTTCTGGGTAGCTGCCCTCTCCCTCTGGAACTCCCTACCCGAACACATTAGAGACGGCACCGACTCTTCAATGTTCAAAGTTCTACTCAAGGCTCAGCTTTTCAGAACTGCCCTTTATGTTTAATTAGTGTCGTATGATTTGTTATTTGAGCTGTTTGTATTTATATTTTAAAGTCATATTCTTGTTTTAACATGTTCAACTAAAATGCATTATTATCATAATTTGTGTCTGAATATCTTTGTGTTTGGAGAGTAGGGGACAACTGGAAAACTTTGCCGCATCTTTTGATGTCGTGACTTAAATCTCCACGTACTGGTGATGATTTCCTGGCCAGGCCATGAAACGGCTCCAGAAGCTGATACCATTTCTGTTCAATCTTGAACAAATCTGGAGGTGAGACATGGAATCTAGCCATCTGTGTTATTCCTGAAGACACACTATTGAGCATGTGACGGGTCAGAGTTTGCACATTTTGCTGGTGCTTAGGTGATAAAGCTGATCGTATGCAGCCCTTAAGGGGACGGTGTGAATGATGAAAGTGAAAGTGAGGCTTTGGGTTTCAATGCACACCTGACTCGCTGTGCCAGAATCAACAAGGAAATGTGGTTTGATCAAAGTGCGTCGTACAAATATCCTAAACAGCTCGCAGAATTTAGTCTTTAAAAAGGCGACTGCAAACGTCGACTCATGGGACAAGTTCCCCTGGAAAATGATTCTTAAATTACAGAAGGATCCATACGACCGTGCCGATATTGTTTGTTTTATTTATAATGGACATGAAAGCTGAGAGCATCACCACACCTATCGCAAAAATCTAATCAAACAACACAAAAACAGGCTCACAAATGCACCATCCTAACCAACTAATCTGCAAAATATTCTCATATTTTCATTCATGATGTTTCAGAGTATGCACCGATCCAAAATAACAACATAACCACTTACAGGTGAAGTGAATAACACCGATTGTCTCGTTGGTGGCACCTGTTTGTGGGTGTGATATATTAGGTCTGAAAGTGTCAGTACCTACCAAAGTGGTCAAACCTTAATCTGAGAGCCAGCTAGAGGGTCACAGGTGCCCAAGGCTCATTGATGTTGATGTTGGTGAGAAGTCTAGCCTGTGTAGTCTGATCCCACAGAAGAGTCGCCAACAAAGTTAAAGAACCCACAGCTGACTGCAGTTGGAAGCTTAGGAGGGCTGCATGACTGCAGACTGGACAGTTTGTCCTTAATGAACCTTGTACGCTGATGAAAATGCAAACAATGGGCATGTCAGCATCATAACAGAACCATGGCGCAATGGAAGAATGGAAGAAGATGGCCTGGTCTGATGAATCAAGTTTGCTTTTATTCCCCAGATGTCATTCCAGTTGAGCATTAGGGGGATGTGCTGGAATACCAAGTCTGATTCATGGAGGCCCAACTTCACAACTTCCGGGACTTAAGGGATCTGCTGCTTACGTTTTGGCACGAGATACACCTTCAGAGGTTTGTGGAGCCCCTGCCTCGACAGGTCAGAGCTGTTTTGGAGGGGAAAAGGGGTTTTTCGGCAGACAGTTTTAATGTTATGGCAGATATGTGTATGTATTAATTATTGAAAAATGTATTTTTCTCAGAGCCAGCAGACATATCCAGGCAAAAAGTTTAATTAAATTTATATGAACAGACAAAAGCTATAAATTCTCTCATCATGACGCTGAAACGAGAAACGAGTCTCCGGCGCAGTTAACTGCTCACTGTAATTTGAGTGAAATTATCCTTTAAATTAAATGGAGAATATGCAGACTGCCGTAGGTGAACAAGGTTCTCTCATCCTAAATCAAGTCATAAATGGAGGTTTTCTATTATCGAGGTGTTGTGTAACATAATTTCACACGATGTTGCTATGGCAGCAGCTCACAAAGCTTCTTCTTTCTGGCCTGCTGATTTAAGATGCTTCACAGACAAACGCCCCTCATAAGAGAAAAAGGGCTGTCGTCACCCGAATGCAAATGCAACCTCAATGTGTCAACAAACGTTGCGCTTAAAATGAACTTAATTTGGGTTTTTTCTGCAGTAAGAATCTATTTTTACTGGCATCTTTACTATCTCTATATCTATATCTATATCTATATCTATATATATATACTCACTCACTCTGCCCAGCTTCATTTGAACTCATGAGATTGCACAATAAAAATGGCTGATCTCCAAAACCAAAGTTTAGAGTAAGAACAATAGAACTGGTCACAGGCGTTAAACCAGAAGAAATCCTTTTCATATTACAATTATCTTATGTGCTGTCTCTTTCCCCCACGTGCTTCATGTGCATTAACTCACTCTAAATAACACCCACCCACCTCCGTTGTAAACAGTGATGGGAGACGTCCAGTTGCAGCGGTTTGAACAGAACCGACCCCTTCAACACCTTCTGGATGACAAAATGTTCTCGCTGTGGACCTGAAACGAGTCTAGTGGTCTGGATTTTTAAGGCAAAAAAGGACTTTTAGAGTAACAAAAAAAAGTGGCATGAAGACAAGTGTGAATCCTGATGTGTAACCAACGTGACATGTTCCTGCAGATAAATAACAGCAGCTGGCAAAATCAGAGGAATATGGGCGCTCATCGGTACAAGGTGGAAAAGAAAGACAAAGATGCCAGTTGTTTGTGTTTGTGCGAGTGCTGACGTAAGAGAGTGTTTTCTTGTGGTAGTAGGCCTACTACATGTCGATAATCATCTTGGACATCTCGGTGACAATGAACAGGACGAGGCGGATGAGAATGAGGTGTCTGTGGTAGGGAAGAAGGACGCCAGTGGAAGACGTTTAAGTCGCCGGGTGTCAACCTTGCGTGTAATGTGCGAGGTGAGTGAACAACTGAGGCCTTGTTGTTTATAGACAGGAGAGGCCATGTCCTGTACGATATCTCTACTGAGACTGCGGGAGACAGTTTGACATTGGATATCTGCTCACTGACTTTGGTGGAGGTTTTTTTTCTTTTTCAGTTTTATGAGAGCACATGACAAGAAAATGTTTTCACCTGTGTCGTCCAGGAGAAGGATGAGGTTTGGGCCATATACACCGATCAGCCACAATATTATAACCACTGACAGGTGAAGTCTGAATAACATTGATTATACCTGTAGTTTTACAATTATCAGTGGGACATATTAGGCAGTAAGAGTAAGAACCAAACTTGATGAGTGAGTGGCGAACCGGCAACAAGCTAATGTAGCATAAATTGCAGGAGGAGAAAAAGTTAATGACATCACTGACAGACACACAACGTGCATCGATGGGTTATTGTTTAAGAGACCGTAACAATGTTAGCCTGGGATAAATGTCTGTGTAGATTCTCAGGCATCCAATCATGGTAAGTCATGACACTGGTGGCATTCGCCAGCCGATACCCTATCAGGCAGGGGGTTTTAATGTTATGCTTAATCTGTGTAAGAACGCATCAGCTTTTGTTATGGATATGGATAAAGGGGGGATTCAGGATGTGGTTTTTCCGATTTCTTGGACAATGCTATTTAAGATGTTTTTGATGTTTACTCCCAGTATACTGAACAAACTAAACTCATTTCCACCGCAGGATGTGGATAATCTGCTATACCAACAAATCCTTGATCCTAAATTAAGTAGTGTAACAGGGAACGATTGAAACTACAGTCTTAAATCTTATAACTCAGTCACACCATCTGACACAAGGGAGCCATCCTTGTTACTGTTGACCTTATTCACTGACAACATGGACTGAGAAATTCAAAATTTCTTTAAGAGTTTGAACTTATCTGACCTTTTCTCTTCCTACGAAAGCCATGTTATCTTGGCCAGAACCGACGGATAACGTTTATGGTAACAATCAGACACAATCTGAAAAGACATCATTTAAGCCATGGCGCAACTGTGGTTTTAATTCCTCAAACTGACATTGGAATAAATTCATCTGACTGTGTTTGTTGGAGTTGATTTTCTCTTTCTAGCAAATAAATAGCACAGCAGCTAGAGTTTCACTGTTTCAGACCAGCTGCTGGGAAAGATGCTGTTTCTCCGCGTGACTGCATGGTCTGGGTGAGATTGGTCCATTAAGACCAGTATTAAGACCACTATTCAAGGTTATGTTGTAACTTTAGAATACTGAGCATTTTCATGAAAACAAAATAGTGTTTTATGATGTATGTCTTTCCAGCAGGAGGGATTTTTAAAGATACAATTGTTTTTCTCAAATATCAGACAGGAGTCTTTTATCTAGCAGGGATTCACACATTTGTTATCTTACCACTTGATATGAGCATCACAATTTACTCTTCATATTAATTTAACTCCAAGACAAAGAATGCGTTTGTGCGAGGTATTCACAGAAAGCAGTGATGCTTTCAGTGATGCGACCTCTTTGACCTCAGTCATTTCCAGACACTTCTGTGAGTCTTAAATAGCACAGGAAGTAAAAGATCAAAAGGCAGTCATCACAGTGAGCTGTTGATATGTGGAAAGTACTTGGACCATTAGAAGCATGTAACAGATGACATTTGTTCATTCTGTGATTGACTGGCTTCTTTATTGAAAGAACACGAGCTTGTTTGGCTGCTCAGTAAACGGACACATCTGTTCCTCTTTTCCTGTTCTGCTGGCAAAGTGACTCTATGACGAGTGTTTGAGTGTTTCCTTTCTTCAGAATTAGAACTTTGAGATATTGGTTGTGAGTTCATACCATGACGCTTTTGAGAACAGACTGTTGAGTTTTCTGTGGAGGACTGGGCCGGCTTAAAGACGTTTCAAACTGGTTCTAATTAAAGTCACACACCAGTCGAACTGCCACGTTTTACCCCTCGCACTTGCACTTGATTCAAATGCTGATTCAATGGGAGTCTGGTGACATCACAATCCATCAGGTGTTTTGATTTAACCCAGCAAAGTAGTTCCTTAAATATGTATAAATAATCATTAATAAAGTCGACTAGTTTTCCACGACATGTTCCTACAAAATGTTTCATGATTTAAGTGTTGTCAATGTTTTCTGTTGACTGAAATGTTAAAATCCTGTTTGTTGAGTTTGAGTGGTTTCCAGTAACGTGTCCTGGCAAACAAAAGGATATCAAAACAAGGCTTCTGACTCAGGTATACTAGCTCCCCTGATGATGACATTAAAACTTTAAGCAGCGTAACATGCCCTAACTCATTACCAGGTAGACTTCTTCTCTCGTGTGGATGTTGGTCTGAGGATCAAAGTGCCACTGTGTGCACAGCTCCCACTTCTAGCCTGTCACAATAAGACATAATGAAGCACCACTCTGTACTACTGAGTTCATCATCATCATCATCATCATCATCATCATCATCATACCTCTGGTCTCTCTGGTCACTCTGTGCTGCTCAGGTCATCATCATCACCATCATATCTGTGGTCTCTTGCTAACTAACTGAACATTGCTAGCTCTCTCCACCTGCGTTAAACAAATTGCAGTTGAGTCAGTTTGCGTTTAAACTTAAACCAGTTTAAAATCATACACTGGAATGCACGGGCAAAACTGGAATTCTACCAAACCCTAATCCAGCCCGTCTTGTTTCGTGTGGATCGTCTGACCGGGCTAAAGTGGTGCACAGCAACCTAGGAGTGTCATCACTTGCATATGACTAACACATTTGTCATTTTCACGGCAAGCAACCACTTGGTTTTAACAGCAAATGTACCCGTGATATCTGTGTGTTACAACGAGGTGTGGTAAGACGCGGTGAAGTCAAGAGAAGCAAGAGACATGTCAAAATCACATGAGACATGACTAAATTTGTCAAAATGATAAAAAACTATGAACATCAAGACCAGTTGTCACAACTCAGGCTCGAATCTCCACTCCCATAAAGTTATCAACCATATTGTCATATATAAAAGTCTCTGTTTGTCAGTGCCTTACCATGTGGCTTTGTTGAGAGTGGGTAGCGCCATACATAGTGATGCCATTGGTTGGTGCCGCCAGCTGTGGAGCGTCTGATTGGATGAAGCCCCGTCTGTCAATGAGACTAAACAGAAGGGAAAAAGATGTTTGTGGCCTTCATTCAAAAATTAGGCTATTATTCAGTAAGAGGTCAAATACTGTAGATGTGTAATTAAATAGAATGCTTTGGAGCACTGGAATTCTTAAGCACAAATCTAAAAATGAAGCTGTCTTGTCTAAAAAAAAAAAACACTCAGCATCTACAGACGCACTGATTAATGTCATGAAGGGTTTGCATGGTGCTCATTATTTTGCGAGTCAGTGGTATCACAGGGAAATAACATTATGGAAGTCTTTTACTCAAATCTTCTACTCACACACATCAACACAAACTCATAAATTCAGATGTGGGTAATAAATAACTGAAGACCTGCAGTGAATTATTGTTTCTGCACCGCAGAACTCTGGTTTCACAGCTAGATAGAGGACGGCCCTCTGATCTCCTGCATACGCACACGCGTGTTGTCATGGGCCAGATGCATGCGTTAATGGCTACTTATCACCCAGATTAAGGTTGATGTGACACACAGTCGAATGCACACACACACTCACACACATAGCTGAGGTGTTACACAGCATAGGAAGGGTAATCATTTAACAGAGAGTGTGTTGACAGTGTGTTTCAGTGGGACTGAGCTGGATTTAGGTGGAAATGGCTAACTAGAATCACGAACACAGACTCCAGGAACCTGCTGCTGCAGCTTGTGTTGTTGGTAATAAATACCGTAATGTCTGTGAATGCTGTTAGGAGGAAACAAGCCTCTAAATATGCCGGTTGAAGTCATTACAAAATGTGTGTGTCTCAGCAGGGAATGAAATGTAAGATTCCTTTGTCTGTGTGTCTGAGTGTTGCTTGCTTCTTTTCGGACTAGTGGACCCAGCTGTGCGATGCCACAAACACACACATGCGCAGATGAACACCAGCGGGTGCACTGAGGATTCTCCTTTGCCACACACAGGTATCATTAGAGGTAATTTATGGCTAAGCGGAGCCGGTTCCGACAGTATGTTGGAAGAAGCCTCCTTTTTCCACTTATGTGAGTCAGCATACCTCCATAGATGCATCCTGTGTTCAATTACATACTTTAGTTTTACGTACAGCATTTTGAGCTCTATAGAACAGTTCAATGGGTTTGAGGCAAAAGGAAAATTAAACGCTGCGTGTTCCAAAGGCTGAGAGATGTTGGTGACGTCTTGACAGCGTCACTGAGTGAGTCATATCTTTAAAGTGAGTACAATGGCCAGGGGAGATAAGAGCAGATTGTAGGTATCTCTGTCCAGCCGGTAAGCATGAGCGCATTTCTAACCACTGCAAAAGGAATAAAAGAGCTGCCAAAAGCAAAAAGGAACGATAGATTCATAGAGATGATTAGGAAATGAGGAAGTGAAAGAAGATGGGATAGAGTGTGCGACATTTACAGTCACAATGACAAGGGACTTTACCGCTGTGACCTTTGGCCTTTACTATATTTAAAACCACATTAACAGTTAAGTGAAATTTAAGAGATCGAGCAAACTTTGATGTTTGATTTGGTTAACAATGGCTTGAAATCCTTATAGTGGTACAGATCAGGAAAAGGCGGCCGGCTGGTTGATTTTAAAGCAACTCCTCTCATCATAAGACTCTTGACTGATCTATTGTATTTATAGTTCTACTGTAGCCTTTGGACACAACAGGTAATTGCAATGTGGGATAAAAGGCAGGTGCTGAGACCTATTACAGAGAAAGATAAAAACAAATCTGCTGAATGGGTTTTCTTCGAGTTAGGAGAGATTGGACATCTATATTGAACATCTGGGAATGCATGAATGACATAAAAAAGAACAACAACAGCACACATGTCGTACCTCGGTGGTAGGGGTCCACACAAAGCTGCACAGCAGTTGGTGATTATATTGCCATGGCTGTAGGGGTTATAGTTGTCCTTCCCTCTTTTAGAAGACCAAGATCCTTTGATCTGGAGAGCACATAACATCACACACAGTTTAAGCTGATGAACATATTGTGTCTCATCTTTGGCATCAAGACTTTAAGACTTTGCATAACAGATATTGCCTATATGTATGGTGTTGGCGACTTAGTCGCCATTAAGACCACACTCGAATCAGCTGTGCTAAAAGGCCACGGTAACACATTGCCTCACCAGTCTGACACAGGTGAAGGAAAGAGACCAACAATCTATTTTGAATAGGGTTAAAGGAATAGAATATTGGTTATGTGTTTTTTTTTCTTCAAATATGTGTTTTGGGATCGATACTTCTGTGGGACGGCCACTGTAACATGATGATGTTCGTGTCATGCGAGTTCATACTCACATCTTCGTTGGTGGTCTGGTTGGAGCTGATAAGGTAGGTATGGAAGCCTGAGAGGCCCACTATGGACCAGATGGAGAAGAAACACACCACCACTTCCAGCACAGTGACACGTTCAAGTCAAGGAATACACGCCTTTCTGTTTTCTTCTTCATTTTTGTATTTACAAAACACACATAGGCACATAATAAACAAACAAGGACTGGGTACAAAAGAAATTGTACGAGTTCTAAATGCTAGCATATTGACCTACAGCCTCAGTGCTGTTGTCCTCTTACCAATAGTTCCTACTAGTTACTAGTTCATTTGGAACTTGAACTGCAGAGCACTGCTTATTTTCTCTGCTCAAAATAAAGCACAAATCAACATGTACTAGTCCAAGACAATCGGTATGTCTTTATAACAATCAGCTATGCTGAAAAGAAAGAAAGAATGTGATTAAAAAAAACTGGGAGGAGAGAATTAGACAGACAGAGGCAGCATATTAAACAGACACACATATAAGCGTATAAAGGCAATATATGTGACATCAGTGAGAGGATATCTAGCAGGGCTGTCTTTAAGTGCGTTGAGAAACCTGCTGCGATGAGAGCCTGAGAACAGAGAAATACAGAGACTCCATTACATCAGCATACAATCAGCATTAAACAACAGCCATCGAATGTAGGAACCTGCATTAGTGATCGACTTCTAGGTTATTGTGATCCTTCCCTTCTTTCAGATATAACCAGGCATCCACCTTGAGCACAACAGGACAGCAAACACATTTGAAGCTTTTGTCCTGTATGCATTTGTTTACTGTAAGCTGACACCATAAATACTGTACATGATAAAAATCACTGTGAGCTTCTCTGATTGGGTCTGAGCTACAAATAAGAAGATTTCAAATTATTGTCAATGAACACAGAATGGTCAAAATACAAAATAAGCTGAAGAGATACATTTCAATATCTTACTGATACAACTTGGCCCATATTTCTGTCATAGATCAGTGAAAAAACACAAACACTTTCCCTGATGGAGAGTCCGGTCCACTGCATGCTCCCAGCTGGAAAGTTGGTAACAAGCCAGAATGCTGAAGCTTTTCACAACGCCCACTTACAACCTTCTGGTTTGAAACACATGAACACAAAACCAGGTAGAGTGTGTGTGTGTGTGTGTGTGTGTGTGTGTGCGTGCGTGTGTTTGTGGTTCTGTACCACACCTGACTTCATATTCTTTTTCCCATCCACCGAGCTACTTACGTAAAACGATGTGAGTAATGACGAAGGCAAAGATGAAGACGGTGAGGAAGGAGAGTGAGAGGATAAACATGTAGAAATAACGGTAGTTCCTCCTTCCCACGCAGTTCCCAACCCAAGGACAGTGGTGGTCAAAACGCTCTGTGGGGTTTAAGGGAGGAAAATTAAGAGAAATGTTTTGGATACAAGGACACACGTCTTTCATCTTACCTTGTTGATAACACAGCCATTTATTTATTGTTAGAAGTCTAAGTCAATGTATCTAGTAAAAATATCACCTGAATCTAGGTTCTACACAGAAGGATTACAAATCAGGTTTTTCGATAAACAATCAATGAAACTAGCTAAACACACTGGCGCTAACCCTCTAGCAGCTGGTATAACGCCGCACACTAGCTATTGATATGAACTAGATAATAAAACTTGTGAGGTGCTCAGCATGACTGACGACGGCTGAAAAAGCGCACCACTTCCCTGTGGGAGTGGTTGAAAGAAGCACTTAGCTGGGTGCCTCCAAACACAGGTTATTCAATTTTATTTGGGGATTAGTAAGTGAAGACAAAAACGGGGTTGCTGTGTTCCTTTCATAGAAATAATGCAGGCAGAAATGCATTTTGGATTGGAGGTTATTTTAATGTTAAACGCAGTCAGATGGGGGAAGAACCTGATCTGGCATATCTATAATATACTACTAGTCTTAATTGTTAATTGTTCGTGGTTATTTAATGAACAACGCAGTTCTAACTCTGACTGTAAGTTACTAATTAGGAACATTTTTAGTTACTGAACTAATTAGACGGAGCAATTTTTTTTTCATGGAGGAGTGACCTTCTTTTGTCCTCATTAATCAATGGTAGAAGTGAACACTGAGGACTTCATTCTCGTTCAAACAATTTAGGAGTTAAATGAGTCTAAAGAAAGACATGTTGGCTGATTAAAGTTTAAGATTAATATTTAATCTCATCCTCAGGAAGAGGTGGAGAACAGATTGCTCACTGGCATCATCCCTTCTTGAAACAGCAACTCTGATGGTTTCATAATGATAGAATATATTTATGTGCCCGTTAAATAGTCCTTTGATGTATTTATTGTTTGCTTAAATAGCGTTGTGGTGTTTACCCATGGGGCCTCATCTCGTGTCCTTTAATTAAACGCATCAAGCAAAATAACAGCAGCGCACAATCCTGAAATCACTCAATCCCAACTCTCTGCTCACACTGCGGCACATACACTGATGAACACATCGACTGAAATTAAAACACAAATAATGACCTCATCTGTACAAGAGCTGCATGGATGGTAAAAGAAAGTGTAGTGTGTGAGTCGCCACTACCCCTCCCATGGAGATGGGAAAGGGAAGACAGTGCATTTATAAGCCCCACATCCACCAGGGAGGAGGATCTGTACATTCCGGCTAGAAGATCTATCTATCAAAAACTGGCACATATAGTTCCTGCTACGGAAAAACTCCAGTTGAGGATGTGGGTTTGATACAGTAGGTGAATGTGAGAAAACTGAAATTAAAATCACCCAAGTTCCAATTTGACTTAAAATGTATAGGCAAACTCAAGAAACCAATCTTGAGATGTAGACCTCCATGGACTTTACAAATTCTGTGTGAAATCTAAAAATTGGATTCCGTCGGACTGTGTTTGAGATGCTCTGGACAGACCGGTCCTATTACATATGGGGCCTGCGTGTGGATGAATAAGGGTAGTCCTATATATCCACTTTGGCGGGGGGGAAAAAAAAAATCCAAAATACGTGCACAGGATCTACCCCTGTGCATCTAATGTACAGGCTGTATTTGAAAGTGACTGCTCTTCAAGCTTTTTCTTGAGCTGCCAGTCTGTCTTCCTTCCTGACAGCGTGCTTTTGCTGCATCTCATTACCAGCGCCTGGTAGTTTTTCTCATGTTTACTACTCCTTCATCTTTCTTCTTCCGAGGTTTCAACCTGCCCCACTTCTGACAAGGAAACAGACGTTTAAAGAAGGGATTGCTGAAAAAAATGAGAGCGGCAAAGACGCACAGTTCTCCCTATTTCTATCCCTAAGCTATTGCCTTGCTGGGCTCTTTGTATCCAGAGACAAAGCATGTGGTTCTCAAGAGCAGCAAAACCCAAACATCATGCTACATTGTTCTCTCTGTTCAGTGTTCCCCATACATAGGCTCTATTTGGGCGGCTACCCAGGTAAATGAAGACCTGCCCAGGTAGATGCACAGCAGCGTTGCCAGACGTACGATAAGTATTGTATTCGTACGATAATTTCACCCTCTGTACGATGTATATACATAATATAAAAATCAAAAATCCCCAAATGTGTGATAATTTGGCCATTTCATCACTCTTACATTTAAAGATAAGTCAACCCATTGGAATAAAATTGAGCTAGCGGCTGTTAAGCGGCTGTGTTTCCGGCTCCTCTCACGTTACGTCTTTCGCAACGCATCGTATAACAATGTGCGCGGAATTTGAAGATGACGAGTCGGATTGCGGACTGGTGAAGAGGAAGAGGACATATGAGTCAGAAAGTTAGAGTCATCCTCTCCAGGCTGACGGACATGAGTGGGAAAATTCCCCTTATATTACTGGCTGTGACTTCAAAGCTTTTTGTCATTTTGCAACATGCAGATGGTGGATGAGATCAACGTTCTTGAACATCACAACTTTAAAAAGCATTAGGAAAAAAAATGTCCTGGCGCCAATGCAGAATTGAAAAACGCACTGCTTACAGAGAACATGTGAGAAAGACTAACATGACACCGGTGTGAAAATAGCAGATGTAAAGCCATATTTAAAAATACTTATTTAAAACCTCCAAACAGTGATATAGTAGTAGTAGTAGGAAGCAACACTGAGCTCTAAAAGGAATGTGAAGGAAAATTAAAGGGTGGGTGCATTGAATAACTTTTTAGTACTTCTGGTTCACTGTCACATAGTATTTTTGACTGAAATACAATCTCTGAGGGGACAGAGAAGTTGTTAAGAACATTAAAACTAAGTTTCGTTTTTGGGGAAACAAGATTAAAAAAAAAAAAATGATTTCTAGAAAAATGGCCTTCAGACAAATGTGAGGAATTTTACCCATTTCTCTGATCCATGCTGACTTTACATTAAAATAGATATAAACAGATACGTAGTTTACGATAATCAGACTGGGACAATTGTAGGACAGCTTAGGCTGTTTGTGTTTGTTACACTAATGTGTCAAGATGAATCTTGTGAAAATTAGACAGCAGATATCAGTCAAACACTAAACTCACACCCAGGAATCTCATTTTCACTCACCCACACAGTTGTCACAGAGGCTGCAGTGGGAGGCACGCGGCGGTCTGAAGATCTTGCAAGTGAAGCAATATTTCAGCTTGACTGTCTGGCCATTGATGACCACCTCTTTGGTCCTTGGAGGAGGCCTGTAGCCAGTACTTCCATTCGCCACATCTTGGGGAAAAACAGAGAGCAAGAAAGAGAGAAAAGTTTGTTAAAAACCAGTCTCGGTGCTTTCTCAACGTTTCAATCAAGCCGTAATGTAGTTCCAAAATGCAATTCTTTGTTTTGTGTCCAGAGCACTGATGATATGTCATATTTCTTGTTCATTTACAGCCTATACCAATACTTTTGTAGCACGTATAGAGAGGAGAATAGGCTAAAGGATGAATATGTCCCTGATGACTGAGAAGAAAGTTAATTAAGCTTGGTGTAAAAAAGAGAGAGCAGTGTTATACAGAAAACTGAGTCCTTAAATTACAATTAGGTTATAGGCTATATCATCCCTTTAAAGCTTGTTATATTTTATTCTTTATTAGATATAGTATGACTGTATTTCTATATCCGCCTACTTCGCAATCTGCATGGACAATGAAACCCAAACAGCTGAGCCTCGAATTAGAACTAGGATAAAGGTTGAGAAAACTTCAAATCTTAAAAATATAAAAAGAATATCATGCTTGAATCATGAGTTCTTTTGTAATTCAGTGATTTGGGACACTATGAAGATGTAGACAACATATTTTTCATTTGTAAGAAACAGTAGTGAACTGTAGATTTTATGGTTTGAACTTGGAGAAATGTGAACTAAGATGGAGGAATCTCAATAAAGTCTTATTATTTATAAACCCAAACACATCAGTGCACTGACCCTTGTTCAAAAATCACAACTAAAGACTCACCTGTTCAGATCTAATCTTAATGTGTAATGAGTGAGTGATTTGTCATCTGTTGTGATTTGAACACATCTTCATATTTATTTTCTGTCTGATCTAAATTCCTGTTTTAACATGTTATTTTACTTAGTATCTGTAAAGCGCCTTTGAAAAATTTATGAAAAGCGCTCTATGAATAAAATGTATTATTATTATTATTATAGATATCAGTGGTTTCAAAGACTTACATATCCATGCAACTCATTAAATCAAATCTTAGCTCTTTTTTTATGATTATCCATAAAAGGAGCTAAGATCTGCAATAAAGTGCAGTTTTAATCACTGCACTTTGTTGCAGTGATTAAAACTGTAACGTAGTGATAACAGATTGGAATTGAACATACTCTCAAGATCATCAGCTAGTCAGTCTATAATAAAGAATGAAACGATGACAAACAGCCCTGAATGGCTTTTGGTTGAGTAAGACAGCAGTGATGAAAGGCTGAGCGGGACAGATGTGATCAATGATGCTGATTTTCAGGCCATAAAGGCTAGAGCGCTGGTACTTACACAGAGTAGGAAGTAGATAGATACGATAGACAGATAGGGAAATTCAAGTATCCAGTAACAACAACCCAAGTTCACAAAATCTTAGGACAATGCATAATCAGTTATAATGCAAAATCACAGCTGTTTGCAGAATTAGCAGTCAAATTAATGTTATATATTTGTTGTGTACAGTCTTTACAAGTTTATCAGGTGCATGAAATTGAGGTAATGGTTGGGCAGAAGCCTAATGTGGTTGTTTTTCCCCAAAATCAGTGAAACTGTGCATTTAAGTAAAAAAAAAAGAAAAAAGAAATCCCACAGTGTGCAATGATATTTCCAAAAGTGGAGTGCATAGAAGTCTCTTCTGCAGTTCAGCGAGGAGTTAAACATGTGTAGGAGGATCATTTGGGGAGGATTACACACCCATAGTGGGGTGTGTGTATGTACGCTATTAAGTGGCTGGCATAGGGACTGAGAGGCTTGTGCAGTTTTGTGACATTTCTAAAGGCGAGACAAAGAAACCAAAGAGTTCTGTTTTATTGAATATGTCTCACTTGTGATCAATGCATACAGAGCGCTCTCCTCGCTCCCCTGTACTTCTTCTGCCCACTTAGCAGACTCCACAGAGGCGGAAAACAAAAGTGGAAATTGTGTGAACAATTGGAAGTACGATTCCACCACCGCTGGAGGAGAAGTCCTATTGTTCAGTTATTCATAGTGCAGTAATGTAACCTCCTGTCAGGTGAAATAAAAGGCGATGACAATAACTTTCTCTCATAGACACCTTAGTTGACAACCGCAGGAGGACTTAAAAAATTGGTTTTAAAAGTGGCTTAATAGCAACAATTTTCTTCCAGAAAGAACTAAATAAAATCCTGAATATTTTAAGCTATTAAACACAGTTATGTGTGTATGTGATTACTGTTTATTAATATGACACATAGATCTTAGTTTCAAATGAAAATAATAACACCAATAATTGTAAAATATATAATTATTACACAACAGTGACAGAGATTCGAATTTGCAAAATGTATCACCAACCCCACATGGAAAAATATATCAATCCTACAATAAACACTGTATTAAACATGCTTGTAATATCTTTGTCTATTCGCGGTTGCACAAAAATCGTGATGAAATGAGGGAATGTTGAATCAAGACGGACACAAACTCTGTGTTTATGTGTAAGTCGAATAAACAACAGTTTGACCAATCTTCCAAGGCGAAGCTTGACTCTCACCCAATGTCAGCAGGGAGAGGCTCCAGCTCCCCCACTACTCTGTGTAGGATAAGTGTTTACAGAAAATAAACTACAAAAAGAGTTTGTACAAATGAACTTAGGTACTGTAGCTCTTACATAGTTTTAAGATGTTATGTCGTATTCCTCAAAGTACATTATGGTTTAATGACGTTTGGTATAATTTCAGTGGAGAATTATTTACTTGGTCCATATATTCATATTTTGTGAACACAGACATGAAATCAAATGCATAAATAGGGGCTATTTCTCTACTAATCAAATAATGTACATTTTAATAGTTGGTTGCTTGAAATCTCTAATTGTACAAGAAGAGCTATGCTACAGTCTGCCTATTTCAAACTGAATAAAGTTGCAGCGGTACAGAATCTGTAAAATCCATATACAGACCAGCTTCAAATACCTGACTCTAAATACTTGTATTTCTGAACACCATTCTCTAAACCGACTGAAGTCTCACCGTAAGCCATCTAATCCACCGATCAATGCTCTCTGCACTTGTTCACAGCTCAGTGGCACACAGTAAAGGCTGGCTGAAGTCAGAGTGAATTAAGCCATTTGTAAACTGCCGTCCCAGCAGCCACTACTGTCTTACATCAGTGTCTAGCGGGAGATCCCTCAGGGAAAAACAGAAGCCCGACCTAACGGTTTGCGGCCATAAAATACCACACAGGTGTAAGACCACATATACGCACACTCACAAACACAAAACTAAACGAGGGTTCAATGTTAGCCAAACTGTGCTAGGTGTTGCCAGATAAGGTATGAGCAGGAACTAATTACTCTCCTGCGGTGCATGAGGTGGAGGGAAAATATGGACCTTTACCTTCAATGATTGAAGCATGTACTGAAACAAACCAATGATGGCGGCCATACAGAAGAACTGCAGGAATAACTAGAAAGACTATTCAGTGAAGCGATTCCAAGGTCATATAACTACTGCTCACTACAGTTTAAAAAAAAGGATACAAATAACTTGCTGGATTTTGCCAGTTAAGAATATTAAAAAGTAAACCTCTTCCTGGTCTTTTGTAAACATTACATGGAACATATGCCCACATACTAAGCTTTCCATAAATGGCACACATGTTTAAAATTACTTTAGTGCCAAGGGTTTATCAATGACAATTGGAAAAAAAAGTGTTTCATAGACAGGGGAACAATGCACTGTTCCAAACGATTAAACATTGTGTTTGAAGGTTTTCTCCATTCATGTGCTGTACCTGTATTTGAGCAAATGATCTCCATCTGGTCTATATTAGAAGTAAAAACTATATATTTTATAATATTTCAAGCTACACACTATGTATTAATGTGATGCAGAGTCACAGCCTAGTAATGATTAATCCATTAGCATTATTCTGCTATTCTTTGGAATGAGGTATGAGACAGGGTGGTAAAACATTTTGTGGGAGAAGGAGTATAATTATGGGACAATTCCTCCTGTCATTGTTTTGTTTCTAAATAAAGTAAATCTAATCAGTCCGTGGTATAAAATCTGATGGTTATTAAAGCATGTGCATTTGTAAACACTTATCCTGCTCAGAGTAGTGGGGGAGCTGGAGTCTCTCCTTGCTGACATTGGGTAAGAGTCAGGGTTCCCCTTGGAAAATTTGTCAATTCATCAAAGGGCTAGCACATAGGGACAAACAACCATTCACAGTCACATTCTTACCAAATTTCCATTCGGCATATATTTAGTCTATTAGTGGCTATTTTGGACTATGGGGAAATCTGAACAGCTGGAGAGAAACCGTGCAAAGACAGGGGTGTAATGCAAATTAAACATAGAGACCCAAAGGGTTGCAGGTGGGTTTGACCCATGAACATTCTTGCTGTGAGGTCAAAGTGTGACACTATGTGGGTTTACATGGACAGCCTAATTCCGATTAGATTCGGAAAAGACGTCTATTCGGAAAGAAAATGCTGCATGTAAACACCCCTTTCAGAATGGAAAGAACCTTTCCGAATCAGATTTCATTCCCTTGCATGGATGTAGTCAAAATCCTTTCGGAAAGGATCCTTTCGGTTAGATGGGCGAAAAGTCACTTGTTTGTCATATTCTTCTTCTGGGCGCTTGTTGGCGGTCGGCACCGAGCTCACCGAAGCATTATCGACAACTTATGAACGGGAGTGTGGATCGTCTGCGCATGTGTGAAAGCGTTTCCGATTAGGTAAATCGATGCACGTAAACACCGGGTCGGAGAAGATCACAAGTCATGAAAACAGGCGAACGACATTGCAACTTTTCTCAATTCCGAAGGTTTAATTCGGAAAGGAGAAAAGTGTCCCATTTATATCCACCTACTGAGGCACTCCTCTGTATCCATGCAGATTTCCCCAGCAATAAAAAGAAAGAAACGCAAACAAGAGGAAACATCACAGTAATGAGCTCAACCCCCCAGGCAGAAGAAAACAATTACAGAGAGAAGCGAGAAGAATACCACTGATCGCCATCCCCCGATAGAGAGTGAACTTTGCTCCTTGGTAATTACTTTGGATATCCGAAAAAACAAAGACGATTTGTCCTTAAAGACAGATGACCCAGTTTCTAAGAACCGAGGGCGCAAAGTGGCTGCTAAGGGAGGAAACACGTACGTGTTCACCATCATCTATGCCAACACCTTCCCTCTGTGCAGATCAGAATGTGTGTCCTAATCATGACTTCAAATAAAAAAAGAAAGATTCAACAGATGGCATTCTGTCGAACATAAGACCTAAAGGAATAAAACTATCAGTCAATATAATTCCTTTTCAGTTACGGCGGTAAACAGACACACTTGTGTCTCTGCAGGGTCCCCACCATGTTCTCAGTTACTTAATAACACTATAAGCCTGTAAGTGGTGAATCAAGTGGTGTTTATGTGTTTTACCTCCCGAGAGGATTACATTGTGTTGCTGTAATGGTGGAACTATATTGGACTGATTTCACTGTTTTTTGTCCTTTATGTGAGTCTTCATTTACCACTAGTGCAAAGATGTTTCAACTAAACAATACTATATAATATTGCTATAGTACAATTTGGTATATGGTTTGGTATAGCTATATATACAATTTGGTATACTTAAAAGTTTAATCCTGGTTTTTATTCTGTTCACTATAATAACATTATCATATTAGCACCTAAAACTAATATTTTCCGAGACGGCTATTATACAGTCAAAACCTAGATCCCATTCCAACCCTAGCTGAGTCAGCCTGAGTGAATTTTTCACACTTCATGACAGATATTCACTGCAGAGGTATAACCTCTCTCATCTTGTCTTGAAATGAGTCGCAAAAAAGAAAAATCTCACTATCGAACCATTCTTAGACATCTTGTCGACCAATGTGGAACAGAAGAAAAACTTAAGAGTGCAGTCTAACTGACTGACCCTAAGGAGTTCAGTCCTACAAAGGCTGAGGATTGTGCACAATAAGTCAGTTAAATAGACATTCCAATGCTGACAATTGGATTTCTATTGTTGGCATTGGCCAGATAAATTTGATGTTGAGCTAGATATTGCAAATATATCTAGGATCCGGGATTTAAAAAACAAACAAACCTTTCTTAGGTATGATATAAAAGAAAAAACAGTCACATATTAAGGATGTTGATATTTATAGGTGTGTATGGTTTGGTACAGATCCCGATAATAGTTCAGATCTTCTGGACTACAAATACATTTTTTTCCTCTTTCATATTTTTATTATAAGAGCTAGACAGACAAATAGGAATGTCTCTGATGGTGGTATGCTCTTGCCATTTCACCTTCTGACAGAAAGGTGAAAGACTGCACCATACATGTCCTATTTTGGCAGCAAAGGAAACCCCTTCACAAGACACTGGGCAGGTGGTTATTATGTTATGGCTAATCAGTGCAGCTGAAAAATGGAATACATGTTATGCTACCACTTATAACCTGAACCACATGCATTTATACCCGTCTGCAGAAATACACAAGTCATTATTTTCCAAGGCATGCCAATTTTGTAGCAGTCAATTTAACGAGACCCTTTTATAGCCTTTTTTAGAGACTTTGTTTATTGTCCCCAAATAATTATTTCGACGCAAAAAATGCACTTCTACTCGTCTTCTGGCAAGATCTTGCATTATCCTTTTATGGAAGTTCTCTAAGGGTCGTGCCATTTGTCTGTGGTTTCCGGATTTCGTGCCTTTGCCGAAGATTGAAAAGATAAGATTCACAGTGAAAGGCAAAACTTCTAGTTTTTCTCCATTCTCTGAATTCTTTTCTTCTTTTAGACTGCTTTAATTCTGTACAAAATCCTGGCCCCTGCCTGACCCCTCATCCTTTTATGCTTGTTTTTGTCCTTTCCCTCGTGTTTCCAATTTTATCCCGATTTCTTTATTACAATTATTTGTATGTTTCAGTATATTTGAAATGTACACACCCACTAGAAATACTACTATTGCAGCCATACTATTTCCTCTATAGATACATGTTCTTTACTGTCCCCATTTTTCATCAAAAATGGGATTTTGGGAAGTTTGTTTTTTAAATAGAGAGGACATGGCATTTAGTATTTGCCACCTTTACCATTATTGAATCTGATCCAAGAACAGCAGTATATCTTTGAGCTTCCTGTCTATCTACTTAATGTAACTGGAGTGCATTAAGTTAAGTGAGTGAGTGAGTATGAGAGGATGACAGTGTAAGCAATCAATGCTGGTTAGTCTATCGAGACAAGTCTGATTACTCAACAAGTTTGCTGTTGTTTGCTGATGTTCTTTCTCCTATGTGTTTCAATAAAACAACTCTACTGTGACAGCTCAACTCCTGTACATCCGTATTTGTCTGGTCCTGTCCCCTTCAGCTCTATCACCCACTAGAGTGTCTTTATCTTAATCTATTTTGTGTTTGTGTCTCTGTAGGCTTGAGGCCTTGCTAACTATGCGGGGAAACTGAAAAGAAAGAGTTACTTGATTATTTATGTAATTTTGCCTTAGGAATTTGGTGCCTTAAAACAGGCATGATCAAAATGACAAAAAATGATGGATTGTGCTGGATGTTTAATAAGTTGAAGGGGGGGTGCAGACCTGTAACTAATTTATATAACATTGACCTGGATGTTTATGCGGGAAGACGATAAAGAAAGAAAGCCTCACTTTGTGAAGAAAAAAATCAATTATACAGTTTCCCACTGATGAAAACAACCAGTAACCGAGACACTGACAGTTAAATTGCCAAAGGGGAATTAAAACAAGATAAAAGAAAGAAGTCATGATCACAAGGTTATGTTTTTCTAGATATATTCATCATTTTGCTTGTTTTAACTCAGCTGAATTTGATCATTTTGACCCAAATATCCTCTCTTCATCTTTGTGCCAAGTTGAAGTCTGTATAACCTCCTTCCCCCGCCATAAGAGGTTAGGCTGATGTTCATGAAATCCTCAAGTGAAATCCTCAAGATAATATCTATAGTGGACAGCCTTCTTCCATGGATTGGACCCCTATTATTCAGCCAATAACAAATTTAGCTCTTGTTATGACAGAGGCAAATATGTGCCGTAAGACAAGCTGTGCGTTTGAGTCATTGGTGCAATCCAGCTGACTTATGATCCTTTTTTTATTTGTGTTATTTGTAGGCCAATCGGACGATAAACTCAATGAAGCTCCGCGCACTGCACTATCTTCAATGATTCATTTAAAAATCGTTGGCAGCCTTTGGTGATAAGTTTAGTGTAGTATATTTAAGAGCTAGTAATACCAACATGGGGAAAAAAAGCCAAATGTAACATATTGTGATGTGCAAGTCATAATCAGAATAGTGTTTTTTCTTTATCAATGGTTACTCTGGAAACAGATATGTATTTGAGTTTGGCATCTGAATTGTTTCTGGCAAGGTTAGGGGTAAAGGTAGTCTTGAAAAACCACAACAAAAACAAACATTATAACATGCAAAGTAATTACATGGGGACCCCAGTTGGATAATTGTTTAGGGTTGGGGACAAACAAGATATTGTGATAACTAAAATAGAGAAGAATCCGCTCAATAAATTTGACTTGTAACTTTTCGAATTTAGGCGTGTCCATTATCTGTGACACTCACTCATTCTCAGAACCACAGAACACTCTCACTTGTACTGTATCTTTTTAAGATAAATCTGAAGAGCACATGTTATTCAACCAACTTTACTGGATAAGAAAATATCTACCCAGAATGCAGTTCTGGTAAAAGACAACCGTGATATGTGCATGACCTTGTTTTTTTCTCAATGCCTCTGTTGTGTTGTGTACGGGTTTCGACAGTCCACCACTGTCTGAACAGGACTGGACTATGCTACATGCTAAATCAAGGCTAATGACATTAAGAATGTCTGGATACATTTTTTTGAAGACAAACATTTACAGTGTCACCACATCATCAAGTCAACTATGTAATTGCATCAATAAATCACTTTTTGGGTTTTATCAATCAGTGAGGCCTAACTTGCAGCCCAACAAGCTGCAGACTGATGATATCTCAAATATGTTATAGCAGGGGGCAATTGGTGCTACTGTAGTGTTTCCGTATGATGTAACCTGTCACTGACTCACCACACCATCACAATTTGAGGCGTGTCATAGTTGCTCAAATCCAACAACTTCCCAATTTTCCCTGCATGCGACACATCAACTTCAGGACAAAATCAACTCAATTGCTGCTTAATACAGTCGGCCCGCGGACAGGTGTAATTGCTTTGAGAGATCAATGGCTGATCTGTGTATGCACACACACCATCGAAATATGTATATAAATGTTTACATTAAACACAATACACGCATATTTCCCTTGCGGGACATAAAATCCTTGAAACTCACCAAGGTCACTAAATCAGTGGGAACTCTGGGCTTGTTTCCCTGGTATATCAAAGCCCGGAGTGCTCCTTGTGTCCAGTCTACTCTTTGACGTTTAGAATTTTTGTTGCATTCACTGCAGAAAAAACACTTCTTTGAGATATATATATAGAATGTTGAGAGTAGATCTTCTTCCCACACTGACATTGATTACTTGCCAGGGATATTCACAAACAGCACTCCTTTGCTAATCTTGGCACATCAGCGGTGGGGAGGTATAACTCAAGATTCTGTAGATGGCAAATCAGGTGACTGGATATAAATTTGATTAAGGGGGCTCAGCCTAAGTTTTCATTTGCTAGCCCCAAAATTCCAGTTTAGCTTTGAATACTGAAGCCTTATCTGCAAACTTAAAGAGTTGAGTTCAGCAAGTGATAACGACTGATTTCTTTCAGTACGTGGGTTTACATGGACAATTTTCTCCTCGAGGTATGAATTATTTCCGAAAGGTTATTCCTGACTGTTTACAAAGCACTGATCTAATTGGAAATGGTGGTTACATTCGCCAACATATCAATCCTAAGAGTGGTCTACAGCTAAGTGATATGCGCTAAAGTAACCAATAATTGACGAGTTTCATCCGAGGGTGGCCATCTACCGTGTGATCAGGGCTGATAATAACTCATGTTTACTTCTGTACTGTAGACATGAGGGAGGGAGAGATAGAGAGGGAGTGACGATAAGGCCTTGCCCAGCCTCTAAGTAGTTCTACTTAGATGCTCTAGACAGGTTGTTTGGATGTGTTTGTAGAGTTCATTATTTCCTAATTAATTTTTTGAGAGTTTGCGTTAAAAACAAACTCTTTGCTGTGGTCTAGATCATTCAATGCAAGCACCGTGCACATGAGTTGTGCCGCCCGGCAACCGCTCACCAGGGATTAATCCAAAAAACTGTTAACATCCAGCGGTTGCCTTTCCGAATGTCCTTCCGAAACTACTTAGAAAACCCCCTTGCAACTGAATGAAATCAAATTCGTAAAAAGGGCCTTTTCTTTTGGAAAGGGGCGTTTACATGCAGCATTTTCTCTCTGATTAGTCGTCTTTTCCCAGTCTATTGGTAATTAAGCTGTACATTTAAACCCACCTAGTGAGTCTGGGTAAGCGTGGTCGGGGGAGGATATGTATATAGCACAGGCAGACAGCAAATTCAATGCAATTACTGCTACAGTAACAGTTTATTATTCAGTGAAGGTATTTTTGCCTGAATAATACTGCAATCTAGTACCGGTCCAGCAGCAAAAACTTTGCATTTTGTTTCCAGTCCGCAGACTGATGATTGAGGATCAAACTGTGGCAGAATGGAAAGTGTCATGATACATTTAAAACGGTTGTGGATCTTCCCCCTGGCCCCATGGAAACTACTACTTTATTAATCAAACACTTAAAGCACAAGGTCTTTGCCAAGGCATAACACCCTGTGAAATTATTCACACTTCAACACTGTCACTGCTTTGATTCACCACAACCCAACTGGAATTATCCCTGCCTCTACTTTGCATGTATTAGCCAGAGTAAAGATTCCACGAGAAAAGTTGACAGTGAGTTATACCTTTTGTCTGGGGCTGGCACTTTGGCGTGGGTGTTTTTTTTTCATCTTAGAAAATTAATGCTATGATGGTATCTTAATCTCTCCGATATCGTGACACTTAAATCAATACAGCTCGATACAATGCTAAAACTGCCAACCTTCTCCTTAGTCTACTGATACATAATATCATTTTAAAAACATGACTGACAGACGAGACAAGAGTCGTCAGTCAACATAGTTCTCACTTTAAAAGGTTTCTGGATTGATTAATGAATAAATTAACACATTGTTCTGGCTGTTTGAGAATAAGCATTGTCGGAAGGGCAGTGTGCTCTTCTGCGTTGCTAAGGTGATGACTGTAGATTTAGCGTTGTTAAGACACCGCAGTACAAGGCACTGAACGGATGTAGAAGAAGAATAAACAGTTGGTTTAGGTTTTTCAGACCTGCTCTCTGTGTCAGCTGCTCTCATTTGTCACTGCTAGACTTCACTAGTCTCTGGCTGATGTAGAAAATTCCTGATATACTTCTCGGTGGTCTTTTTGAATTATTAAGTCAAAACACCCTTGCAACTTTTTTCCTTTTTTGGAGACGACTTACGTTTTAAGTTGAGTAAGTATGCACTGTATCTGGTCAAGGCGCTGTGCTGTTCTCACAGAGGCATTTTGCCTCCATCGTTCTATCAACATCAGAATACATGTAGAAAACAGATTATACATAAATTTGCCATGCTTAAGACCAGCGAAGTAGTCAATACAGGATCTGTGGACCGCGCGGTTTATGGTACACTGGCTGCCATCCTAACGCTTTTATGGCCACTAGAGGATCATAGAGATATAAAAACAAACTGAAGGGTGGGTGGGTACCTCAGAACACATCCAGAGTGAATGTTCCTGCAGTCATGAAAACAGAAATGTCATTGCATCCTCCACTGTGCCCATCTTTCCACCAGTACCACTAACTCTAAATCCTACAAAAGTAACTTCCTCTGCTGTCCTTAAATCTGGCTGCCAGCTTTGGAAAATACACAATGTGGCTGCCTTGACATTAACCGGGGAGCTGGGACCATATTATGTGGAAGGAAGGAAACAGGCAGCCTTGACCATCTTTCACTCTGATTAATACTTCAAAGTGTCTCTGTGACTTTGCATGTGACTGCTGAACTGATGCTAGCCTCTTTAGTCTTGATATATAAAGAAAGCATGCATATAAATCAAATATGGAAGACAAGAGAAGTCTATTTTTCCATGTCTCCATTTCAAGCAAGGATAAAACTGGATTGTTTCAGGAGTACATGGTTTATAGTTTCATATATTTCCCATATTTTTCGAGTGTACACATGCGTCATTTGATTCTGTTTGAGGTAGACTATGTGTGAGCATATCACCCTTACTCCTCACAGGAGAAGCAAAAGTATTTGGCAGCAGTGATATTTGGTCAGAACAATGTCAGCAGCAACACAGCTATCGGCTTTTACTCCTGAAGTACAGGGTTTATAGAAGCATCGTCTCATATTGTAGACATTAGTCTACGTGTTCTAAGTGTGGTGTCAAACCTGAGCCTCGAGTACTTTGACATCCAAACATCATTATCTATTTATGAGGCTGCTGATCAATTGTAAAGCCCCATAGGCTTCTGGTGGCTGAAGATTTTAAGATTTTTGTCTTAATCAAGACTACATGCAAAGATAGGATACATATGGACATGATTAATCCCAGATATACTCGTATCTCATTTGCATCACCCAAAACGTTTTGTTCTCCTCATTATTATTTATTATTGGTTATAAATAGATGGAGGGATAAGTGATGTAAATCAAATTACAAATCCAAAGAGCTGCAATGAGCATAAAAGAAACAAAGCCTGAAATGGTCAGGACCCTTTACATAATAGTAGAACTAACATTTGAGAAGATTTCTTATTCATATGGACTGAAAGCTGTAGATGAATGCATCCTTTTGTGTGTAGGGCAGGAGGAGACGGCTAAGAGAAATGAGAGGCCTTTACAAAAGCAAGCGTGTCTGAACACACATAGAAAAAATGAATAAAATATGTGAGTGTTAACAAGGCTAAGGGAGAGGGTATATTAAACTTTGCAATTTGCGATGCATCTTAATCACAGACTCAAGACAAATGGGCAAGTCATATAAAAAGAAAGAGAATGAGCAAGCGATACGTGTTTTTCTTCCATTGTAAAGCACGTTAGTGTTGGGGCTTGCGATGAGGTTGGATGAGCACGCTAAGAGCTAACACATGTGCTACTAACGTTTTGCGTGTCAAGCTGCCACGCCACGGCTGCAACCAAAGAGCTCTGCACATGTCTGAACAGAAGAACCGGAAAGAGAGAAAGAGGAGGATTAGATGTTTTTGAATAAAGAGATGGAAAGGGGAGATATAAGGCATCACACAGTCAGACAGAAAGAGAAGGGATACAAACCATTTAAAATAATTCTGCAAGTGCAATGGTGTATGTCAATAAATGCAAGTGATATTACAATGAAGGTTATTTCAAATGGAAGAGAATGGTACCCATAATGCAAGAAAACGGTATATTAGTTTACTGCCAGCCACGGAACTGACAGTAAGACTGACGTAACAGCATCACAATGATATGTAACTAAAGATATGATATGTAAATGAAAGTAACAACATGCATTTTAAATGATTTCTGACTATTTGTTTGTCTGTCCGTCATTATGTTTGTATTGGTGGGGAAAAGCTTGATTCTTTTGATAATTTCAGCACCCACACATGCAAAGATTCAACTACAAGTAATGACAACTTGATAACAATTAACCGTTTTTGTCAAGAGTTTACACTTCAGTAACGGCCAACTACTATCTTTGGAACTTCGTAACACAAAAAGCCTGATGGGAATGAAATGATGTTGGAGGGGGTGCAGTGAGTTATTTGGGTCAATGCTGCTCACATTATCAGCCTTTTATTTGTTTATCCTCGGAAAAAAAATGTGTGCCAATACACTATGGTACTGCAGCACAGAGCGGTTTCAGCCCACTGCTCCAAGCACACTGTACTTTACCGTCCCTACCAAAGCTTCAAAGTCTCCTAATGAGATTAATTAACCTAGTCCAAAGTTTGTCTAATGAGGCTCTGGCCGCCTGAGGCATGGAAAAGACCATGGCTGGTAAATTGAGGCTGTCATACAGAATAAACAGGACCAAAAATTAAAAAAAGAGGATTTTAAAAATAGGGTTTAAATGTTAAACCATTGAGTAAAGTGGTGATAATCCATTTAGCTAGTGGGTTGCTTCCTGCTTTCAAAGACTGCCAATTTATTCCTGTAACTCTCTGGTGAGTAAAGAAACACCAGTGAACATACAAGGCTTAAGTTTTTGGATTTCATCCAGCCTCCTCCTTTTCCACCTCCACTTCATATGGCTGACTAACCAGACTAGAAACTTCTATTATGGCTGATTGCATCTAAGGTCGCCGCCTGGTGAACAGGTAAAGCATTTTTCATTAGGTAAGTGAGTTCTACTGGAATAGCATTAATTCAAATATAAATGTTTACTTCAGAGTATACAATTGTCACAGCACGCCATCTACAAGTGGATGATATAATTTGCTGTCAGGTTAGGGGGGCTGGGCTTACTGGGTCATAGGCCAGCTGTGAGGTTACAAGGGAGACTCACGGACGTTGCGATGTGATCATCACACTCTGACGGACTACAGACCGACGGAGAGAAAGGAGGAGCATGTGGTGTTTTCTCAAGGAATGGATCCTCAGAGTTTGTGTCAAGTTTTTTTCTTTTTTACATGCTTAAATGCCATAAATGAACTGTTGGTAGAGGGCCAACAGAAAACGCCAGGAAACAGGGTGGATAAGCAAGTTCGGGCTTGATCATAATAGAGAAACGCCCATCTTCTACCTTTAACCTGACAGTCAAAACCTTTTCACTATACAAACGGGAACCCAGACCCTGGAAGTCCTAGACAAGTAGCTTATCAGTCCCCGGGTTTGTGCTGCCAGAACACAATTAACTCTTACACAGAATCCTCAGTATGTCAACATAAAAAATATCAAATATAGTAGACATTTAAAAGAAAAGGAATGCCGTGTGTGTCGCTTCCCAGAGAGACAGAGACTGCAGCCAAACACTCAGCTTCTTGCATAAGGGTGTGAAATTCTAATGAAATTTATGATTCAGGTTTGTTTTAACTAACTGCCTGTAAACAGTTATGCCAATTATGAACAGATCTAATCCACATTAAAAAACTGTTCCCAGCTATCTTTGTCTCATCAATGATCAGGAGTGTGATGCTTGGAACTCTGTTATACCTAAACATAACAACTTCCATGTGTCCAATTAGATAAGTCACCTAGATTGAAATTCAGTAAAGTCACATTATACATAAACTTTTCAAAGGTCAGAACAATACTAATCCTCCTGTTCTCAAGTAAAAGTAAAATCATTGGAGGTGTGATCCCAGATGCATCAGTTAGACAACCGTGCACTTTTTACATGACGTTTTGTAAGAAGACACTTGCTCCCCTTGATCATTGTCAAACTCAGAGACAAATTAAGTATGTAGTAGTTATCCATTAGTTCAGACGAGGAGGAGGAAGAGCCTTGACATGAATCACAATTACTGAACATAGCTGGTAAAAGGATAAGCGACTGCCAGATAATACATCCAGAGGGTTAATGATAAAAGAAGGGGCCCAGAAGCGTAACATGCAGATCCGGAAAAACAAAACCTAAATCGAGGTTTCGAATTCCAGTTTTTTGTATCTAAATGATTCACTCGGATTCTTACCTATTTGCCTCTCGAGGTCAGCTGCTTCATCTTGGGTGGCCCTGGGCAGCACACCTGGGTCACTGAAGCTGGTTCTCAGGAGTGTCCCCAATACAAATATAAAGAGAACACCTCCTATGACTGGGATAGCTGGAGTCAACTGCAGCGCCAAAAATGGACAACTATAGGAGAGGAAGAGATGGGGAGAGAGAAAGAAAATATTTTAATGAAAAACAAGAGAGATAGTTCAAATTGCAAGAGTCCTAAGAAATTAGTGGACAAAAATCAACTGATGACCAGGGCGAAGGCCAAAGACAACCTGCCCTTCCTAGTGTAGCTTGTGCAAAAAATAAAAATGAAACTGAAATGTATGAAGTGATTATCCCGACTACATGATCTGACCTGCCTAATGAGCACTAAGAGGATATAACCGTTTAACAGACAGACGGGCACACACATAATGATAAGACCTCCTGTGTTGTAATCTGTTCCAGTGAGACACACAAGGATAATCCCTCTAAATGTCCAACGGTGCAAGTGTTCATTACGGTAATCACATTTAGTCCCACAGGGTTGGGGCACAGGTTGTCGTATCCCATTTCCTTTTTTCATCTCTGGCCTGTTTGAGTGGGTTTGGGGTCAGAACAGAAGTTCCATTCTAGACAAGGGAAATTAGATGAACATGTGGTAACCATATGGTTTGAGGGATGCTGTTGCGGAATGTGACACAGCACCAGATGAGCAAAAACTCACAGTAATATTGGGGCTATATACCATCAGCCATATTATTAAAACCATCTAGTTCATATTTGAGCAAGTTCCCTTTTGGCTTCCATAATAGTGGCTCCTCTGTGGGATCTGACAGCATATGCTAACCTTTACTCCCTGAGACTACTTCTGGGAGGTATAGACCACTGCAGACTGGGACACCCAACAAGACCTGCAGTTCTGGAGATGCTCTGATCCGGTTGTTTAACAATCATAATTTGGCCTTTCCAAAAGTCGCTCATATCCTTACGCTGGACCATTTTTCCTGGTTTCAGCACATCAACTTTGAGGACAAAATATTAACTTGCTAATCAATCGCACCCATTGATAGGTGCCATTGTAATTAGTTAATAAGTGTTATTTTGACCTCACCAGTCTAGTTATACTGTAATGACAGATTGGTGCACTTTTACGTGATGCTGTACATGCTTTTTAGGGGAAGCAGTCCTTTTTGGAAGTACAATCTATAGAATGATCAAAATAGATTCAGCAGAATGGGAAGAAAGGTAATATCAACAACATATCAACTTCTTCATTTCAAAACCAATGCAGGAACAAAGTATAGATCAAGTAAGTGTGCCTATACTTACGAAAACAAAGAGACAGTTGTCAAGCATTGTGCAATGATCAATCAAATTGTTTTTTCCAGTATCAATTTCGCTGTTAATATCACAAAAATGCTTAGACTGCTTAATTTACAGAAATGTTAAAAAATATATATAAAGTGTAAATCTGAGGCATATGCTATTCATGCTCTTCTTAAAGAATGTTTCAAGCTTTGGAAAAAAACACGATGTACAACTCGAGCATTGCCCCTTCAGAGAGGCCGCTGTTCAATCCTACTGTTCCTGTACATCTGGAGTGAGACTGAACTAAGCAATAAACACTGGGTTGTCTGGGACATCAGCAGGAGGCTGCAGGCAGGACAACATTGTGCAGCTTTCCTTGCCTTGAGGTCCCAAGGTCGTTGTTCCGGTCACAGACCGTGTCAGTGTACAACATACATACATAACTCATGTCAGACACTTGCTAACCGTACTCATTTTAAAACCTTCCATACTTTGTAATGCATCCTCATTGTCTGCGCTGCAGACCAATTTATGCCCTACAATTCTCCATATATGTCATTCATTTTTTAACTACTATCTATTTTGGATTCTTCTCAATATTGACACACTCTAGAGACACACTAGAATGACTGTACAGTCCAATCTTGGAAGAAGAGTTTATCCTAAAGTGACTACAGATAAACTGGACACAACTTTTAGCAACAATCATAGCTGCTCATGCTTTGCATGTGTCTCTTTTCTCTGCCACTTGATTCTGGCCCAATAAACTTTAATTAACTTAACCAATATCATATTCTTATTTACAAGCCATTCTTGGTCTACAAAGCAAAGGAAGTTCTTGTTTTCACTCCTAGGGCTTATTCCCACTGAAAATCCGTACGGAATTCGGAAAAATGCAATTTGTGTATGCTGCATTTAAAGCCATCTAAAAACAAAATTTGATGGATGTGGTCATGCCAACCATTGAGGTCAGCAGTCTGGACCTAAGACCTCAGGTGGGATTCAGATGAGGTCATCAAACTGCACATGAAGCTGAATAAAGCATGATTCTGGTAACCACGAATTTTGCATACTGCAAAGTTCGATTCTTCAGACATCACGTTACAAATGGCTCGCTTTTGTGTGGACTGGCTACGTTAAACAAAGTTGTCCATCATGATGGTGGCTGGTGGACTTGAATGAACAAATGTGTTTGCTAGGCCAACTTTAATTCAATCCATCCTATCTCAGACCGGTAAACCTAAAGCAAAGTTGAGAAGCTTTTCTTTGCACCTGAACCCCATATAGCAAGTTTGATTTTAGGACCTCAGTATTTCTAAAACCCTGCATTTGATAGCACCAAATGCAGGGGATTTTAGATAGAGTTTTGATCGTATCATTAAAGCCCTTCTTGGTCTTTGATGCGGATGAATTGTGGCATAAAAAGATTTTGATATAAGATGCTATTTGTTATTTAAATTAATTTATTATTGAGACTTGTTTGTCTATAACCCCGTTTGGACACTGTACTGCTGCCTCCCTGATCCAGAACTCTCTTGTCAATAAAACTTGTTTTTTTGCTCAAATAAGAAAATAAAGTACCTGAGCACCATTCACTAAGATGTTTAGTCATAGAAGAATAATTGCAACTAGATGAGGAGTCATCTGCTTATTTTTCGAGTGAAAAGGACTGGCTGTTACCATCCCTGATGTTTCCCCCTAGATTCATCCAGTATGACACATCACCAGTTGATGTGTCATACAATGCTGACATTGTTAAAGATGAAAACCATAATTTTTACATACAAATGGATTGGAATCAACCGAATAACTCTTCCAACTACAGCCTGCTATGGTCATTGCTGCGATGTGTCTTTTTTGCTGGGGACAAATGTGAGAGTACATAGAGTGAGTTAGATGTCTGTTTTAGACTGCAAAGTCTGATCACTTCACAAACTCTGTCATTGTATGTGCAGCTCCATCAAAAGAAAACAACATACCCTCAAAGCCATAGGCAGCATGCTTATTTGTTATTCTTAAACTGGCAGGTGAATGCTAAATTTACTTTGAAAATAATTCATTAATTAATGCACTGGACTAAAGACACGAGGGAATTGTTTGGCATACAGTACAATGGAGCAAAAAAGTTAAAATAGAAATCCTTTATCTAATCAGTCTATCAAAAATAGATTGTAAATCAAATTGGTAGCAAGGAATCCCATTAGTGCTTAAACGGGATATGTCGTAAACATATCTTAGGGATGATTCTTAATTTAAATTTCATGATAGGCTTGTAATTAACCGCAGCCGATTCACTCACAATAGCTCAGAAGCTTTACTTTCACGAGCATCATAAAACCCCAGTTACCACAGATATATTGATAAAAACAGAAGACTAGATAAAACAAAATGACTGAGCAAATTGTATCCCCTTGCTCTAATGCCAAAAGCAAAATTTGTTAACTGAGAGACAAGTTTTCTTTGCAATTGGATTTCCGACCATTTGGCAGTATTTGTGAAGTATTTCCTCAGGAAATAAGGAAGAGAGGCGACTATTCAAGTCATCCAGCGGGAGAGCTCAGTTCTTGTTTCCTTTCTTGAGGGCTATGAGCACTAAAAATGTCACTTCATTATCATCATCACATGGCAAACCCAATCCATCTGTCCGTTAGCTATTTTTAAAAAGACAAATATCCATTTTAAAATGCCTATAGTATTCTATTCCATTCATTTCCTGTGAAGGTTTAATCTTCAAAGGTTTGTGAGGGGGGCTGGTGTCCATCCCAACTGACAGCAGAGGAGTGGTGTGGGTACACCCTGGTTAAGCGTTAGGTTTATCCGATCTGAGTATCCAGAGTGAACCCATGCAGACATTGGAGAGCATGCAACCCCACAAAGGACCCAGGGATGGATTGGAACCCTCTTCCTCTGCACCTCTATGATATCCCCTCCCAAACATTTACTGGCCTAAACATTTCATTTCCTTTTCTTCATCTACACAAGGAAAATCTCAGTGAAAAGAGCCATTTAGCACAATGTGTTTCTCTATCGCAATGGCATAGGGGGGGAAAGTTGGTGAGGCTTTCATAAAATGAGGAAAAATCAGAACCACTTGGTAGACATGCACATTATGGATTTGTTCAACTGTAAAAGCTTTTCTCCTACTGCAATCACAGATAAGAGCCAATGTAATGAACCCAGTATTATGACAGTTAGGAAAAAGAACATTTTCAGAAGAAGGTCAGTCCACAGAAGTTGATGCTCCCGGGCAGGTGAGCGTAAAATGCATAAATGATCCAACAATGGCAGCACTTCTGCCTCAGGGAATAACAATAATGTTAGTGGCTCCAGCACAATCGTTCTGGCTCGACTACCTTAGAACTGACTCCAGAAAAGAAATTCTTCTGGGATGTAGCGAAGCTGTTCCACCAAAAACACATTTTTTAGGAGTTTTTGGTGCTCAATATTCATTGATTGATGTTCAGATGAGTGAGCACAACGAGTCATCAGCGCATCAAATAAATTATCCACCCACCAGACAATGGGACAAATTATTTTTCTCTAATTTCAAGACCTGCACATGCATGGTCAACGTCTTGTGGCTTCTATGGGTGTCCTTTCTTTAAAACACGTACATTTGTATACAGTAATATGAGTGAAGCAAACTTGCAAGGAAATCCTTAAAGCTTTAGCATTAAATTTGACAGGATAGAGGCAGTTCCACGGAGGCAACAGAGCTATTTCCAGACAACTGTGATGGAGTTCAGGATTTATTTAGAGGACGGTGTTTTACTCAAAACAATTTCCCTGTATGAACCTGATATTTTATGGTATGTTTCTGATGTGGAGAAGAACACATGGAACGGGGGAGCTGCAATCCCCACATCACTGTGAATTCGCAATTTAGGATCAATAAAGTAAGTTGAAGTCAAAGTCCATCAGTAGTGTGCGCGGATGGTGTGTTTATTGTTGGTCTATTTGTATTTAACTTTGTGAGACTTAACTACTTTCTGACTAATTGTCATGAGGCATACTTACTTAAACATTCATGATGAGATATAATTCGGCAATCCTTCTAAACAGTAACAAAACAATCACCTCTGACTGGTTTAGGCAAAATAACCTGAAGATATATTAATGTTCATCTGATCTACTAGGAGTATTAGTTGTATTCTGTAATATTCTGCAACTTATTTCTTTCTGTCTGTATGTTTCAGACAAAAGCTGAATTTCTTTTAAAGTGTGAGTTGTGTAGACATCTCAATCTCCACACATTAAATCTATTCAAAGTGATCAGCAATAACATTAAAACCAGTTGTTAATACTGTGTAGGTCAACTTTGTCCACCAAACAGCTCTGCAGTGTATTGTGTGGTCTGACACCTTTCTGTCAGAACTGACATTAACTCATTTCCAGCAATTTGAGCTTTGGTAGCTCTTCTGTTGCATCAGACAACACGGGGTAGCCTTAACTTTGCCCATACATATTAATGATCGTTTGGCATCTTTGACCCTGTAGTCGGTTCACCGGCTGTCCGTCCTTGGAAAACTTTGGTAGGTACAGACCAATTCTCACTTTGAGAACCCAACACGACCTACAGTTCTAGAGATGCTTAAACCCAGTCATTTAGCCATCATAATCAATGTTATTCTGATTTGCCATGTTGGGGGATATAATGTTGTGGCTGATCAGTGTATATTAACAAAACCAATTTTCTGATTTTGGTTTGGCGAATACCAATACATTACAGGTTTTACAAGTTGCGAAACAACGCCATTAAAACCCAAACTATTAACGATTAAAAAAACTATTTCCAGACTGTCCCCAAAGTATCCCACTTATCAGAAGAGCATCCACATTTTCAATCAGTGTTCAGATCGCCTAAAGACAAAATGGGCCCACTTCTGTGTAGATGATTCCGTTACCATAATGGCAGATCTGGATGCATGTTTGGGTTTACATAAAATGTCCTATCTTTTCAGATACCTATAGGAAAATTCTATTCCTGAATTAACCTTTTAATGATAATGATTAACGTTAATAAAGTCCCACTCTGCAATATTGTAAATAAAAAAAATGGTCCAGAATCAATACCCAGATCTGCCTGTCTTGGCCCAATATCCACTCATCCACAAAAACTCATCGCAATCAGTTGACACATTTTCAAGATTTCTTGCGAACAAACACAGACAAACAAATCTGGGTTATCAACCTAAAATTCTCCAACTCACATTGAAGTGATCGATGAGAATGTCAAGATCCAAGATAAAATGTCAAATACCCTAGCTACAAAACCCCAGAATAAATTGAACACATTGCATATGGGAGAGAGAAAACAGTAAGATATGAGGTTCCTTCAAAGAAAACACACTATTTTAAATGTCATCTTCTGGAAAAAGTGATAGAGATGAATGAAAGAACAAGGCAAACCGCTGCCTCAGAGGATTTGCTTCAGGATATATATATATATAGACAATCTGCCATAATTATAATCTTCTTTTCAGTTAAGGACTGCAAGGAGCAGATTTAAGCAAGGAACTGGGCAGTAACAAACATACAGCTTCTCTCTCCTTTAAGTTTGATGCTTAAATTTAAAAGAGACTGGTTGCCGTGGAGATGGATAGTATCCAATGTCAGATGTGATACATTTTGTAAGGGACTGTGGTTACCCTGGAAACAGCTACATGAATGGGCTGAAAACCTCTAAGAATGGATATAAAAAAAATCTAAGATAATGAAAACGCGACAGACAGCTTGATTGCAGTCATTACAATACTTTGAAATGTCTCACACATTAAGCTTGACAAGGACAGCCGGAATTTTAAAATTTAATCCAAATATATTGTGAAGACGGATGGCATAAATGGATGCTGATGCTGATAAATGGACAGAAGAGGAAATTCAAGTTGAGGACTAAGGTGGTGGAATGCCTTTGGATTTTCCATTTGGTGTTGGCAAAGTTTAAAATTTGTTACGTTTTCTTCCTCCAGGAGATTAAAACGGCTTTATTGGTAATCTGAAGAGTACAGTGGTTTGGAACACATTTATTACGCATTTTATTCCATATATAGGATTGTTCACTGGAGCATTCAATCCAAACTTGGTACCCATGTACTTATTGTATCCAGATTTATGTGTATTGGAAATTCCTGCATTTTTATTTGAATAAAAATAACATTTCCATTCTAATAATAAATTCTGGTATGAAAAACTGTTTTCAGAAAATGTCCTCCGCATTACTGTGGGAAAAGACCACAACTTCCAGAGACTTACCAGACGTACTCTTTTTATTTATGTTGGGCCGGCTAAGGTTTTCTTACTTACTTGCCTCCCAAGGGGTGCGCTAATCTCAACATTAATCCAATCCAGATTACCGTTATCACATTCCCAACCAAATCCTCTTACGATACCAAACAGTTCTTTTTTTTCAAACTCAGCTGGGAGATAATCTTTGGGGACTTTCATCTCTTTGATGTAATCATGTGGAGCGAGCTTCACTCAGCACTGTTCACTGGCTGTCCTTTCAGTGTCACCTGAGATAAACCGCACACTCGTTCACTTCCTCAACCGTACAGCTTCGAAAGGAATCGATATCCTCTGATGGGCAAAGAAAAAAAAAGTTCAGGGACTGCCATTTCCTTCAGTACTTTCTTGAGGAGGGCTAGAGTTTACTCAGAGACGTTATTCAGGAGCCATGCAGAATCACAAGCCAGGATGTGTTTAAATTGTGCTTAACGTTGTATTAAAAAAGCATTTGAAGCACTTGGCTTCGCAGCCCCTCGTTACTCATCTGGGCAACATGCATACAGGGCTTTGTCAGTTTTGCCTTTTATTACACTTTGATTGCTTTTGATGGCAGGCAAGGGCAGCTCGTGGACCGCCTCTAATCTGCAGGCTAAGTCATTTGTCAATGAAACAACTGACCAGGACATGCTTTTGCAACCCGGTATATTTCTGCATATACGTCACTTCAGGGACCCACCATTTCCTGCCATATTTCAGAAAGGTGTGACAAGTTCACAGCCTCAGGGGATAGAGGTGGCCATGTAAAGCTTAATTTAAGAACACTCCACATCCAAACATGTGCTAGGACAGGAGATCCATGTGACTAACCTGAATTAAGGCAAGGAGATACTCAGCAAGGTGCTATGCTCAGCAAGGAGTAGAATGATATCACAAAAAAACAAACAGCTGCATATTATTACTGATTTCAGTGAACCTAGATGACAGATTTGCCCCTTCATTCTTGGACAAAACAGACAGCTGCAAACTAACATCTGACAGAATGTCCAAAAGTCACATCCAAAACATATTCCAGGGTTATTTTCATATATGCTAAAGAGACTGACCAACTCAATACTGGACAAGTTCCCCTAGATCCAGCCCTCTGGTCTACTGACAATCACATGCTCTGTAGAGAACAACAAAATACATTCTCTGAGTTTATTTCTTCTGTACATGAACCGTTTCTGGACATCTCCAGTCTAATGTAAGCAATGAAATGAACCCGGTCCGTCGCAGGTCCTTTCTGTGTGGAGTTTACACGTTCTCTCCGGGCTTGTGTGGGTTTCCTCCGGGTGCTCCGGTTTTCCCCACCATCAAAAACATGTACTAGGAATCTGGTCAGGTGAGCCCATTGGCCCATAGTGGCGGCGTACCCGGTCGCAGCGGCTCAGGACTGACCTTCCATCTGACCATCGTAGTTTTGTTGTAGACTGTATGATGACAAGAATAAAGATCTTTTCTTATCTTAAATCTTGCTGGCAAAGAAAGTAAACAAATCCGGAACAGGAAGGGAATAAAAGAGAAAGAGGCCAAACAGGGCAGTCCTGTTTGTCCTGTGTGTGGGGGGGAAGCAGAGAACTGAAAGCGAGGCGAGCAGATAAATGTTGTTGTGAAACAGTAGGATCATTTATGAAATAACCTTTATAAATAGGGTAACAAATATGTTCTTTCAAATATTTACAATAGAAATGTTTATGTCACAGTCAAACTGAATTATTGAGCAGAATTGTACTAATTGTTTTTATATCAGCTGAGGTTCTGGACGGCTGATATTTGCAATTGAACAGTGACGTAGAGGTCCAAATTGACAAAGGAGAATAACACTTTACGCTCCTTAAGTAAAAATCATATTAAGCACGCTACTCCAAATTCTTATGTTATAACCTGGCTTGACAGGAATGCTATTCTGTTCTTGAGAAAGTATGTATACCACGGGTGTGACTGATCAAATGATGGGAACAAACACTCTTTCACAATGGCTCGCCTCATGACACTGCAAAGGGTGACTTATTATTTTGTCTCCCTTCTGGGGTGCTCCTTTACATTTATTGTATTGTCTGGCTAAATCGGAAAAACAGTTCTTCAGGAGTGACCACTTTTAAAGGACTTAACATCGGCCTGCCTCCATCTACAGCGACGCGTGAAACTCAAGGCCTGCCGGCAAAATCCAGCCTTTCAAGTGATTTTATATGGCAAATTATCTTCACCCTTAGAAAGATTGTATTTTGAGCTCAATAATTAAATGTTCTGTGAAAGAAGTATAGTGTGCATAAACTACAAAGTACATTCTGACTTCATTTTCTGCCTCCTCAAGGCAAGCAGCTGCTGGATGTCAGTATACACTAGATTATATTCTCATATGGTAATTTCCAGCCGTGCTACTCAGAGTGGTTGTAGTTAGTGTGGCTAATACACAACTCAGAAAAATTAATGGAACACTTAATCACTGCAGTATGACACCGAGCCAGTTAAACGTCCCGGATATCAATCTATCCATTTAGGAAACACAAGTGATTGTGAATTAGTTTCACCTGTTTTGGTGCAAATGAAAGTGACAACAGGTGCAATGGAGGGGCAAATGCATTACAACCTCCAAAAAGAGAATAGTTCTGCAGGTGGTGGCCACAATCCATTTATCTCTACTTATCTTTCCTGACTGACTCTTCTCTAGTTTTGTGTTCTGCTGGTGTCACTGTGTTCATTACTTGTGACAGGAGGCAGTACCTGCGGCACACTGACAGTGCACAGGTAGTCCAGCTCCTCCAGGTTGGCTTATCCCTGCGAGTTGGGCAGGTGTGTAGGGGGACAACAACCCAGCAGCCAGTCTGGTATCAACTCCTCAGTGTGAGGAGGATTTTTTTCTAAACAAATTAAGCAATGTATATCAATACAGATTTTCAACTTTTGGGATCCGGACTGTGATTTAAATGTTCCCTTACTTTTTTGAGCAGTGTAGTTGCATCCTAAGGATAGCAAATAACTGACATATCATCAATCGGTCGGCTTATTTCCAAATGTACAATATCAATTGCTTATCGTCCATCCATCACTTCCATCCTGTCCTTCAGTAACAGGAACCTTCATTGGCTTCAAAATCCTTTTTTTGGTTCTAAATAAACCCAATGCATTGTTATCACTATTACAGATCGATATTAATTCCAACGTTATTAATAAAACCAACAAGAATGAAATGGAGAGACAATTATAAGAGCACTCAGTAGAGCGCTCACCTCTGCCAAGACTCAGTTGTGCCCTTTCAGGAAATTAAGTACAAATCCAAATTCCAACATGACATGTGTACTCAACGCAGCTGCCCCTAGGGGTTTTTCGCTGTTAAAAAAAGAAGGGACCCTCCTGTGTACCTTCATCCAATCTCAATCATGTAGAGATTGGAAAGAACGAAAAAAATTGCAGTGATTCGTTTCCTTGTTCATTCACTGTTCTACCTGGTTTCATGTTATTCTGTCTAGTGTTTTCTGAAAATTTGACCAAATTGGTCGTAAAGAATCCTATTTTGCAGTGCTTAATCAGAAAAATAAAGGAAACAAATTTCTAATATTGCCCCTTTATCCAGATCCACCTCAAAATTCAGCGGGTTCTTCTTTGGTCTTTGAAAACTAGCCAAGCAGTTTTTGTGTAATCATACACACAGTAATCAAACATAATAAAAAAATCCCCAGACATCCGTGAACATATGAATAACCACATTGACGGAGGTAAATATGTATTATCATACAGCTGTGTTTGTTTTTTGTGATAACGAGTTTAAGAACGGTCCTTTGAGGGTAACTGATTCTGACGAGTCTGTGAATGAAATAAGGTTTGACGCCTCTGGTCATACTAATTCCTAATAAATCCTTATATTAAACCTATGGACACCCTCAAAGTTAAACTGTGCCACTTCTGAGCTATCAGGACTATCTGCTGGGGATAATTACCTTTAAATAATTTATTATGGGACCAGATAGCAGAATGTGGCGTGATCTATAAGACACCAGTTTAACTATTCATGCACACAAAAGTGATTAGACACATGTTGCCGAATTATTTAAATAGCTTTTGCCCATAGACCCATAGTGTTTTTTTAAGTCTATAACGGGCCGTGGTGAATTGATCTTTCTTGCCTTGCCTGCACATCTTAAACATATTTTTCGCAAATGTGAAGTTGTTTTCCATTATTATGTATTCATGATGGATGTTTTATTATCGTTATAAGTGCGACCGAAAGCTAGAAAGTCATTGTGCTCTTTTTAGACATGGCAGATTGACAGCAAGACACTAATCCCTGCAGGAGTGGGCGTGAGTTTCAGACTCTTGTGTCTCCTTAGGTAATGGAGTATGTAGAATCAAAACTTAATAAAACGGACATGAACGATGGGCATGAACATTCACAAATTAGGGGGGGAGAGTGCATCCCTACATGTTTATCATTAACAGTAAGACTTATTGCAGTCTGTGTTGAGGTTTATGATTTGCAATAGGCAGAAGCAAAATGTGCCTAGAGGAAGAACCGTAGTCCAGTCTTCAACTCTTCCTCCTATTTTAAATGTGAATTACTCATCAGGCTGTGTCAGACTCTTTAATGTAGAAACATGTTGTTCTTATTTATGAGCTAATACCATTTGAAGACCGTCATGACGGGATCATTGTAGTTAACTGCTGGCCAAAGTGACTCAAATGTTTCTGAATCAAACCAGGACTGATGCCAATCGACCTCTCCAACAGTGAAAAGTGGGCCAGTCAAATTCCCAAAAGCAAACTTTGTCAAAATTATTCTGGCTACACATGACTTGATTTGCAGTGGCTACTCAAAATCTTTGATGCAAATACCAGCTTTCTTTCCCCCCCCCTCTCTGTTGCAATAAACTGTGGTAGTATTCATCACCTGACAATATTCTTGTTGCAGTCTGTGCAGAAAAAAAACATTATGTTGAATTAGGCCGGTCAGGCAGAACCCACTGCCAGGATGTGCAGTGCTTACAAACAAGCACCATTAATAAATATTTATTTAGATAAAACCAAATGTGCAAGACATTTTTATTCAAGATCCAGCCCACTGTTATGTTACTGAAAGGGGTTGTAGCTAAGACTATCATGAAATTTGAGATGATGATCAATTGTCATACATTTTGTCTTCTTTAGCCTATTTAATCCCACCACTATAGTTTAGGTCTACACACACTTTAATACACTTCAGGCAAAAGAACTCTTCCTTGGCACTGTCATGTTTATATTCATAATGACCCCTAAAAGCCTCAGCAAGTTTGGTGTAACGGTGGAAAGATACACTTAAAAAGCAATTTATTACTTCATTCAGTTATTGTCAACAATTTCCAACAAACTGAGTTGTGTTAGATGTGATCTAAGAACACCTTTAATGTCCTCACCCAGAAAAGAACTATGGAAAAAGGCATATTTTTCAAGCAAGTTTTAAAGAATAAAAAAGAGAATATGATGAATCTTTGTATTTCACGGGTAATAGTCAATTTAAATACATGACCTTAACCTTTTGGTAAAACATTTTTATTAGAAAACAATTTGACACTAATTTTTTTAATCAATTTATATGATTCTGTTTAGTAAGTCCTCACATTCTAATACGCCGAAAATAAATCATACCTATGACATAGGACTTTCTCAATACCAGGCTTAATGCCTCGTCATCGGTGACCCCTTTGAACTGTGGTGTCCACCATGGCTCCTTCATTGTCCCCTTACTGTTTAGCAGACGTGCTGCCACTGGGTCTTATTATAAACAGGTTCAGTCAAATGCCAAGAAATAGAGACTCAAAACGCGCATAACCAACGAATGAGTAGGAATTAAAGGGTTACGATAGCTAACTTATGTGTAATAAACATGTATTGTATTGTATTGTATTAAGCAATTATGACATACTCTGGTCAACTTAAATCAATTATTCTATGGTAGTGTCCTCCGGATGAAGTTGAATAAATTATTTTATTTTACTGAAGTGTCTTGATCGTGTCTAACAGGAACCGATGGAGGACACTCTTAATGTGCTGTTCTCATTATAGGATTCACTCAATACTGTTAAGCTGTGTCAAAACAAGTCTTCAGTTTCAGTTACACCTGCTAAAGAGGCCTTAGCTTGAAAAGCCAACACAGAATATTGGATTGGATAGAGGTGCATTTACTTAATTCAACCACTTAGAAAGGTTTAGTTTTTGAGTAGAGAGTTTATTAGATATGTCTTATCAGTATTTTGGATCACTAACTTTTTCCTGCAATTTCACCAAATAACCTTCTCCAAGATATGAGGCTCTCATTCATCATTTGGTTTAGATACTAAATGTGTTGAGGGCAGTGCCGTGGTGTTTGACTTTGTGACTAAATCATCCGTGATGTTCAGGTCAAATGATGCACGTTAATTAGTTAAGCCCTGTGAGAGATTAACAATTGGATACGCTAAAGGTTAATTTACTGTAATAACTCACTCATAGCAAAGTAAGAGCAACCACAACCTGCCATCCTTAACGGGCACCAGTCAAACATCAGTGTCATGTCATCCACTAACCTTTACAGCACGTTTCCTGTTGTTTGGAAAACAGGAAACAGTAAACAGGGCCCACTGAATCTTCATGAACATTAGGTGTAAACATGAGTGTATGCTTATATGGATTGAGTCAAATATACAGTGAACAAATACGGCTTTGCTACCTTTCAATGTGGTGAACAAATATATAGCATATCAAACTAATTCCAAACTCAATATAACTTTAAGGTGTCTAGTGCAGCCAGAGACGACTGCTGGGACGAAACAATGAAAAATGATCCGAGAAATTCAGCATGAGTAACAGAGCTGTGAATCTGAAAGCCTTCTCAGGCACAGGAACAATGCGCTGAGGTCTATAATAATCTGAGACGAGATTTTCACAAAGAAAATTTAAAACTTAATCTTTCTTGTTGTATCCAACCATCAGCACAAAAATCCAGAGATATTAAGTTTGCGGCATGACAAAATAAACATCCTCACATTTGGGAGGCCTTCAAGTTTGTTGCCAAAAAAAAAGGACGTTTTCTGCTGAAAAACCCGTTGCAGCTGCGTCTCAGAAGACAAAGAATGTCATCCACTACCCAAAGGGTTGGGTAGTCAATCAACAACTCCTGCATACATTATACCGGTGTCCTTGGGTGGGACATTTAACCATAGGTCAGACTACCTTCCTAGCTACCATAAGTGTGTGATCGTAAGTGTGAATATCAGCTAAAATTATAAACTAATTTGAGTAAAGGAATGATATTAATGTATACACTTTTTTCCATTAAAATCTTATAATAATCAATACCAAAATCTACACTTATCTGTTCTTAGTGTCAAAACCCAGTCCAGATTAATAATGAATAACAGCTTGTGGTTTCGTTCGCCACTAATTACACCGATTGCCAAGTTTTTCTCGCTGTTCCAAACTGTGTTTCTTGGGATACATTTTCCAATCGAACACATACAGCATAGCAGGGCAAACATTAAAACATCTGCCTGAGTGAACTTTTATGAGATGTGAGGGAGAGAGGATAACATGTGCAACAACAGCACACATGGACATCTGAGGGGGGGGCGGAATAATAAACAGAGCAAAGTCTGTCACTGGCAGTCACTCACAGGGTTTATTGTGAATGTCTGAGCACCCATCAGAGAGAAAAAAGAAAACAAGCAAAAAGAAATATGGAGACATGAAAAAGACCTCTGGGTAGATGTTCTGTACATTTCTCCAATGCTAAGAACCCACCATCTGTAGAATGTTTCTGAACTCTGACAATCAGAACTTCATATTTAAATATATGGGTCAGGTGCCACTAGATCCCAGCCTCTTTTTAAACAAGGTAATAAGCAAATAAGGCTTTTGTGAAACACATCAGAAGCCCCTTAGAAGATGAATGAGGTGTGTCTCCCCATGAGTGTGACAGCTAGTGAGCGGGCTTGGAAAAACACATCCAATCCAAAAGCATTAGAGTTAATGTCTACATAAGGCAATGCGCAGGTCCGCTGACTAGTGCCCTGTCCGACAAATGTCTCCTTTCACCTAAGGGGAGTAGGTTGGAGGGAGGTCACGCGAGATAGGGGAACCAGGAGGACATGGAGAGGCTGGGGCCGTGGGTGATTGAGAAGGACTGACAATGCAAAACTGAAAAAGGGCTTTGTGGTGGCAAAGTGCTCCTGAGAAATGAGAGGACAGTACACTAAGCCCAGCTCCTTTGAGCGGCCACGTGAGAGGAGGAGAGGGGTATCATCGGGAAGCATCTGGCAACCTTCATGTGGGTTATGGGAAGTATTCAGGTTCAAATGGAGTTACTGTAGAACTTTCCTTCACCATGTGAGTAATTTCATACACCGTTATATTGTAAAGGGGGTTAAAGGCTTTTCGTCTGCAATGCTCTTTGGTCAGAGGTTACGTCAGTATCTCTGCTAATGTGACCACGTATTGAAAGAAGAAGTGGTCCAGAGGTCACTGCTGATAGATGTGAAACGCATAAGGCACCGAAAAAAGAAAAGAAAAACTGCTGGTGGTTTGCAAAAAAACCTAAAAGACGTGTCTTTTCTATGCATTAAGTTCTTCACAAAGACATTGTGAAGTCCTTTTCATATCCTGACTATTTCATATAATTAATTTTCCAATTATTTCATCCATCATTTGATCAGAAGGTAACTATGTCCATCAGAGTGTGATTATGTCAGATATTTGGGGGAAATCATAATTATCATATCATAATAGGGAAGCTGAAAGCTGAGAATCACTTGTTTTTTGGTTGTGAAACAAATAAAACCATTTAATGATTATGAGAACTGCTGTCTGACAAAATCGATTGTTTGAGATATACCAAATGCGTCATAAGAAAAAAAAAAAGCTCTGCTATTTCCTTTATACCAGTGGTTGTGTGCACTACTATTTACAGCCCTTTTGATTTGCTCCGAGACTATGAAGGACAGAGAGATATTGAACCGCAGCCATAAATCACAGCACAAATTCACCGATTAAGATTTGGCTGTGAGACTTCTTAGATGGATAAAGGCTGTCCCATTGAGCAACAAATCTCATGAAGGAAAAGGATTGTTACCTAGCATAGATGGGGTTCCAGAGATGAGAGACGAAAGAGTGAGTAATCAGGAGTAAAGAGGAGAGAGACACAGCTTATCTCTGGGGGAACACTCCAGCATTCAATTCTGTGTGTCTGTCAAATGCTGTATTGTGCACTTCATACACAGCTGGCCCAGATGAGGTTAAGATCGATTGACAACTGATGTACCGAAACCGACATTTAGAATCTATCATCAACCTAATCTTTTTTGCGTCAATTAATAATTTCTCATATAGGTCCTTTGAAACCGTGGTCTTATTCAGTCGCTCGCTTCTGTCCTATCTGTCTAAGATCAGACCACTTTCAGTTAAAAACACGATGCTTGCAAAGCGGAATGGATCACATCAGTGCAAACACTGAAGGCAACAAATAGTCTCAAAAAAAAAAAAACACTAACACTGGTTAAAACTGAGTGTCCCAACTCTAACATATATGCATATTTACAGAACACACCGTGTCTGGGAACTTTGAAGACACTGTATGAATGTATGATATGATCATTAATTAAGAGAGATCAAGTTAAAGATTTAAGTAATCCTAAAATTTATTTTGAGTCATATTGTCCAACCGTAGAAGAACCACCGGTCAGTGGATTGCAGGTTTTTCTATCAGTGAGAGAAAGAGAGGGCTCCTGTTAGGACAGTGTGATTAAGGCCATTCCATGTGGCACACAAAGGCAGCTTGACATTTAGCCTACACCATATGTCATCTGTGAAATACCATAAAGTCAAGACATCCGGATAGTTTGATAATTAAAGAAAGGTTGAACTGATGAATGGTCAGTGATCAAGTTCTCTGTAAAGTATCTGATTTGAGACTGATAAGAAAGAAGGTAACTCTCTACTCAGTTATCATGCTATGAAGATCTAATTACCTAATCCAGTTCAGCCACAGACGATCAACCCGAAACAGCGGACAAGGATCCAATTTCTAGTTCAAGGACACTTCAGTTAAGTTCATCTCTAACAACAGTACTTAAATGACTTGTATGGCTGGAGTATGCTTACCGACAGCAAGAACTGCATTTCAACACACAGATTTGTTGATCTGCAAAACCACGTCACCTTTTAAGATGCATTCTGCATCATGCAAGGGCATGTTTAAGCTACAAACAAATCTACAGGAGTATATGCACTCCTGTTATTGCAACCGCTGCACACTTACCAGCTGCAACAGCCCCTGTCAAAACATGCTAAAGATAAAGGACAAATTAACCTAGTATACCTTCTATGCTTCCTAAAACCGAAAAGTCCCCATCTAATCCCAGATGACTTTGAACAGGCATCTCCCTGAGCCCAAAGGAGATCATTGGGTGTAAAAGTAAGGGTACCGCTGACGGGAGTGCCCTACATCTAAACTTTTATTCTCAGACAGCTGCGCCGAGGAAAAGAAATCTAATCTTTAATGCCAATGTGCACAAAAGACTGAATATACGCCGATCAACCATAACATTAAAACCACCTGCCTTTTTCTTTAATCAGAACCAGCATTAACCTTTTCAGCAATTTGAGCTACAATAACTCTTCTGTTGGATTGGACAACACAGGCTAACCTTCCCTCCCAGCGCTTGGGCTCTCATGACCCTGTCGCTGTTCACCAGTTGTTCCCTTTCAACAAATTTGGTTGGGAGAATTGAACCATCACACAGTGGAAACACCCAACAAGACCGGCACTAGTGGGGATGCTGTGACCCAGCTGTCTAACCATCACAATGTGGTCCTTGTAAAACTTGCCAAGATACCTGCTGCTTGCCCATTTTTCGTGTGTCATACACAATGTCTTCAAGAAAAAAGTGCTCACATGCTGCCTAATATTTCCAACCCCCTGACTGCTCATCAGTAACATGATCTATCAGCGATTATGCAATAGCTGATCAGGGTACTCTGAACAATACTTACTCAAAGGTGAAGAAAAGTCCACAAATCAATAAAATGAGGGCAAGGGTGAGGTAGAAAACCCCTCTCTGCTTGGCCATCATAATCCTTCCATCGCAGTAAAACTTATTCCGACCAGGGAAGGTCTCCCACTTCCTCTTCTTTGGTGTCCTTTTCTTATAAGGGGTCTCCATTTGCGTGGAGCTGCGAGTGCTTATTTGGCTATACTCGCACTCTCTCATGGACTCAGATACCCCGAGATGCATCGACTGCTGACTGAAAAAAAAGACTCCAACAGCTGAATAAATCCAGGGGCAGACGTGCCTCTGTGGAGAGAATGAAAACAAGTTCACATTAGCTGACATTGTGTGTGTGTGTGAGAGAGAGAGAGAGAGAGAGGAAAAACTTTGGAAAAGTGCACACTTCCTGTTACTAACACGATTCCTCAAATTCGAATAAATTCTAGAATATTTACTTTGGACTCTAGTGAATTTTTCAGAGCTTTAATTGAGGTTAGTACGTCATTTGGCTCACTTACATGTTGCTTTAGCCTAACGTTAACAGCGTCTTTGTTAGCTAGCAACAGGGTTAGCATTGCATCTGAAGTGTTGCTAACGCTATCGCGGCTAGCAGGTTGATGGAATGGCTTAATGTTAGCATACTGATCAATTTGTGCCATAAACGTTGTAGCTCTCTGGCTTTCTTCTCCCGCAAAAATATTTGGCTATCTCACTTTTAAATGTGTTCTTCTCTGCTAGTGTTCATATTTGAGTTTTGCTCTAGGCTGACAGCAGCATAACATTAGAGACAACGCGACTTCACCTCCCGGAGGTTCCTCTGCTCTCTGGCCGCCGGAGCCGCAGCTGAAGCTCGGCGCCTCACCAGCGGAGAGTCGTCGTGTTGGATGTTGTCGCGCAGCCTTCTCCTTCGTTATCCAGGTTTATTCCGAGCGAAGATCACCATTTTTTTAGAAGTGGAATTAAAAAAAACTCAGTGTGAAAATGGAACAGGAGAGAAGTTGGTATAGAAAAAGGTTAAGGGGATCCGGGAACAGAGACCTCCAGCATCATGACTGACGGTCGCTTAGAGTCTTAACGCATAAGGCGAATCCAGCAGAACCTTCATACCCTGAGCGTTTCCCGATAACGACCAGTTAATAATCACCGGAGATCCTTATCAATCGGTCGCGTTTTCGGGCGGAAAAAGTTGCAGTATTCCTCCAGAAGCGTGCATCCTGGTCTGTCGACATTACAACCCTCCGTCTCCATGTAGTGTCTCTCTCCTCATTTGGTGCTGCTGCTTTCGCAAACAACAAACATCAACATGGGAACCGAGCAGAACCTCCTCCCGCCCTGCTCCTCCCACTTCATCCGAGGCTGAAGTCACAACGGAGGAGGCGCATAGGGCTTTTAAAGGGGGTTACAACCTGTGGTCCCCTGACCCCCAAGAATCCGGCATGGGCTTCCTGCTTGCCCAAAGGGGCGTGTCCAGCATGACTGACAGCTTGACTCTGTCAGTCCTTCTTCATCTTTGGTTTTTAAAGGCGGTTTGTATCCAAAGGATTTCATTACCAAAGAACCGCCAATTCTTATATCAAATCTAATCCATATTTCTTACAAATCTTCTCATTTTCTAAAAAAAAATATCCCAATCAATTTAGGGTTTTTGCTTCCTTCTTCCTAAACAACTGGGGTCTATAGCCATTGCAACCCCTCTTTTCCACTAAGGCATTTCCAGGACTGGTTGGGACCCAACATGTTGTCTCGGATTTGTAACCGGTTCTTTGTCTTTCCAAAGTCAAACAACTGGCTCTTTGTCAGGACAACCGGTGCCAGAGGGAATCAAAATCTTGCTGCACGGGAAACAAGAACCAGTTATGGCTTATTTATACTGCATACCATACCTTTGTATGATAATAAATGTGTCACATTCATCCATGTGTCTTTTATGACATCAATGCACCTATAAGAAGGCATTGAAGAGTCAAAAGGTTGACAACAACAGCACACCTCTTTGGTTGAGCACATTTTAAGTCTCTATTTCTTATTGAAAAATGTATACCATATGACTGACCCTTTTTTATATATGACCCAGTAGCAGCATGTATATGCTAAACAGTAAGGGGCCAAGGATTGGTCCCTTGGGGATACAATAGATCGGAGGTACATGGCTATTGTAAACGTCCTATTGGATAAGAAGGATTTTCTTTGAAATTTTATAGAACGTGAGTGCTTAATAACGAAATTATGTAACTTGATTGAACCAGAAAAAAAGTTTAATAAGGGTCAAATAGTTTCCTTAAAGCATGCTTTATCCAACGATTAAGAGTTCACTATATAATGAAGTGTTACCGGTGAGCTGATCTAATCAGAATTGAATATTTTCCATGCAAGTCTGATTTTTCTTTTACTGATTAAAGCATGCTTAACCAAATAATTTGATAACAGACATAGTAAATAAATTAAAACATGATCAAGGAAAGGCATCCATCAGGTGGTTGTTTTTCAGGCTATTCAAGTCATTGTATTATGTGAACAGAGAGGGTTGTATTTTACTTTTAACGTCACTTATTTCCTCATCATGTCTGGAGCCATTTCTTGTGTCTTGCTTGTGTGGTTTCCGGTAGTACTGCATCGGTCGGTCCATACCCCAAATCACAGATCCATCGTTAAAAGTCGAGTATAAATGAGCCTTTAGTGATCATGTCCATTGTTGTAACTCAGTTGTTTGGATCTACATCATGCTGCATCTGTCACAGAGTTATGGTTTAGCTTCAATAATATCCCCTGGTTTAACTGGTTCTTATTTCTAGATCATTACGGTGTTGGCTTCAATCTGGAACCAGTTTTCCTGGCTGTTGAAATACAATTTAGGCATTGGCTTTGAATCAGCCCTGGAACTGCTTTAGTGGGAAAGGGGGGTCTCAAAGCTGCTCTCAAAAGCCCTTACACTAATTCACACAATATCCCACATTCATTGAACCAGAGCATCATCAGCCAACTTTTATTTTTGACAGCAGACATGTAGTGATGTTACCACACAGTTTTTACTTTGCTCTTGTGCCAAATGCAGTTCTCTGATGATGAATTTCCTGTGTAGCCTTTCCATTTATACAGGTGGCTGCATCACCACCCTCCTGTGTGTGTCATCTGTTCTCCTAATACCTAAACAAACGCACGCACACCCTCATTCTCAGAAGCCACCCAGACTGATTCATTCATTCAAGTCCACATCACAAAGAAGTGAAGTTGCTTAATTGTCCCCAATAAAAAATCACACAAAGGGAACATTTATTATCATGGCACTTTTATGTTCTACCAGTGGGTTTGTTCTGAGATTACTTATTCGATTGCAAATGTGAAACCTCACCCATCTGACACGCACTCACACAAACTGCATTGCTTCTTACAGAAGCTCTGGATATAACATTCGTACGTTTTCCATCACTTTGGGTCTTGCAAACTGACTGAGAGCACAATTGGCTGCCTCTGCCGGCCGTTGAAAGCTAAACGACAAGTTTCACTTGATCTATTTAGAATCTGTGGATGTTTTCAATAGGCGCTAATGATTTGTAATCCCTCCAGACTAATTACTTAAGAGTGGTTCAGCGATGTACTGACATATGGTTATGTTTGTGTTGGGAAATGTGCAGACATGACAGGGGCTTTGGGTCCAAGAACGGCACTGCCCGAATCACATCCTGTCAGGGCCCCACCCAAGCAATATGGTTTCAATTTGAAATCTGGACAGATTAAAAGAGCATAATAGCAGCAATGCCTCGTCAAGAGTCTATTGTATTATGTGTCTTCGCCTGATTGGGTAAGGTCACAGTTCAAACCACCGCTAGATCTCATTCTGTTTACAGTGCTGTGAAAAAGTACTGGACCCCCTTCTGGTTCGTCCTATTTTTGTGTGTGTCTGATCCGATACTGCATGGATGCAAATTTTAAATGATGCAAGTTTTCTTAATTAATAAGGCAAAAAAAAAAAAGGCCATCCAATACCTCAACCACTACTGTGAAAAAGTGTTGGCCCCCTAGAAACTAAATCCAAAAACCACAATGCATGATTCCATGGCAGCAGCTGGACTAAATGCATCCTGGAGTGATAACTGCCAGAACTGTTCAACCACTTTACAACTTTAATAGTCCATAAAGTTTGCTTGTGGGTGTCATTTGTGGCACACAATGCCAAAATCAAAAGAAATTCCAGAAAAGATGAAGTGTCCAAAATTCCTGCACAACAGTGGCAAAGGCTCATTCAGGAAGTCACAAAAGGTCGAACAAAACCATCAAGAAACTGTCTCTCACCTCAGTGAAGGTCAGAGTTCACGTCTCTGCTGTCTTGAAGAGCAATAAGGCTCATCTGATTGTGCATAGTACACCCTGATGATCCTCAGAGTTTTTGGGAGTCTATTCCATGGAGAGATGAGTCAAACGATGAGATGTTTGGAAGCCAATGATCCCGTTAAATCAACCAAACAGCATTCCACAAAAAAACCATTTCACTACGGTCAAGCATGGAGGTGGCAATGCGGTGCAGTGGGGACGCTTTGCTACTTCAGTATCAGGACCACCTGCCATATTTGTGATAACTTCATGGGGGCAAATGTTTTTTCATGCCAGGTAACCTCCTTGCCTTGTTATATAAAATGTAAAGCTTGCCTTTGTACTATGCTACTCAGAAATAGGAGAAAGGAGGAGGAGCGTGTGAAATTCTTTTCCGCCGCAGAGTCCCTTTTGTATCAACCCATTACTCATTCATCTACCTACATTAGCTATTAGAGGAAGCAGCGCCGGTTACCCAGACCAACAAGAGCCAATGGTGGACCTGGCTTCCTCTCTGGTACCACATCCATCGTGTCAGAACGCGATGACTCAGCCCCTTAAAGGCACAGGAGTGTGGGAGGATTTCTCCGGCGGTTGGCTTCCTACATAAAACACACCATCCACTAGAAAAGGATACAGCAGGCCACATTCTATCCAAACTGTAAATGACACACTGAAATGAGAGAGAGAGGTTGGCGTCTGCGTTTAGAATGTGTAGGTGCACACATGTGCCGACGCTGAGAGATACCCACAGGCAAACGGATCATTTCTACACAGAAAGATGGTTTAGTCACACATTAAACTGTTAACCACCTCTCAGGCATGTGGGTATTGGTTTAAAGATGTCAGTACATTTTTAATGAGACAATGATGAGTGATGGTGCTGCTTGGCTCCCAAGCAAACTATAGAACCAATACTCTGTTAAATCAGTTTGTTGTTTGTGCTGTCAACCTCAGGAATTAATCATGAAAGGTGGTTTAAAAAATGACTCGATTTCCAATGGCAAAGGAAGGAAGATGTCAAACTCAAGAGGAAGTATCTATCCCAGGGAAAAACAAGCAAATACTTCTCCTCAGACAGACAGAAAACAGGAGAATAATGAAGCACCTTTCCTGCAATCTGACAGTTAACCCTTTCATGTCCCCCGCCACTGTTTGGTTGAGAGCATTTTGAGTCACTTTCTTTCTGAAAAATGTGTGCCATTTGACTGAACCTGTTTATAATGTGACCCAGTAGAAGCATCTATATGCTAAAGAATAAGTGGCCATGGATGGAGCCCTGGGGGACACCACATGTTCAAGGGGCCATCGTGGAGGATACATCAACTACGTCTATTCAGAAATTCCTATTCGATTAGCAGGGTTTTATTTTGGTATACTGAAGCGTGTGAGGGTTTACTAAACGGAATTATGTAACTAAGCACGACCAAAAGTCTGACAAAGGTCAAATAGGTTTCTAAAAGCATTCTTTGATTCATTCTCTGATCAAAACGGATGCTCTAATTTGACTTTTGTCAATGAAATATATTCATAAAGACAGAGACATGGACTCAGCTCTCCCTCCCTCTCTCACTTTATGAGCATGTTTCCTAGAGAACTCACACACACTGGGGGAGAACATGCATACTCCGCTGGCTGTTGACCAGTATTTAATGTGGCATATTTAAAGTTTATGGTTGATGTCCAAATGACCTCCGACACCTGGAGTTGCTTTTTGCAAATGCGGCATTAAGAGGAGCTTGTTAAATTGAGTTTGTGGTCCCATGAAGACAAGTCATCCATTTTGTGATTACTGCCTTTAATGTAGAAAGGAGCAACACCTGACGACAGTCTTGCAAATAACGTTTGATTAATTCAATGCCTTTAACTCTAAGTGTATATGTATGGAGGGATTCTAAATTAAGATGAAAATGAGAATATTAGCAGGGATATGACATGGCATATATTATTGGTTGTCAAATAAGATGAATTTCTATCTTAGTCTGATCAAACTGATCACATTGACTCAACATGAATTAAAAAATAAAGGAAATGTTCTGCATATAAATTGTTTAGTTACACATTAAGAAACGCCCAGTAGTTTGGTCAACTAGCTGGTGAGAAGCATCTTAAAATGTTCCAATAATCAAGACATGTACGCTATCAAAATAGTTGCCCGAAGGTTTCTTACAATAAACCAGAAATAAAAAAAACAACAAAAAAAAACAGATCCACCGTTTCATCCTGGTTTTCTGTAACAATGCCCTCTGTTCTTTTCCCACACAGTTTCAAGAAATCCGTGAAATTGTTTAAATGTGGTTGACAATGATTGTCCAAAAAGTCTTGCAATGTTCAAAAAGATGAAAAAAGGAAGAAAGATACCATTTTACCTACATTTATTGCAAAAACAATGGTGCGCCCTTCTGCATGCCTAAGCCCTCTAACAAGTTTATTAAAATCAGTCTGGTAGTATTCCTAATAGACATAAATAATTGAAACAAAAAAACCCCATCTTGCAATATTAATGAGAGATAAAAAGAAATCCTGGATTCAATCCTAACATCTACCAATCTACAGCAAATTCTGTATTTGTTTTTTTTTTTAATTAAAAAAATTACACTTTTCCCACCCAGTTTCATGCAAATCTGTCAAATTGTAGAAGCATAATTGACATAACAGCGGAACATTGGATCTTTCATGTTCAGAGGGACTGAAAAAAAGATAAAAAATTCTCCCCCCATCAAGATGTACTTCAAAAATACAAACCCTTCAGTCAAGTACTGGCAACATACATCTGGTAGTGTGCTTGATAGACAGAAATAGTGAAAAAAATTATCCACCCCTTTATTTGGCTCCTTTAGAAAATGTAGTGGATTCTCCCACTTCAGATGTCCAACCCTCCCACCAGATTTCATGAAAATCCATCAAACCGCTGTATAATCCTGCTTAAAGTGAAAAAGAATAAAGAATTGAACCTTCTTATTGGTAAAAAGGTTAAAAAAAAAGAAGAAAAAAGTATGCGTAAAGTAAAGTATGCAGCCGATCTGTAAATGACATCTTTGCAGCTGAAATGACCTAAATCAAAGACTGTGATATAATCCAGTCAGGCCCTCTCATCATGTGTCCTCTGGAACACATCCATCATTGAATAATTTCATTTCAGACCGCAGGAATGGCCTCTGATCAAGTTATTTGGTAGAAAATCGATAGAAACCAGTCCATGTCAGCAGTTGATGTTTGTTTTATTGGCCTAAGATTGTCTGGACATGATGCAATGTCTCCGGTGCTTAACGATGTTCATTGTACATTTATTTGTGACATGTGCGCACAGAGTATAAATGTGAATGTGAATAAATGAAAGACATGAAGTCACACGAAAACAAAAAGGCAAAGTTTACAATGAGTGGTCAGGACATTTCGCAGATTATTTTCACTTGTTTCTTTTGGGGCATCATTCAGATTCAGAAAAATATGCCCGTTGACATGAACAGTAACAAACAGAAAATGTCTTCAGCTGTCTTATTTAACCTTGCGTACGGATCCTCTCACCCTGGCACTTCCACGTTTGATTACCAAAGCGATTGTTTTCTCAGCTATATTACAATGCATACAAGGATTTTTTTTTTTCTTTTCTTTTTTTTTTTTTTTTACATTGAAACATCAGTTACATACATGTTCAAATATCTGACCCCTTTAACAAAATATGTATAGTAACAATAACAAATTTTTTTTACCAACATTAAAAGCGTTTGTCATAATAGTCAGAAAGTTCCATCTCTCGCTCGGCTTGATTGAGACTGAAAGGATCGTGTGCGTCCATGTTATAACGGATTATATACACAGTGATGAAAAAATACAGACAGAACACGATTGCTCAGGAGACACAAATCTCATCCGTGAAAGTCACTGAGGCTATGATTGATAAATAGACACTTCTTCTGACAGACGCTGTTCTCTCGTGTTGATTGGCTGGTGCAACGCTGCCACCTCGTGGACGGATGCACACACTGCAGGAGATTTACATCTTCTCAAAAAGGGACAACTTGCTCTAGTCCTATTGCACAATTTATCTTCCAGCGATGGAGACGTATACATTTCAATTTAAAAAGTCAGTGGTTTTTTTTCCCCCCCACACACCTCCACAAGCATTGGCAAGAAAGTTCAAACTACTGTACAGTGTCACAATTTAAATAAATACTCTCCATTAACAAAATGTTGATGAGTACATTAGTATTTATAAAACTGAAAAAACATCTCAACGACTCATCGAATCAAAAAGGAACCGTGTAATTGAGCACCAAACTCTGGTGGCAGCTTTGGCTGAGAAAGTAAACAAAAGAAAAAACGTATGCCAAACAATATCAAACGTAGCAATCCAACACCAGCAGGTATTAAATATTTGTATTAAAATGAGCGTTCACATCCAAAACCCACTTTGTTGAACAGAGCCCAGAAGCTATACATATTTAGAGATATTCTTATGCGGCTACTTCTTTAAAAACATTTTTCTGCCATTTTGATAAATAAAATAGAAAACCACAGAAATATCTTGTCGGCGTTAGTGTCCAATGTGCGAGTCCCGCCTCTCCTTTTGTCATGATTTCCCTAAGTGAAAGAGAACTTGGCAAATGATGGCCACTATTCCCCTGTTCAGCACAGAGGAAATGGAGATGTCTAATAATCTGCTTTCGTACAGCACAAACTCTGTCTTGCTCTCCTCCACTTTAGCCATGGCCAACAGGCCTTTAGCTGCTCTGCACATCATGTTTATACTAGGCGGATCCATAGGTGGGTGCCCCATGTGCAACAAGCTGTGAGGGTTCTGCTGGTACTGTGCCATGCTAACACCATCCTCCAGGAAACCAACCAAATTACCCACGCTGCTCTTCTGTATGGCAATGACACGTGCCACGGAGGGGTCTCCTTGCGCCAGATGGGAAAGAACAGCCACTGCCATCTCCCGGTACACCTGGGTCTTCCTCTGCCCGACGTAGCGGACCAAGACGGCAAAGAGTTTCTCCTGTCGGCTGAAAGGTGGCGTTGCCAGCAGGAGGTCAACGTTGCCGGCCAGGATGCTCAGCTTGCAGAGGCACTCCAGCACCAGTCTCTGTGGAGTGACATGGGAGTTGGGCGCTGCTGAAGGGAAGGGGTCCTGGGCTTCAGCTGAAGGGCACACCATCCAGTGGAGAAGTCCATCCAGGATGGGGAGGCAGATAGTGTCTGGATAGCTGGAGAGATCCAGCTGACCCGAGATGTTGGCAAGCGTGACCATGGCATTCTCCCTGAGAAGACTCAGACACTCCCACCACCACTCGTCTTTGCTGCTTGACAGCCCCCGCTCCTGCTGCTCGTCTCTCTGGTAGCCAGGGGGCGACCGGTTCCTCTCCGGGTGCCCGTGGTGCAGCAGGAGCAGTTTGCCCAGAAGAAGAACCAACGCGGGATGGCGCGACATATCCAGATCGTTCCCTGGGATGAAAGAGAGGCTGCGGATGATGTTGGAGACGCAGAGGCAGCGCTTGGCTAGCGTGTCCTGCCAGGCGGCGGTTGTGGAGAGCGGAGCCTCGTCCAGGCAGCGAGGTTCATCCTCCAGCAAGGTGATGTGATCCTGTTCTCCGTCTGAATGCACTCTGAAAGGGTAGGACGGCAATGACCGTGCAGGGTGGGCGTAAGAAAGGGCGTCAACACGGGCGCAGAGAACATCATCAATAGTAGCAGTGATATGTTTCAGAGGAGGTTTCTTCCCGTCATCCTCCTTGTTCTCCTCTCCGTTTTCCTGTTGTGTCTTCTCGTCTTTCTTAGGAGGTGGGTCCCTCCGGGGTTCAAACTGGGTTTGAATGTGTGCAGTAGAATCCCCTCCACCCGCCTGCCAGTGGAGCAGCCCGCTGGTGAACTCAGTGATGTAACCTAAGTGCTCTGTCATGTCTTCAATCAGGTCCTCTTTTGGGACAATCTTGATGGGGAGCTTATCGTATTTACTGGCTTGTTTGGGTTTAGGTTCTAGCTGTGCGACAGGCTGATCAACAAACTCCTTTTTACTCTCTTCTTCTACTTTTCTGTCTGCCTCCCGTGTGTCCTCTTTATCTTCCGTTTTCAGGGTCACTTCGGATACGTCCTTCTCCGTGTTCACCTCTGCTGCCCCTGTGGTGACAGAGACAGCTTCCTCCATGATGGTCCCTGCCTGCTCCACTTGTGTCTTAGCCGCCAGAACCGTCTCAGATTGAGGCTGGACAGTGGGTTCTGTTTCCAGGACGGGGATGTCTTCTTCCTTCCGGGATGAGACAGGGTCCAAGTCGCTTTTCTGAGTCACAGTCCCGACTTCAAACTCTTCCAGGATGCCAAAGATCTCGATCAGGAAACGGCGGAAGTACTCCACAATCAGCTCAAGGAATCCGGGCAGCTGCACAGAGAACCAGAAAATAAATGTCAGCAATTTCTGTAGGATAAAATCACACGTGTCACCAAGCACTGCAGACGGTGAACACAGGCAAGACTTTAATATCTAAGGAGAGAATTCTTCCTTCCAGTCAAAACCATTCTGAGCATCTTGAATGTTTTGGATTAATACATTTAACTAGTCAGAGCTTTCCTAACTTAACTTTGCGTGCTCTAGAGGGGCGAATGAATCTGCTCTGTCAGTCAGCAGTTGTACCTGGGAGAGGTTAAAGGAGGCCACGGTGCTGTCATCATACAGCAGGATGTTGATGGTGTCTAGAGCCCATGTGCTCTCTGCCAGGAGGCCCGACTTCAGAGACATCATCACGCGCCAGGCCTCAGGCGTTCCTGTGATTAAGACATCACATGTTTTTTTTTTAAACAAGAAAATACAAAAGACAGATCCGACATTTTTTATAATCGAGCATGAAGATGCTGTAAAGACAATTTTCAAAGCTGGATGCATCACTAAAACTAGTCCTATGCTGTCGTTCTGTACTTTTTGAGATAAAGCAGTATCGAAAATATAGGAACGACCTTTCCATAAACAATCCAGTTCTTCCTCACACCAAGTCTATTTGGGTATAAAAATCTGAAAATGATCCCTGGAATAGTTTTAGAGTTATTACGCTAACACGAACAATCAGTGGCGGCGATGACTATTAGATAATACATCTGATTCTTCAGTGATATAATTAAAAGGAAACATTCTGTTTGAAGGTCAAGCTTCATCAGTCCATCTACCTCATAGCCTCAATCAGATCTGTGATGAATGGAAAAATTAGACTTTATCTCACCAGTGTCCTTGGAGTTGAGCTTTCGTCGAGGCTTCAGAATCGGCATGGCGGCCTCCACTGAGCCTGGGGGGTAGTTGAGGTCTCGTCTAATGTTGGGAGGAAATTGACCGGGGACTCCACCTCCCTGTGAGCCCATCATGGACATCCCAGGCTTGGACATCTTCATGGGCGCCATGAACACTGCTTTGCTTGGTGACATCCTAGAGTCCATGGATCGCTGGAAGGCCCCCGGGCTGGGTGCTCGGGGCAGGTGGTTGGCCATGGACGGAGAGTTTGAATAAGAAGACGGCTGGCGTGAAGAAAGGCTAGACATGCCACCTGATGACGACATGTAGGGAGACTGACGGTGCCACTGTTCCTGGCCGGACCGTCCGTCCATATCATCTCGACCGATTGAGCCATACGGTGGCATTTGAGACGGCGGCCCCTGTCTGTTGGGGTAGGGATAGCTCAGGTCTGTCCTGGAGGGCCACATGTTGGGGCCATCCGTGGCGTGGTTAGGCGTGGGCCCTCCACCCATCATACTGTGCTGGCTCTGACCTGAGGGGGCCATGCGGTCGCGAGGGTAGGGGAAGGGGAACTGTCCCTGGATGGGTCTATGCTCGGGTCCCGAGTACCCGCCGCCATAGTGGTTGTACATGTCAGGCTGCTGGGTTGTGTACTGCATGGCGTACATGTCGCTCTCGTGTCTCTTGGGTGGGGGTCCGTACATGCCGTCCATGGGCCGTTTGTAGCCATGCTGAAAAAAGAGTGCAGACAGTTAATGAATATTATTTACACATTAAAACTGTGGTGGTTTATTCATTCTCATTATCCCATTGCTTCAGTTTATGCTGCATTATAATAATTATGTTAACAATAATAATCGTTTTGACTCATTCGTGTAGCAGAAAAAGACTTCCAGTACCCCGCAGCATCCACAGGATCCACAGATGAACGCCCCTATGATGACAGGCTGGAGGTGCCTTATGCAAATATTGCTTATAGCTATACTTCTTTCTGTTTATTCATGAGTTTGATGTAATAATAAGGGATGTTTGTTGACTCATAGTAAGTTGAAGGCCAGCTCTAAGTTTTCCCTGCAAATGCAGACAGTTCTGAGTCAAAATTTGACTAGACTCGGCACAAAAAGGTTAAAAAATAACTTCCACCTTGATCTTCAGAGGAGGGGCTTGAGAGGCAGGGATGCGATATCTTTGACGGACTGTTCCAGCACTACTACTCCAGCATCTACTGGACTGGCAGCTGGGCTTGTTGTCTAACACAGTTATTTCAAAGATGTTTTTAACAATGAGGATTTTTGGAATGTTTTTTTTTCAGCTCAGTACCTCCTGATCAGTGGAAGAAAAAAAATGTCTTTCACATACAGAGATGTGTCGCGAGTGTGGTAATGTAAAATAACAAACTAGTTACTGATTAACACTTTCATGCTTCGTATTGAAATTCATGAAAAGCCATTATTTTATTAGATTTATAATTTTTTTTTCCTCTTTCATTGCTGTTTCAATCACAAATATTTGTTGCTTTTCATCTGCCATCCCATATCCAAAACTTGCTGCTCACAGCGGACATAATTGTATTTGTAGTTCATAGTTTGTGGCAGGTAACAGTTGTATTAAAAATATAAATACTTATTTTCAACTTTATTCATCAGACTTATGTTTCCAGTTTTTAAATTTTACTTACAAAAAGCAAAAAAAGGTAAAATTATTACAGGAGCATAACTTTAAGCCTACGTTTGATAGTCCATGATTATTTTGACGATCTATTGTGTGTTTTTTCAAATGATTCAATCAGGAAATCTCATTGAGATTAAGATTTTTTTTAAATTCACACATCATTCGGACACTGATCTTGCCAAGGCTGTATTTTCTTTTTTCTTTTGTTTTCTGTGTGTTCCTTTTCTCTCTCTCTCTCTCTCTTTCTGAATAATAATAATTTTCCAGAGAATATTAACTTTATTTTCCCCCTTTTCCTTTGTTGACTCTTCTATTATTATTTGACATATCTTCTGATATTTGCACTTGGTTTCTTATGGACGTTGTTTTTTCTTGTCTCTAGGTTTGGTGTGTGATGGAGTGACATCACTGCACATTTTATCTTTACAGCAGTTCACACCAGTGTCACCAGTCTGGCCTGCTTCTCTAAGAGACAGGAATCTGGAAATCTGGGGTTGAAGAAGTAAGTATCTGTGTCTAAATAAGTAACTAAGTAATTTAGTGTAGGTCTGGAATGAATTTTTAATTTGTTTCATTTTAATGTTACTTTTATTTAACCAGGAAATCTCATCGAGATTAAAAATCCCTTCTATAAACCTGGCTATGGTAGATGCCATTCACTTTTAGTTTTCTAATATGACAGTCAATTTAAGAAGTAATGTTTTAAGCAAGAGCCAAAGATTAAGTTATAATGAGAGGTGGCCAAAGGAAAGGAAAGGAAATACCGTTACTTGTGTATAAAAAAACCTCAAGTGAAAGTAGAGCTATTGATTCAACTTCGTTACTCATGTAAATGTGAAAAAGTAATGTCTCGGAATGAAATGTTCTCAAAGTATAAAAGTGAAATTAAGCCCTTTAGACGGACAATTTTACTGTCTGTTTGTATAAAGCTAACTGAAGCCCATTTCATGAGTGTGACTAGGAATATTATTTCATCTTTTATTACTGCCATTAACAGACAAAGAATGTCTTCAGCGTGAACGGCCCACATGTGACACACAAGAAGGGAAAAATAAAAGTGGCAGAGTTTCTTTCATGTGTTTTCTCGTCTGTTTCATGTGTTTTGCATCCGTTGTCTTGTTTCCTCTGTCGTGCATGACACGCAGAGATGGAGACGCCAAAGGATCATCTTTTCCACTTGTTATTGTCTCTTTATTTAGGTTGAAATAGGTCTTGATGCTGGGAAAGCACGTAATGAGACGATAAAATAATCTACTAAAGATGCTTTGAATGTGTAGTAAGTTCAGATATTTGTGTTACAATGCAGGGGAATAAATAAATATAGATAGAAACTCCACATGAGAGCAGTAATTAAGCATAAGTGCTATTACTTCCCATCTCTAGTTACAACCAACAGCACAATTAGTTTCATAACACCGATGTGGCATGTTCAGTGCTCAAAGAATCAAATAAAAGTAACAATTTATCTTTTGCAGGGTCGTGAGGGAGTGGGTAATTTGGTCGTGAGGGAGTCGCCCACTGACACCTATCTCAGGTGTCAGTGGGCGGCAAGCAGAGCACATTTTGACAAGCCACAGGTTCATCGCAGAGGCGAGTTATTGAGACAAACAATCGCTCACACCTACAAGCAGTTGAGAATTTAAAATGGTTTTGTGTTGATCAGGGTTAAGCGCAATCTACAGCCCAAAGTAACTTCCTCAAATGTTGTATCTCTGCAGTAATGAGCTCTCTCTCTCTCACCTGTTGCTGTGGGTACATCCCGGATGGATGCATGCCATATGGGATGCTGGGATACTGCTGACTGTAGCCATCGTGTCTGAAACAAGAGAGGAGGGGCGGGAGGAGGAACATGTCATCCACTGGACACACATAATGTTGCTATTCCATACATGTGTCTACTACACACACACACGCACACACACACACAGACACACACACACAGTGGTGCTGACCTCTGCTGGGAAGGGTATCTACTGGGTGAGTATAGGCTGCCCTCACTGTTAGATGGTCCCATGTTGTTCTGGTTCCCAGGGGGACCCATGCTCCCCTCCATCCCCATGATTTGGTCCGCTCTAGAGGATCAAGCCCCAGGAGAGCCGTCATGCTTCAGACAACACACGACGCGGAATTTATTTTGAAAATACGTATCTATTTAATCGTCTGGTGATTTACCTCCTGTCATATCCTGGCCCGTATGGATACTGCGACCGCTGGCTCATGCTCAAGGCAGACGGGGGTCGACCATACATGTCCTGCATGCCCCCACTGGGCATCTGGCCTGGTATGTAGGGATCAGCGCCTGCCACTGTGATAGAGGAGAGCAAATTAGTCAGATCATGAACCAAAGATAGTTTGAACTAAAACACAAGAAAAGAAAAGAAAGTAATTGACAACAACAAGTATAATTCTCTCAGTTGCATTTAGTAAAAGTTTGAATTTAGAACTTTATGGGCTATTTTTCCTGATTACCACCAGGTGGCAGCCTTTCCCCATGAATATTCACCCCTGTTCATGATTGAACCTATTGTTCTCAGGATGCAACTGTTGTTATGCAGCGAGCAGCTTCCATATTATTCATTCAGACTCCCTTCTCTCCAGCCTTCAGAGGGTCCGCCATCCCCTCTCAGACTACTGCTCGTATTGAAAACTAAACCACATGAGTTGGTCTAAACAGGTGCTTCTCAGCGGGACGGCGAGGATGAAAGGTTGAAAACGAGGATGATGAAAAGGCCCAAACAAAGTTAGGATGAGAAGAAGTCAACGCTACGCGAACATCAGACGAGCTGGCGTGTTTTGTTTGTGTGTTTTTTTTATTTATTTTATAAAGCCATGTGTGTTGGAGCGAATCCTCCTCGGCTCCTTTCGTACATCTTGTGGTGAAACAAACATACACACATCTACCCTCATCTAAAACATGATGACCAAACGATGAATTAGATCAACGAGGCCGACAAGAGAGGAAGTGCTTCATGATGCCTGAGTAACTTACGTTTATCTAAAGTTTTATGGTCACGTTTAAATATCTTCATTTAATGTTATGTACAAGTTTACATGACAATGCAAATTACCTGCTTTGCCTCAGGGTTAGTTACAACAGGGTAATAATTATTATACACTGATCAACCTTAACAATATAAACCTTGACAGATGATGTGAACAACATTGATTATCTCATTACTGAGTCACATGTCAGTAGACGGACCTTGTGTCCTCAAAGTCAATGTGATGGAAGCAGAAAAATTGGCATGTGATTTTGACCACAGGGTCAGAGCATTTCAAAAACTGCAGATCTACTGGATGTCCCTGGCTGTAGTATCTTGTACTTACCAAAAGCAGTCTATAGAAGGAGAACTGGCAAAGCAGCGACAGGGTTCTAGGCTCCCAAGGCTCATTGGCACCCATGCTACATGAGCTACTGTAGCATAAAATTGCTAAAAAAGTTAAAGTTACTGCTGATTCTGAGAGAAAGGTGTGAAAACTCTGATTGCATTAATAGCACCAGGAAGCACTATGGCAAGCAAAGAGAGGCTGTCTGATGCTTTGGGCAATGTTCTGGTGGGAAATTCTGGGTCCTACCATTCATGTTAAGTACTAACCTAAATATAGTTGCAGACCAAATACGATCTTTAATGGATACGGTATTCTATAATTGCAGTGGCCTCTTTCAGCAACATTATGTGGACAGTCCTACTGCAAAAATCGTCAGAGAATGATTTTAGGGAACACAACAATGAGTTCAATGTCTAATTCTCAGCTCCTAATTCCAACTGAGAATCCGTGTGATGTGCTGGACAAATCAGTCCAGGGCATGGAGGCCCCACCTCTCAATTTAAAGGATGTAGAATAGCTGCTGCTAACATTTTGGTGCCAGATATCACAACTTGCCATGGAAGGTCTTGTGGAGTCCATGCCTCGACGGCTCAGAGCTGTTTAAGTGGCCAAAGGGAGACCAACACAATAATAGGTGTGTGGTTATAATGTTATGGCTGATTGTCTGAACCCAAAAATGTTCTGTGAGAGTGGGGAACAAAGTGTTTGTGTAAAAGTTTGTAAGAGCATGGGCCTCACTCACTCTTCCTCATCCCTGCGAAGGGGTCCTTGGTGTCGTACTGCATCCTCATCATCATGTCCGGCATGCTGAGACCCTGCTGGTAAGGAGCTGAGGGGGGCAGCGAGGTAGCACGCTTCTGGAAGGCCGGGTCGCTCACCTCTGAGAAGGGGTCCTGTACGCTCACACTGCTCCTGGACAAGGTGAGGAGGGAGGGGCAGAGAAAGTGTCAGGATTGTACACACTGTGCTGTGTAGTGTGTGTACTAGTACTGACAGGATATGTGGCAGCAGGTGTACTAACAGTTGCCCTGGTATGAGAAGAAGAATGTGAAAAATATTAATAGTTTATTAGTAATCTTCTTTACTATGTAAGTAAAGAACTGGAAGTAAAAGTAATCAGGGTATATACTGCTACGCCGATGACATCAAGCTCTGCCTCACTAACTCCACTCTACCTCCGTCCAAGCACACCTTAAACCTTGGACTCATTTTCAACAGAAACTCCTCCTTTGAACACCACGTCAACCAGATCACCAGAACTGCCTTTCTAAATGAAAAACAATGCTTTTGTCCACCCGTCACTTTCTGTATCTGCTGTGGAAACCTTGATCCATGCTTTCATTACAACCAACCTTCGTCCTGCATCCTCTGCACTTGTCTCCGCCACTCAGGACAAAAACCCCTGCGCTCTGCTGATAGAATGTTCTCCAAAGCTGTCTCCTCCCTGAAACATGTCTGTCCATCTTCAAATCATATTCCATAACACAGCTCAACAGAACTGCTTTTAACTTGTGGTATTATGGTGTGCATATGTATGTGTATCTACACACACACACAAACACATACATACATATATATGTATTTGTTGCATTTTTAAATGTGTGATTGGTTTCTACCTTGCCAGGTTTCTCTTGTTAAATAGATTTTCAATCTCAATGAGACCTGAGAAATAATATACCGTATAAGAGTAAAAGTATAAATAAAATAAAATAATTATTATTTTGTTTAAGATAGGTTGATAATACATTTGTTGGTCAAGACCATTATCGGGGTATCTGATTAGTTAATATATAACAGTGCAAGTTAGCTGGGAATAAAGGATGACTGTATAATATCGGCTACAATCAGCCATAACATTAAAACCACCAAGTTAGGTCACCCATTTTGTCACTAAAACGGCTTTTCGATGCACTGTGTGTTCTGAGACTTTTCTACCAGAGCTGGCATTAACATTTTCAGTAAGTTTTGTAACAGTAGTTCGGCTGAGGAATTGTACAACACAAGCCAGCCTTCACTTCCCACGCAGATCACTGAGCCTTGGGTGTCCATGATCTGTTGCCAGTTAACCAATTGTCATTCCTTAAACCTCTTTGGTAGGTACTAACTACTACATCGGGTACTAACTGGTACATCGGGCTCTTCCTGAACCATCACAATTTATCAAAGTTGTTCAGATCCTTAGGTTTGCCCATTTTTCCTTCTTCCAACACATCAACAGCCAATTATATCCAACCAACTGACATGCGCCACTGTTACATGATGATCAATGTTATTCTTAATGGCAGTGGTTATAATGTTATGACTGATTAGTGTATACAATTCAGAAAAACGTTGAATACAGAACTTTCCTTCTGGCTCAACTGAGGATGTCGGGATCGAATTCTTAAGCCTGATATCACCAGGATGAGCTATGTGCTCATTGTGATAGTATACGGATTTTTATTTTACATGTTATGTTTACGCCTCCAAGGCACCTAAAAAAGCAACAAAGTAAAAATTTTGTTTTTAAAGGGAATAACGAAAAATAAATAGCAAGTCCAAAAAGTTATAAAAACTAGTGATATATTCAATTTAAGTAATCAACAAGCATCTTAAAAAAATTTAAATTTGCACCTGAATAGATGCCTTTAGTTATTTTCACCAAAACAGTTGTTCTTTCTTTAAAATGTATTTGTTCCATGCAGATTACAAGGGCACTGCCAGCATGGGCTTAAAAGGCACTGATTACAGTGTTGTTCTACCTTCTGCAGAGGTAGAACAACACTCGTTAGCCAAGAATACAGCTTCTCACACATTATATCGCAAACAAAGAACCCTCCTGTCTTTTCTCCCTTGCTGCAAACAAAATCTGCCACTTAAGAAGGGGCCCACTCTAAGTAATCATACAACAAGGAAACGGCAGAGATGAAGGACGTTTTGAAAAAAGGCAAAAATCATCATATCAAGAGCTGGGACTCACAATGTGGATTTCCTCTTCAAACTCACCTAAATCACTTAGAAACATTGCTGTGTAACTGATCATAAGTGTGCACACAGACACATCTTTGTCTTTTATATCCTGCCACAATGCATTGTGGTTAGAGTAAGTGTTGCAGTATGTTTGGGTTTTACCTGTTAGGGGGCAGCAGTGTGACCTGCCCCAGAGGGGTAGTGGCAGGCGTGGGGGGCTTCAGATCTACTGCCTCCACCGTAGAGCTGCTGCCAGTGGACTGGGGCGTCTGCGGGCCTTGGAGGGAGCCACCTGAATTAGCTGGAAGACAAACGTGTTATTACATTATTATTACAGTATTGTAACGAGGGAAGTTCAAATAAAAACTGTAACACATTCACCATACACACTACAGAGAATGGATTTCATGTAAATAGCTACAGCACACATCTTGTGGTGTATTTTTTGTATTAATGATGCGTTTGTCTTGTTGTTAGTAGGAATGCATGTTCATGTTCTACCTGCAATCAAAACAGAAGTCACCAAGAAAACTTTAGCTTACCCCATTGGCTGACCTTTTTCCTCAATACATAAAAATTTGTTGACAGTTTTAAAGAATATTTGGCCTCTCTTTAGTGTGGCTGTTTTTGCAGTGCAGGGATCCTCAGATATGATCTGGAAACTGGTTCGGGTTATAGAAGGCTTGGTGGGATTCTGGCTTCAGCGAGGCGCTGCATTAGAGAGATAACTCTGTACTCAAGCCCAAAGCACTAACAGCGATGCCCTACAAGAGAAGTGAGCTCCAGCAGACGGTCTGGACCAGGGGATGAAAATTAATCCAGAAGGACTGCTTGCTGGCCGAGGAAGGAGAGAAGGGAGAGAGGGGAAGAGGACACAGCAGTGGGGGGAAGGATTGCTCAGAGGGAATTTCCCACATGGGGGTCTCAGCGCAGCGCTTTATTTGGAAGCCATTTGAAGATGGTGCAACAGGCTTTTTTTAGGAGTGCCATGAACTTGATGATAGGTTCAATTGGAGGGCTAGGCTTGGGAGGGACAGATACATCTGAAGAAAATGTTGTTTACATACACTGATAAGCCACAACATTATAACCACCATTGTGTAGGTACCCTTTTTCCCCCACCAAAACAGGTTAGACTCATTGAGGCATGGACTCCATTGGTACACTGATTGAGCGCTGCGGTATCTTTTGCTTGTTTGTCCAGGACACAGATGCTCAAATAGATTGAGATCTTGGGAATTCAGTGTAAAAGTAACAAAAAATAAATGGCTGTACCAAATGATTCCCAGCAAAACATTGCCAAACGCATCACACTGCCTCCCTTGGCTTGCACGCGTCCCATAATGCATCCAGATGCCATCTATTCCCCAGGTAGGCAACGTACACACATACCTCAACATGATGCAAAAGAATGCATGATTACTAAGACCACCATCTTCCTTGAAACAATTTGCCCCTTGTCAAAGACATTCAGGTCCTTTGGTGTTCACATATTCCTGCTTCTAAAACATCAACTTTGGATCTAAATGTTCATTTGCAGCATAAAATAGTCATAAATCAAACTATGTGAAAGCTAAGAGTTCAGCAAATGTCTGCTGAATAGGAAAGCGTTTGTAACCTGCTTCTAGAGAAAATACAAACCCTCAAACTGAGGTTGGAAGTTGGTTAGTATTCTCTCTTGTTATGACACCACAATCTTGTGAATTTCTCAGTTCAGTTGACTAGAAAATCACAAGAGTGCTGAGCTGCAAGAGCCCATCACAGAAAGAACCCCCGACCAGCTACAACCAAGGGATATAAAATCCCAGGAGCAGATTTAGTGGAAAATGTGGATTGCTCTGAGTAAAAGCAGACAAAGATGGAGAAAGAGAGAATATGAAAGAGTCCTAATGAGCGTTTAGCGTTGGAAGACTTTCTCTGGAGGAGGATCCGTGGCCTTTCCCTGCACCGCATGTTTCCACAGGAAAAAAAACTTAATGTTTAAAGATTCATGCTAATTCTGAATTATTCAATAATAGCCCCTTCCTCTGCATCACAGGAGAAGGAGAGAGAGACAGAGAAATAAAGACAGGGATACCAAGTTATCCCATGGTGATGAGCAGAGGTTTGAGAGAGGGCATAAAAGGGGCAGGGAGCATAAGATTCTTCACTTCCCTGGGAAATCCCTTCTTTGGATGAACATGAACGCGCACACATGGACAAACAATGGCAGTTGGCAGTCACGGTGATGACTTTCGCCATTCCTCGAGAGCAGTGGAGGGATGAAGTCGGAGGAGAGCATGAACTCGAGTGCCCTCTGCTCCACATTTAGAGGAAGACAAGAATGACAGAGGAGGAGATTAGGGGAAAAAAATGTGTGTGCGCAAGAGAGCCAGTGTTTGTGTGTTGGCGGGTGACATAATCAGAAGGGGTTGTAGTGGTTAAGGGCGGGGGAGTCAGTCAGCCAAGCTCGTTTTGTGAATGAAAGGTGACGGCGAGGTCGAGTTTGTTTACATTCTACATTCCAGTCCTCATTAATCACTCCACACACTCCACCACCACGACCACCACTACTACACACACACACGCACACACATACACACACACTCCGCAGCCCACCACCCCCACCAGCCCGCTGGACAAGCTCCCTCGGTGACATCATTGTGCTGTCAGTCTATATATAGAGCTGTTAGGGTGTCAGTAGGACAGAAAGCGCTTCGGAGCAGGAAAGCATAAATCAAGACAGAGGTATAAAGAGAAAATGGATGTTTTTTCCCCCCTTCTTGTAAACCTGTGGTATTCAGCACTGTTAGGCGCAGAATTCACCTCACAATACTAACTGGAGGCTTGTATTTGCTTTGACCAGTGACCGGTGGAGCAGGGTCAGTTTGACCGCCCTCAAACTCCCCGTCTATAAGTCTCACCTTATTTAAAAAAAAAAAAAGTTTCAGTGTGCCAGAGACTAAGTAAAAATAAAGCTAATGTCGTGTCTCAGTCGACTTGAAATTAGGAGAATATCTGGTCCCACTTGAAAACATTTGTTGTAAGAATGTCCCAACTTGGATTCAGGAGACCAATAATGGGAATCCAAGCAGTGCGTAGAAATATGTTAATTCAAGTATTTATTAAAGATAGAAAATGTTCCTTGTCACACTTTGGACTTAGTGCTGCTAGAGCTACAGACCCTCTGTAATAAAAATATTTTCCTTGGCTTAGATTTATGTTTTTTCTGCTCTGACCGGCCATAAATTGTCTTATTAAGCTACATTACATTCTATAATAAGAAAACGCTCCTTTATCATCAAAGCTAATAAGACGGAGGAAATTGTTGTTGGACTTTCTCCTAATCGTCAGCTGCCTCCAATAATGATCACAATGTAGAAATCAAACAAGTCTTGTCATAGAAACACTTGAGTGTTATGATAGGTACCAACGTAAGATGGACCCCAGTACCCAAAGTGTCACGCTGTACTACACAACTATGCATTTGTAAAACTTACAACCAAACTCTGCATTCAAATCCAGGTGTGTGAAAATCATGCTTTTACTTTTTGCTGTACAATGTGCTTGAGCAAGGAACAATCTGTCAAAACATAATATATACATATAATACTGTATATATGATAAACACTGTATGACTAGTGAACTGTATCTACATCTAACTGAATAAAGAAATGTGCATGACGTTGGAGATACACTGATAAGCCATAACACTATAATCACGGACAGGTGAAGTCAGAATAACATTTATTATCTTGTTACAGTGGCCCCTGTCAGTGGGTTGGATTTTATTAGGCAGAAATTGAACATTTAAAGTCAAAGTTGATGTTAAAAGGACAAGCGTAAGGATTTGAGCGACTTTAACGAGGGCCAAAACATGATGACTTGACGGCTTGGTCATCTCCAATACAACTGGATATATTGGGCAGATGGTTTTAAAGTTATGCTTGATATCGGACCCCTCTCTGGCATGAAGATGATATGTAAATTGCGCAGTGGATATCTCTGATTACATGGCCAGCTGATGTGGGCAAAATGAGATTCTATGAGATTGATTTGGTGAGATCCCCAACATTATGAAGAGTCATGAACAAAATGGAAAATGACTTCAGTCACACTTGTCCATATACATAAGTATAAGTGTACGTATACGTATACGTATACGTGCGTGTGTGACTCATGAGTCCTCTATGTGCATGCGTGCATTTGTGCCTATAATCAAATGAAGGCAGGCGCTCTTTTCCACCCAGCAGGAAAAGCAATCTGCGGTGTCTCAGGCAGGTGAAGTGCTCTGATGTTCTATTTAAAAGCCAGGGTCACTTTTCTCATCTCCGCTGCAAATTAGAGACGTGACCTTACTGCTCTAAATCCTTACGACTCTTTCGCTCTCCTCCTCTGATCCTCACGTAACGATTGTGCAGGGAGGCGCACAGGGAATGGGTAACAAACACAAGCAAGCACATTATGTGATATGTTGCTGCACCAAAAAAACATTATTTAACCTCGGAGGCAATAATCAAATGAAGGCGGGTACGACGCAGGCGACCGCAACTTAACTCTCCGCCTTTAAAGCAAGAATCACCACATCATAACTGCAAATATTCACTCGCGTATTGTCTTGACGTAGGTTTTGAGGTGCGTTCATGCATTTGTGATGCATTCTCTATTGGTATTTTAAACATAACGATGGCAGGAGACATTATGCAACCTGGCATCAAGAGTACACAAACAGAAACTGGTAGAAAATAAGGGCTCAGTACCTTGCTTAAGGACATTTCACAGCTGCCGTAGAAGGAGTCTAAAACATTCACTAGAAGGTTTGTGACATTTTGATGTTAATTTAAACCAAATTACAAATAATTATTGTTATTATATATAATACATTTTGTATTATTATTATTGCAGTACATGTCTGTCTGTCTTCTCCACCTCTCCCTCCACCTCTCCCTCCACCTCTCCTTCCAGATCTTTTTCACTATCTCCACTATCTAGACCCAACCAGTCAAAGCAGAGGGCCGCCCAGCATGAGTTGGGATCACACGAGGTTTCTGCCTGTTAAAAGGCAGTTCAATCTCACAATTAGCGCCTTGTGCTCACTCATGTGAGAATTGCCGGGCCTATGTAAAATAAACGGTACGGTTTAGCTCTTTTTGGAAAGTCCTTTGAGATTACATTTGTCGCTATGTAAATAAAACTGACTCGACTAAAATGAGCTAGACGACAATCGGTGACCTGGCATACCTCCACAATTGGAATTGACTAATCCTAATATGGTGACATCGTCACCAACCACTAATATTTCCGCAAATCCTCCAGGAAGCCGGTATGGCAGCTGCTTTCACTAGAAGGTTTGTGATTGAGCTACAAAGCCTTTATTATGGCGATGCTTTACGCTACACTGTTACTAATAAAGATCTCCGTTTCTCCGATTATTCCCGACACCTGTGGTCTGATCAGCAGCACCTGTTGTTTGTCTCTCCTAACATATGGGAGAGAGGAGTTGTGAGAAACAGCCAGCGAAGCGTTGAGTTATCAGGCCTTACCAGGTGAGGGTGGCTGGATCTTGACCTGCTTCCTGCTGTCCCCTCCAGCTATGCTGCTGCTGCTGCTGCTGCTGTCAGCTGGCGGCTCCTCTCCCCTCTCCATCTTGCACTCGTAGGCAAACAGATACTGGATGTATTGCTTCTTGAGAGAGCTGGCAGAGCTGCTGGATGTGCCCACGTTCAGGTTAGAGGACAGCTCCCGCCACTTCTTGTTCTTGTTTACCTGAGTGGTGGAGGGTTTGCCGATGGCGAGACATTAATAAGTCTATGAAGAGTACTCTGGTAAGCTAGACCACAGCAAACGATTTACTTCATCCCTGACAACTCAATGTTTTTATGTGTATGTGCGTACATTTTTCCAGTGTGTTCTTTATTTGATAGCAAAACAGTAACACATTGTATTTTATGTGGACACTCCAGACCCCACACAGGGTTTTGTTACAAGTTTTCAGGAATGTTATGTTTCTTCTGGTTGATCTTTGTTTTCTTCATCCTTACATATGTGAATTAAACACTTTGCTACTGGGGCTCCTTTTTAACTTATTCCTTCCTCTGCTTTGTTTCATCTTCTTTTGTTTATTGGCGATGGTAGCCTGCTGTAACTTTCTGCTGTGCTTTTACACTGTAACTTAATTAAATCAGGGTTAAGTTTGATCAGTACCAAGATCCCTTTTTGTCAGACCTAAATCAGGATGTTTAGCCCCAGACATTGGTCCGAGGAAGATTTCTACCTGAAATCTTAGTCTGGATCAAACTGAAATGTCTAAAAGCACCATTGAGGTAGCTCAATGACCATCCAATTTTGGGAAATCCTACTCCATAAAATATTTTTTTGACAAAATTTCACTTTCAATACTTTAAGGAACACAACAATGGCCCCTTAACCTTTAACTTTTTGAACAGAGTAATCTGTCACCTTTACATTTTCCCACCATATCCAACGTTTTAATTATACTTTACCATGGCAAGGCCTCCTATCTCCCCAACAGCTATGTAGAGTTTCCAGAGGTCCAGAGGCTTCTTGCCAACGATGGGAAGCTGGGCAACGGGTGTGCCCCTCTCCTCCATAAAGTTCAGGTATCGCTCCACCCAACCCCTTCTCTCTGGCTCCCCTCCCAGATCGAACAGTCGTGTGATTCGCTCCCCGCCGATGAAGGATGAGTTAGGGTTGGGTTTCTGGTAAGCGTTGAGAAAAAAAAAAAAGAACAGTTGATTATGGTAACGGAAATGAAGGATGTGACCTTTTACAGACTAAGTTGCATTTTTTTTTAAATTAATAAAAGGTATGCAATACTAGTAATAAAGTTGTTATTACATAATCCCTCCACAAACACGCATGTAAACTCATGTGTGAAATAACTGATATCAGTATGTGCAACTGACACATTTCTCTGTGCAATTCATGCTATTATGGGTAAAGCCTGTATTATCTTCTATTTCTTTTGCTATTTTTTTATGGATCCAAATTCTGCTGTCTAATCTGGTGGATTCTTGATCTTTAACTTTTCGTTTACATCCTATACTTAACACGTATTCATAAATGGTAATTCACTTACTATATTCACTTTTTTTATACACAGATCAGCCATTATATCATGAAAACGGAGAGCTGAAGTGAATAACATTGATAATCTGTTTACGACGCTGCGGTTCATGGTTTGATTAGATTAAGAATCGAGTGAACATTTTTATCCTGATGTTGATTTGTTGGAAGAGGGTAAGACATGGTTAAGTCTAAGAATCTGAGTGACTATGTCATCGCCAAATTGTGATGGCTACACGAATGGGTCAAGTTATCTCCAGAACTGCAGGTCTTGTGGGGATTCGTGGGGACCCAAGGCTCATTGGTGTGCATGGGGAGTGAGGGCTAGCCTGTGAAATCTGATCCCACATAACACAGTGCACCTCAGCTGACTGAATAAGGTTTAGTGGATACCATGCCTGAATGGAGCAGAGCTGTTATGGCGACGGACCCACTCAATATTAGGCATAATGTTATGGCTGATCAGAGTACATTAATTCTATTCTGCAGTTATTTCTTTGCTATGTTATTGCTCCGGTCTGGTACGAGAGCCCGTTCTCCCCATGGGGATCATTAAAGTTTCATCTCATATTTACACATAGTGTAGTAGAGCCTTGGTTGAATGACCAAGCAAATATAAACAGTTCTTTGGAGCATTTTGTTCATTGTGCCGCCTGTGTTCACTTCAAAGTTCAGTCACAGCACATGCATATCCCTCAAGTCCAAATTTGTGGACAGTGTAATCCCGTACAGCGATGTCTGGCTCCAGCTCAGACATCAAAAGACTTCATTTGAAGATTACTTGAGATCAAGTAATTACAGAGGAAGTCCATAAACAGAAATTAGGGTTGCTCTAATGTGATTTATTCAGTAAATACACACCATTCATTTATCCGATACAGTTTGAGTTTATAGTTCTTACAGGACTGGAGGGGGTCTTGAGGGGCCAGGGGGGGCTGCCGATGCTGTCACTGTCGTCTCCGTGGTAAGAGGACAGGCTGGCTGGGCTGGGTGAAAGGGGAGAGGGCACAGGCAGGGCACCACCTGGCGTGGCAGGCTGGGACACACACTGCTGGGAGCCACTGCTGCTGTTATTGTTGCTGTAGCTGTCCTGTAGCTGGTGAGGAAGGAAAGAGGAAGGAGACACCGGACTTAGATTTGCAGAAAAGCAATGTTAGGTTCTTTGACACACATCTCATCTCCCCAGCATCAGTGTGATACGTGAAGCCTCCACTATACATATATATATATATATATATATATATATATATATATATATATATTAGAGTTAATATGATATAAAACTTACATATATCATATTAACTCTAATAGTTTTTAGACATAACTTCACATTTAATTTAAGTGCAATCTTCCTGATTGAACTTCTAAGCTGGGATTGGGGGATTCTCTGAGATATACCCCCCTCTGTCGGGGACCACAGTATAGGCCTAGTTTGCATTATTGTACCCGGCAATCAGCCAATCTAGCGCTTTTTGAATTTCCTTCAAAATCAAAAAAGCTTTTTTCTAATTACCGAATTGTTACCCATAATGAACAGAAATGGTGAAGAAAGTGAAACCAATTTCCTGACTCTGCCCCATCATTTTAAAAGGTAACAGCTTCATCCCTGTCCTATAGATAGTTTTCAAATGCATGCAGATCAGTATCTATCACTCTGTGCCTGCATGTGGGTGAATCTTCACACACGGCCCCATTTGTGTAAATCATTCAACATAAGCCCACATCATTTTGTATGTGAGTCTATGTCTGCATGTGTGTGTGTGTGTGTGTGTGTGTGTGTGTGTGTGTGCATGCGTGAGGCACTGAGAAAGAGGGAACAACAGCTTGACAAGTGCTTCTGGTCTGTGTTCAGAATGCTCATGTCAGCAAAACCTTATCTCTCTCCCTTTCTCATCCTCTGCCTCCCCCTCCTTCCCCCCCTCTCTCAGCAGACAGATCATCTCTTTTGGGAGCACTGGGGGTCTTTCTGGCTACACTGACTGCCTTTAAATAATTAAAAAGGCCCTAGTAGTGTAATCAGCAAAAGAGAAGACAAGGATTTGGAGGGAAAAGACATTTTGTGGATGCGATGGAGATGTGTGAGTGTGCTTTTTTTTTCTTCTTGTTGTGTGTGGGTGTGTGTGTGAGGAGGTTGTTAAGCAAAACAAGAGGAGCTGGTGGATAAAAAAAGCAAAGAGCAGAGTTTGGCTGTTGCTGAACTGAGCCAAGTTGAGCTGCAATAGTGGGGCAAAATGAGAAGTCAGCATTGTGTACCGGGACGTGTTTTGTGTGTTTTTGTGTGTGTACTGAGAAGAGACACTAAGGAAGTAATGTATAAGAGAAGGAGGATATATATATGTGTCTTTGACAAAAAAGGCCAAAGTGTGGTTTCATGTCTTTATGCTAAATAGGGGTAATAAATAAAATGTTCTCCTGTGTGTGTATAGCTGTGTTGAATGTCTCTCTATGAATGTGTGTAGTTTTTCTCTCTCACTCGTTTTTGCAGCGCGAGCTACCAAAACACGAGCGAGAGACGAGAGTGCTGGGGGGCAAAAACAAAGGGAGGAAAACATTAGGAATGGTAAACGTTAAACAAATCATTAAATATGGCGAGAAAACAACAGAGAGAGAGAGCCCGCTGTGCTGAGGCAGCATATGCTGATCAAATATGGAGAGCTTCATTAGGGGAGTGGGTTCAAAACAACAAAAAACAAAACCTAGGGCAAGAGGGAATTGCAAAGGAAGATGGAGGAAAAGGTCAAGGGGGTACCTTCAGTTTGTGAGGTCCGTTGGAGGGACTGCTGTCGTCTTTTAAGTCTGTTTTCGGTTTCCTGTCTGGACTAATCATCCCGTCTCCCGACAGGCCCATGGCAGCTTCAGCAAGAAGGAGGAAAGGCTTATTAAAAAAGTATTTTAGACTCATTTCTGCAAACAAAACAAAGCTGAGAGAGGGGAAAAAACATTTAGCTGGAGATATCTGCAGGCAGGTAAACTTTGTTTGGTGACCATGAAAATGAACTTCACGTCAAATGAACCGATGTTGAACTCAACGAAAGTTTTCTTAATTTCATTTCTAAGAAGCTTCCTCCGAACAAGAATGTCTTGGTATTAGCAGTGTTTCAGCAGATTCACCGGAGTACAATTTAAGACATTTTAAGATCGAAGATTGAAGACCTATGGACTTATAAACACGGAAGTACTTGTTGATTTAGAGTTCTACACAGAAGAATGTGTATACAGCTGTGTACACATAGGTATGTCTGTGTACGCTCACAATTAGTCATTTGGAAGCAAGGCAGATACATTAAATGAGCATTTAAAGTTTTAAAGTAGTGTTAAAATAGCCAAGGCTCATCTTAAAATATAATAATATATATCAATAATAAACTATATTTAAACTATTTACTAAGTGCTTTGATAGACAGGGAAAAAAAGGGAAACTCAACACGACCTGACAATTATTTATTCAGGTTAATATATTACTCACTGACTTCACCTGTCAGTGGTTATAATGTTATGGCTGATCAGTGTATGTCCAGGAGAACATAGGTACATGGTGGAATAGAAAGTGTAGAGTCTCCACACAGACCCTTGTGCACTTGCAGACGCGTAAAGCCTGACTTGAACTTGAACGTACGTGGAAAAAAAGCAAGAGAATGAAATTGTACACGTAAACCAAGCCAGAATGGTCCTTCAACCTTGGCGGCTGCATATACACTGCGTTCAAAGTGGTGACAGAGAGGAAGGTGAGTTTTCAAAGACGTCTGTGCCCCTTCGTGAGGTTTTCTCCATGAAGAAGAGTTAAGATGGTTCTAGCCTACTTTCCATGTGTGCTGCTGTGCATTTCTCATGGATGGAAAGACGTTTTCACATCTTTATTTCTCCTTCTTTGCTGCAGCACAGTGAGAAAGGTAATCATGTTGAACTTTTTAATGGGCAAACCGGATGAGCTTTTAGAAACTTGTCGCTTTGATTCATCTGAAGTTTTCCAAACGGCACGCATTCGGATATTTGGTTTTGAATAAAAGTTGCCTTTATGTATGGGAGCCTCTTTTGAGATGCATTTGGCCACAATGCAGCAGGGTGAAAGGCTGTAAGAAGAAAGAAGGCTCCGTATTTATCTCTGCCGACTGGAGGGCCAACTACACAGGAAGAATATGAACTCTGAGAAAGTAACCGCTGCCCCAGACAACTCTCTCAGGTTCTCGCCCCCTTTCGTCTGCCCCCGCCAGAGTTAGTTTTTTATTCTATAGTTCTTTAGATGTCAGATGCAAAAAGTTGGCACTGTGGACTTTGTAGAGACGTACCTGATGGTGGCATACTGTAGGCGGGACCTTGTGCATTGCCCATGTCTGAGCTGTTGCTTCCTGTCAGCTGGCTGTAGGGGACAGCGGAGGCCATGGTGCTGGCCTGGCTGATGAGCGGGCCTTGATAGCTCCCTTGCCTACCACAGCAAGAAGAGAGAGATGAATCTAGTTAACATTGAAAAGCAGTTACAAAATCTTACAATGAAGACATGTGGCAGCTTGATACTCCCATCATGCTTTAATGTCACTGTAAAATCAAAGCAGCATTCAATCTACAAGTCACAACAAAATGCTCAGAACATAACATATTCCTGATCAAACAAACAGCTATTGGTGAGATTGAAGAGAAGCTCCACTCCTCTTTTTCTCTTCTACAACCCCCCCCCCCCACCCAACAACCACCACCACCACCATTTTCTCCCTCTCCCACAAGTCATAATTTAACTAATTAAGGTGTGCTTTTGGAGAGGATCATGTTATTTGTTGCCATGGCGACAACAGAAATCAACCCTGCTCAATCTCCTTCCTCTAGTCTCCCCCTCCGTCTCTCTCTTTCTCTCTCATGCGACTCATCGCACGGTGTCGAAAGTGACATCAGAGGGGGTTTATCTACAGCCCGCTGAATGTCGTCGTCCATCATTCATGCGTTGTGTGTATGTTTATGTGTGTGTGTGTGTGTGTGTGTGTGTGTGTGTGAATGCAGTGTTTATGATTGCATGCGAGGCAGGCCGAAGCCAGTGACGCAGTGTTTTGAACCTTTTTTTTGGAATTTGGTCCGTCTAATGCTGTCTGACAATGATCTCCTGGACGACCGTATGACAGAAGATTGGGAGACAGATGGAGGGGAAAAAAATATGAGATGGGCTCAAAAAATGAAAAAAAAAAAATGAAAAGAAAAAGAGAGGAAGCCGGAGATCAAAGTAAATTAAGAATGGATTCCTAAGGAGGTTTTTGTTAGGTGACCTCAAACCACAAAATGGTCCAAAATGCAGCATCATTTATGTGAGCAAAAAAAAAAAGAGATAAAGCTCACCGGATTTATGTCAGTCACTTCCGGACCAGCTGGCATGGCTCTTGTTTTTACACCCTCATGCAGACACATAGTGTAATACCTCATGTTGGAACCGATACACATAGCCTAAGAGGAGGGATTGGCTTGGTAAACCTCCCCATAATCTCATCTCACAGATGTAATTAGTCGTAGAGCACGGCTGATGATACATATGTAATCCCTCTATGGGGGCTGAGGCGCACAGGGGAGCGCCATGGAAAAGAAACAAGCTTTTTCTGGCCCCATTTCGCTTTAATGGGGGAAATATGGGCTCGTTTGTCGCTGCCTACGTGTTCCCTAAAAAACACTGAGTGAGTCAAGACACAGAAATAAATTTGCCTTTTGATCGTCGCAGCTTCCCTGTCAAGTATGCAAACGTACGCAGAGGCGAGTGCAGATGAGGGAGCGATGAAGAATAAGTTTAGAGATACCAAATGCCTGCAAACCTCATTTATCCATACTGTAAAAAAAAGCCCCTCATTCACTGTAAACAATATAAGCAAAAGCTCTCATGTGTACAGTGAAATATCCAAATCAACAACAACAACAACAACAACAACAACAACAACAACAGTGGTTGGAGGTTTTCGGCTGTGGCGCTCTCCCATTATGACTAATTCATGTCATAAAGAAGCCCATTAGAAAGCACTTGATGGAGGCATTGCACAGCGTTTAATCACACTTAATGTATGCATGTACCGCTATCGAGGGGGGAGAGAAAAAAAGAAGAAGAGCACAACGCATCCATCTTGCTCTTGGGCACCTTTGTGCTGGGTAAAAAAAAAACATCCTTTTGAGGCGGAAAAAGAGAGAGAGAAAGAGGGAAGGAGGGAAATTAAGGCAGGAAGAAGCCCAAGTAGTATGAGTAAGGGTCCCTGGTGGACCGATGGGGGGCGTATTCTCTGCTAAGGGCCCCTGAGCTGGAGGTAATCGCTGTTCCATGAGAATGAGACACACACACACACACACACACACACACTCACACACACACACACTCACACACACACTGTATCGTGGAACCATCGTGAGGAGCGCTCTCAGTTTGTTGTCTGGAAGTGGGCAGAGGGTAAATAGCCCTCTCAAAGTTTATAGGCGTTTTTACTGAAATATAGCCTTAAAGGTTTTATACCACGGAAAGAAAATGTTAAAAACACAAAAACAAAGTTTCTGTTCTTCTGTCATTCAAAATCCACACTTCCTGCTTTGTTAATTGTGTTTAAAAAAGAATAATCTATGTAAGATTTGTCTTATTGGACTTATATTTGTATTATGCTGGTCTTTCAAATTAAGATTGAAAAAGGTGTCACACACCCCCTGTAGTGCCCCTCGGGGCACGCGTACCCCCATTTGAGCAACGTTATTTAAGATGTAAGAAAATTCAGCTTTGGACTTCAAACTTTACTTTGGCCTGTCCGGACGCCATAAAGGCAAAAAAGCAATCATCTCGCAAAGACATTTGAAATACACTTTTTTTTTGCCTTTTTCATAGAGTCACTTCAAAGTGGTAACTAATATTCTATTTTCCTTCTATTTAATGCACTGCTCTTCAGTCACCCTTGTTTTTCTTAATTCTACAAACACACGCACAAACACACACGCCTGAGAGCATGTTCTTGTGTTCATGCGCTGGCTGGGCGCCTGTTGCCAAGGGGATGCCATGGTTACGAGGTGCCAGCCAACCAGCTGACTCTTTCTCTCTAGAAGTGGCAGCGCCTTTGTCCTTCATTCGTGGTGACAGGCGGCGCTGAAGCCTCCCAGTGCTGATAACTGGAAGAGACAGCAGAAGCGTGGGGACTGCAGGAGTGTATGATGGCTGCTTGTCCCTCTCTATCGATCCTTCTGCTCTGCTGTGTCTAGAAGTGAGCGAGGAGGAAGGATGGAGTGGATCGGCTGGAGGCCATGAATTATATATGGACCCAATCTGTTCTCGGGGCAGTTTGGGCCCATAGCTCCTCCAAACTCAACTCTCTCAAACACACACGCACACACACAGACACACGCACGCACGCACACTCTCTCACACACACACACACACACACACACACACACACACACACACACACACACACACACACACACACACACACACACACACACACACACACACACACACACAACCATGTGACCCCTTAACAGAAAATAAAGGACAGCTTTTAACGTATTAAATCCAGAGAAAAGCTACTCTTTCCTTCTCCCTCCCCTCGTTCCCAAACATCAAAGACCTCAGGATGGATGGAGGAGAAGCCATTTATTTTGCCCAACTAATGATAGTAGAGCGCTATGCAGCAATGCCAGGACTGTGAGTGAAAAAGCGCCACAGGCAGCATCCCCCGTTCTTGACATTCAAGCGCTGCTCTTATTTATTTAGTAAATTTACTTACTAAGGAGGTCAGAAATGAATTATTTGGCGAGGATTTGCCTGGGAGCACTCCACTCTCCTCTCTCCTTTTCTCCTCCAACAATTTTCTCCCTTCAATTTCCCTTTGATATATGGCGGGGTTTTTTTTTCCTGAGCTGTGCTCTCCTTCAACTAAATGCTTATTTTTTCGACAGGACCCGTTCCTGTAGCTCCAGGAACTTTTTTGTGCAGAGTGTCGCCCGCAGCGCTAGAAAGCCATTTGGACGCCTCTGTCCTCACGCACTGTTGCTGCCAAGAGAGGCTTATACCTTTTAATACTTTGTGTTCTGTTCTTTTTTCCATATCTCCAGTGTCAATACGCAGCCCCAATAACATTTTTGAACTAACACTTTTCTTCTTAACAGCGTTGCACCTCCTCTATGGTGCCAGGGTTACATCGTTGGTGTTAGTTGAAGGCAGCAAGTCGGACTTTTTACTCAGAAATTTATCACACTGACAATTGGCCCCATGTGATGGCTTGCAAAAAAAGTTTACGGAATCTGATGGTACTTTCTAGAAAACATTGTGGTTTCAAGATTGATCACCATGCATTTTGAAAATAAGTTGAAGTGGGACGCTGCTGTGAGGCGCCCGGGGAGCAAATTGGGGTTCAGTTCAGATTTGCTCATGGACCCTATAACATGTATGACAGGAGTCACACGTAATAATTCAACACTAAGTTTGTATTTTGTATTTGGTTAATACGTCCCTAAATAAAAAAAAACAAGAAACACAAATGAAAAAGAAATTCATTAAAAATAAAAGAAATGAATAAAATATTTATTTATTTTATATCCGTTGTTATCTTTATGATTACTGGTTATTATTATTATTAGATAATATTTAATTAATTAACCTTAATTTGTAAGGTTTTCTGTATCTATCAATGCACCGCATGTGTAATTGTATGTGAGTGTGAGTTTGATGGAAAAAGTAGAATTTTCTATGAGAAAAGTTAATAAATATAGTCTGTTTTGAGCATAAACTCCAGTTCATACAAAGATATTAAAGGCATTTCAAACATCCTGATAGCTAGGGGAAGAAATTGCCCATTTACAGAGTTCCATTCCTTCCAAAAAAGCAGATAAATTAGGTTTCTTGCCGGTGAATTTGCATTGGAGGATGGGAATTTTGGCAAATAATAAAATCAGATTTGTAAGGAAACAGCCTAAGTTCACATTACCAGTCAAACTGTTCATCTTCAATCATTTGCTCAGCTGATGTTGGGTTATCTTGACGGCTCTCATTCTCAAACAGCGACCTTTCTAATCTGATGACAACACATCTGTCCTGTGAAACAGCAGGCGTGTGCACACTGACATATTTTTACATGAGTCATTTGTGTCACCAGCCATCAAATGAGTCTTGTTTGTGAGACAACTCATGGTATTCACACCAAAATGATCCCAGTAGGAGGATGAAAAAGCTCATCGGTCATTCACGAGACGATTGGGAAGAGCAGACGATCTGCACTGTTGTTGTCGTCTCTCCTCTCTGGTTGATCTGTTTGTCATTCGCACTACCAGGGCTGTGTGATGTCATCAGCCCTCATCGCATGCGACAATCTGATGGTTGGTATTCATGTCGCTCTGCCAAAGAGTGGATATGAATCCAATCTTTGTCCACATCTGAAAGCTTCTGAAATGTTATTTGAAAAACGCAGATTTTTGAGTCCATACAGCTCTGAAAATCAAAAGTGTTTTACAATAAAGCCATGGAAACTGGATTTCTGAGGAAAGTTTCAAGAGTGGTCAATTTATCTGGAACCTTTGCACATGAGTGAACCTTATTACACAGCTTTTTGATATGTTGAAATATCTACTATTTCCATTGTGGCTGGTTTCCTTGGTAAGGCTGGAGTTGATGCTGAAGAATGGCCAGTAAGTGTGGATCATATCATAAACTATACATTTTTGCTTCATCAACTTTTAGAAAGACATAAACCCCAATAAGAATTTACGCCTCCGAGTATTTAGATTTTTCGCCCAAACTTTTTTTCCCCCTTAAGTTCGACGGAAAGTTAATTTTAAGCTGAGGGATCGATCGTCTTGCCTTTAACATATATGTGAAATAATAAACATTACTCTTGGGTCACCAGGGGAATGGGGGATATTTCATAATGCATCTGTTTTCAAATCTTTGGGGCGATGTCAGAGTGGTTGGGTCATCTTCAAATACTTCTTATTAAAGTCGGTTGTCTTTTGTTGTCTTGTGTGACTTTGCCATTAATATTATTACTAGTATTATTGTTATTATTAACCTTTATTCAAACAGGAGTATCCATTGAGACCTGCGTCTAATTGTCTATGATGCCCGTAGTAAGATACAATAATTTAAAAAATATAAAATGAATCAAAACAATGAATCAGTGAAACATCAGAAATCCATACCAGCAGCATTATCAATCATTCATTAGAGCTAAAAGATATTATTACATTTGCAGTCCTAAAAGTCAAACCCATTTTTCAAATCTTTGAATTTGCCCAAGGGGACTAGGGAATTGAATTTAGTCGACTCTTGGAACTTATTCCAGGCTTTTCCCAGTTCACTTCTAACTTGTGGCACCTCAAGGAGTCACCAAACCTGAGATCTATTCAGGAGGAGATAAGATGGCCACGTCAAGAGGAATGTCAGGTAGTTGGGTAGCTTTTGTAGTATAGCTTTATTGGCATATATAAACGAATGCCGCCCTCTCCTTGAGGGTAGGGATGACCAACCTACTGCAGGGTTAATATCAGGGTGAAAAAAAGAAATGAAAAAAAAAAAAAGATGAATATTTTGATAATCCATATACTATATAAATATATTCTTATTAATCTCTATTATATTATATTGTTAAGGCACACTCTGTTTCTATTATATTCTATTATATATTCAATGTATATGTATATACGTAAATATGTTTACCCTTCAGACCCTGAAAGCACCTTTCCCCCCGGAGATCAATAAAGATTTCCATCTTTCAAAAAAAAAAAAAATCAAAATAAAGAAAGTACAGTGATGCGATCTGAAATGATCACCAGTGATAAAATGAAGCGCTGAATGATAAATAATATCAAGCTGTGTCAACCTATGATTCCGTGTTCTCTGAAACAGACAACTTCTAGTGGAGGAAACCAGACATTGTATGGTTCCTCAATCCCCCAGTCAATAAAACTGATTCATTTATGAAAGGAGGACAATTTTGTTTCTGATGCCAGTGGGAGAGAGAGGGATAGAAAAAAACGGGGGAAAAAAACGAACAAGAAACGTGCCAAAGGGCAATTAAAAAAAAAACACAGTCACGCCATGCTTTATGAAGTCTTAATCATGACTATCACCTGCAGCCGCGGGACACCAGAAGTGTCCCTCCTCCAGTCAGTAGAGCAAGGAGACCGAGGAGTAGAGGTGGAAATGTAGAGGGATGTGGTGAGGGGAGCTAAAGAGAGAAGGAAGACGAGACCAGCCAATGACATCACCTTTAACTAGACCCCGATTTGGAAGGTCTGCTGCAGTGCTTGTTTGTGGCAAACTCCGGGTTGATGCATCAAAGAGTCAGACTACATGTGCTATGACTAACAACTTGTTCCTCTGACAGAGACAAACTCGGTCTGAATGTTTCAGAATGTTGCGCTGAGATCTGGAGGGCAAACGGGGCGCTGGAGCCTTTAACTGCAGGTTTTCGGAGGCCAATTTTCTCCTGATCTCCCTCAGATGTTCTAAAGTGGGATCTGAGGAAGAAAAACATAACAAGGCTGTGCTGGAGACAGCAGCGAACAAAAAGCAAATTGGGAGGAAGAAAGAGTGAGGGAGATGAAACGGTCTTGGTAGGATAACAGAGCAGCAGAGAGACGGAGAGAGAGATACAGTTTGGAGAGTTGTTGAAAAGGGAGAGAAACAGGTGGGAGTAGAGGGAACGGAGGCAGACGGGGAGGGATGAAAGAGATAGAGTGAGTGATAGCAGACGACAACATCTCTGAAGGTGAGAGCGGAGTATTCTGCTAAAAACAAAAAAGTTTATTGTGACAAAACCATTTGGCTTTATTTGTTTTAAATGAGTGGAAAAGAACGCTTTCGCTGAGGAGACGTGCTGCAGTTATTATCAATATCCACAAAATATCGAAAAAATTGAAGGCATTGTGTGATGAAACAAGACTGATCTGTGTCGAAAACAGTCTCTGCCACAACTGCAAATACTTTAAAGTCTTTCGCTATCCTATTTATTTATTTTTTTTCAAAGTGATGCTTTGCTTTTTTATATACACACTCTGGGAACGTGGAAGTTAGCGTACGTGGCACCAGCCGCGCCGAGAGGAATATATACAGTTTTCCGACAGAATATTCAAAAAGAAAGCCGTCACGGTGCCGGACTTTGTGATCGCTGGCATGTGGTGAATGGGAATAACTAACAGACGGCGTTGCTTTTAGGTACAGCAGTGCATCAGAATGGATTGCTGTTAATACAGACAAATAGGTGAAGACCCTTTTAGACACATATGTGCACAAACAGCAGGAGAGAGAATCCTCCCTCTCCTCCAGCAGCGCCACCATCAGCCACACTGGGGTTCTGGTAGATGTGAGGGGAGACAGACAGGCAGTCTGATTGGTCCCAGCAGCAGAGATCACGTCACGCCACTTCTTATGGACAGCCCAGCCTTCTCTTCATGGCTCGCTCACGTGATGTGTGTGCACGGTGTGTGTGCTTGTGTGTGTAAACAACACTGGGCCCAACCATGCATGAAATGAATCGCACAGTAATCGTACTGTAAAACCAACATAGCACACACAGCAATATGTGTGTGTGGGTGTGTGTGTGTGTGTGTGTGTGCATCATACTGTACGTGCTCAGCAGAGTGACTGAGACATGCTGATGATGATACTGATGAAGACAGCGATAATGATGAAGGTGATGATCTCAGCTATAAAGATAACAATGAGAACTCCTTCAGGAAAATAGTGAGAATTATCGCGACGATCAATTTGAGTTCAGTCACATGACAAAAAAACACGTTCACAAACGATACCGTATTATGTATTTAAACATTCACACACACACACACACATACACACACACACACTCACGTGTCCTGAGAGTAATGGACCGACATCCCCTCAAAGTTCTACTTTTTGGTCACATCTAATCTAACTCTAAATTGTGTAAAATAAAACAAAGGCAATATGAGTGGGCAGAAGTTTTAAATAATACAAATTGTATTTTTTGTGAGTTAGAGAGAAAGAGAGAGACAGAGAGAAAAAGTAATTGCACCCTTGGAAATCAAATCTAAAAAAAATTACCAAACAGCTTTACTAACTGTTTGACGCTGGACTAAACATCCCAGACCTGTTCATCACATCATGGCCAGTAGGTCTCACCAGTAACACACTAATCTCCCCTGTTGGGGTCATGTCCTCTCTCACCACATCCAGAAACCTCATCTTTGGTCTTCTCCTTTTTTCTCCTGCCTGGAAGCTCCATCTCCAGCATCCTCCCCCCAATATAACCACTATCCCTCTTCTCTACGTGTCCAAACCTTCTCAGTATGGCCGCTCTTACTTTGTCTCTAAGACATCTAAACTGGGATGTCCCTGTGATGCGCTCGTTTCCTACCCTGTCCATCCTCCTCACTGTCTTTTGTTCAGTGTCCCCGTCTCTCAACCATTCAGTAGAGCTCCTCTCAGTACCGTCTTGCAAACCTTTCCCTTCACTCGTCTGACACAGATAACTCCTGAAAATCTTCTACATCCACTCCAAAAGTCCACAAAGACATGATACAACTCCATCTGGCGATCTCTATACTTCTCCATCAGCACTCTCAAAGCAAACATCGTATCTGCAGAGCTCCTTCTTGGCGTGAAACCAAAGTGCTGCTCACAAATTCTCACCTCTTTTCTTAACCTAGCTTCCTCTACTCTTTCCTAGATCTGCACTGAGTGGCTCTCCACCTTTACACCGCTGTAGTTGTTACAGGTCTGCACCCTTTTTTTGGAAAATCTCCACCGGTCCACTTATCGTCCGTTCCCCGAGAATCCTCTCCACACCAAAATCCAAGGAAATTGCGTAAGACATTAGGAAAACACGATTGAAATAAAACAGCCTGGGAAAGGTTACAAACTATTTCTAAAGCTTTGGGGCGCCACAGATCCACATAATCTACAAATGTGTTGAGTCTGAAATCTGAACTTCTCATCCATCCATTTACCTCACACTCACCACAACTGCACTGGACTGTTCTAACTGAAGCTAACTTATATTTGGAAAATTAAAGATTGGATGGATGGGTTGGAAAATGTAGATATATGAGTGTTTATGCATGTATATATATATATATATATATATATATATATATATATATATATATACTACTACTACTGCTGTCACTTAGCAGCTCCAACACAAATGTTAGAGCTGACTCGAATTTCCCTGTAATAAATAAAAAAGTTAATTCTATTCTATTCTTTTCTAAATGGAGACGACTTCAAACACCAGGGAAGCCTCCTGGGATTTATCTGACCTCAGGAAGTTACAGAGATCCAAGGAAAACATCAGGGGAACTAGAAGTGTCTATCAACTCAATAGAGATGGGTGTTCAGCAGCACAGTGACAGAGACCAGAACAGAACACTGTTCCCTGAGTCTGATTGGCCCAGTGGTGGTCCTGTTACATCTGGGTTAAACCGAACACAGCATCAACAAAAAACAACAAACATCACATCTACCTAAGGTCATGCATGGATGTGGCATTGTAATATAACGGGGATGCTTTGCTGCTTGTCATAATCGAGGGAAATGTGAATTATTCTTTCCTCTACTATAACTTTCTGGCGGAGGATTCCTATAAGTGGAAGGTCAAACAATCATGTGAAATATCTTCACTTGCCGTCAATTTTCAGTCGGACTCCTTCAGAATCGGAAATGCGAATGAATATTAACGAATGTTAATCCGACACCTCAGCCTGCAGGAGGCTGGCGAGATTGCTCCCGTGATGCATTGTTAGTCAAAACCCACACCAATTGGAGGAAGTGCAGAAATCCACTCTTCCTCTCAGAAGACGGCCATGTTTTCACAACTTCCCCCAGCAGGGTTCAGTAAAAGTTTGCTGCCCACACAATCCCGCAACAGCTCCAACACTCCAAACACTCATAGATTGAAAGCTCCAACCGTGATGGAGAATAATATCCCTTAACTCATACTCCATTATAGCATCAAAGCGCTTTGTATTTTTGTTTAAGTGTTTAGTGTCACCTGTGCCTCTGGTGTTTTCACAGCTAAACCTGCAGTTTGCTTTATTTCCTCAATGTTTTGACAATACAGTATACAACCCAGACAGTCTCCTCACAGCCAAATACCTCTCTTTCTGTAACAACTGGCTTTTGGTGTGTAGTGCCTGCTTTCAAAATGTCAGTCAATTTAAGAGACGTGGGGAAGGAGGGATAGTTCCACAAATGGTTCATAGAAGCATGGAACCCCTGAGAATGGAATCTGGCCTGCGTGTCTGAAAAAAAGAAGAAAACATGGGGAAACTCTGTGGCACAGAGAGTCTCTGCAGAGTTTTTTACTAGCCACCATCGCCCCTGCTGAGACAGTGACGCAAGAGAGTGATGCTTCCTGGACAGAGGATGTGAGCTACACATAAGAGACACTACACTTATTTATGAACTTGTTTTTATTTAAAAGTGTTCTGTCTTGCAGTGAATTACTCATGTGAAACATAATTTTGTTTTTATGTGATGCATAAAAATGACAAATAAAGGAATCTTACGTATAATATTGTCAGTCTCCCGTAAGAGAAAGGGAGTGGAAAAATACATTTTTTGACCATTTCTCTTTGTATTGCCAAGATCTTTCCGGGCGTCTATGACGTACAGTATTAGTCAGCTAAAGGAGGTGCAGCAGAATTCATTAATAAATAATATACACAAGCATTCATAATTACAGTATACTGCAAATAAGCCTTCAGGGGAGAGGTGCCAAGGAAAGAAAGGTCAACAGAAAAAAGCTGTCAATCAAGAGAGATACTGCGCTCATGTACTATCACTCGGATATACCACAGCACCTGATACCACTTTATTTAACTTTTAGTCGAGCCTGTAGGTGAAGGAAGAGCCACGTCAGCAGTTTGGAAATATTACAATATAAGAGCAAACAACCCTAACCCAGACTCTGAAAAAAAAAGCTCCTTTCATACGATCAAACGCCTAAAGAACCAGCTACAATCAATTTTGCAGCAAACACTGGTGAAGCGGTAGAAAATGTCTAGAGACAACCCTCTGTCTGTGAAAAAAGGCAAAGTGCTTACCCAGAACATTGCTCTTGGTGATCAGCCATTATTGATTGCGCATCAATGTTTTTCAAATGGAGGTACACGTAACCCTAGGGGTACTGCAATCAGCTGGGATGTGTGAGATTTCTTTTTGTATGTGTCTATGAAAAATATCAAGGTAAATATCAGTGAAATGAAAAATGGGAATAGGTCCGATAGATGAATTTTTATATTGAATATTCCTATTTTAAATGCAATTTTTAACTGTCATAAACAGCAAACAATAGATGTAATTAAGTTGAGTTAAATTGGGAAGTTTGGATCTTGACTGACAGAAGAAAATGAAAAAAAGTGTCTGTTTGAAATATGGCAGCAAAACTCCTGAAAAATGGTAGAAAAAAAGTTAAAAAGAAAACAGCCAACCCGAATACCATCAGTTAAAGAGTTTGATCGCAACTACGTCATTTAATGCTCAATGTAGGATGACAAAAATGTTTTTTTCATGAACTTAGTGACAAATTCTAAACATTTGAAATGTATCATAAACTCGTTTTTTCAGTAATATGCTTCTTTTTCCCCCACAAAATAGACACTGATTTCATTGCATAGGATGGCCTTTGGAAAAAATAATTCCAACCAAAATGCTTTGTGCTCACCTGGATGTAAAAAAACAATCAAAGGGGGTGCATTCCCGCCACCGTGACATCACAAACACTGAACAACCCAAGCTGATATACTCTGTGAAAAAAAAGGCATCAGCTGCCTGTTCAATAACATTTATGACTTCATCATCAAATAAATTGGTATCTGATGAAAATAAAGCATACTTCGAAAACTTTGATGTTTTCGGAAGTACTAGTATTCTCTATCCCGGAGGACTCAGATTGTTAGTGGTTGGAATGTTATGGCTGATTAGTACCTGTACGTTTTCTGACAGAGGGGTCTCCCTGCTTATCTCCCTCTTAAAACTCTTACCTGTTGGGTGTCGAGTTTGCAGATGCCGCTGCCTCCAGGGTCTTGCGGTTGGAGCTACCCAAAGAAGGAGGGCCCATTCCGGGTCCAGCTTGCTGAGGGATACTAGGGGAACTTGGAGCCATGGACGGGTAAACTCTGTTCTGGCTGCTTGGGCCGTAGCTGCGACCTACAGGTATAGACTGGCCAGGCCCCTGGCCGTGCATGGGGCTGCTGGCATTCACTCCCAGATTGTTGGTCATGCCAGGGCCAGGGCTGCTGTAGCCGGTGCTGCCAGTCCCACTGAAGCTGGTGGTCCGGGGGTAGTTACCTAGAAGAAGAGGGCACATGTGAATATATCACACAGACAATGTGACAGACAATGTCACTCAAATGATAAAACCACAATATGGGTTGCTGTATCTAGAGACATTTGGCTACCTATGAATTTGATAAATTTCTTCCAAGAATGACACAAAATGGCCACATTGAAATAGTGCAGTCGCAGATGGGTGCTATGAATCACATCATTTGAAAGAAATTCATAGCTGTGATTGTCAGCAGATGCCCTCATAGCTGATGCAGCAACACATACAGTACAACTATTTCATCAGTCACAAACATAATCGTGGGGCAGATGAGAAAAGAGGAGTATGAAGTTCTAAAGTGAATTCTGATTCATGACCTCCAGAGGAATCTGGGAAAACTACTTCGAGCGTGCTGTTGTCCACAGCTGCAGGTTTCTGGTTTGCTGAGCTTAGCTGACTTTGTGAAACACTTGAGAGGAGCCCTAATCTGCAGTAAATGCTTTCTTGCTGCCCACATGGTTACAATTCCACAAGTTCCTACGGCAGACTTAAAGCCCTCCTTTTTAGGTCTAAAAACTCCACTTAACTCCAACACCAGCAGTAAGAGCTGAAACAACCATGCTGTCGGAGACAGCATGTGCATTTAGACACACTGAAACACACACAAACTATAAATGTGGCTCCGTTCTCCACACCCACACACACAAACACACAGCACATCAAATTGTATTCCCTCTGCAGGCAGAACCTTTTCCACTTTTATGTTGCCTCCTTGGGACAAATCCCCCGCAAAATAGAAATGGAAAATGTGCCATCCTCCATTGTGAAGGGGGCTATTTATTTGATTTGATTAAGGGTGCTTTAGTTGGGCCTCACTGCTTAATCTTCTGAGAATATGTCTGGAAAGCGGGATCGAGTCCCTTTAAAACCTGAAAGCTTTCAGCGTGCTCAAACCAGGGAAAGTTGAATGACAATATTCCACATGGGGGGAAAAAAAACATCTCCGAAAATGGAAATGGCTTCTCAGTGTCCTCGAGCTGCTTCAGTGAAGACACTTTTCCACAGAAGGAGGCAGCAGAGGATGGGGCCGGAAAGGGAGGAAGTCAGAAACAGAGACATGTTGATGGAAAAAAAAAAAGATTCTCGCCCCAAACCCTGGAGATAGGATTTATATTGAATGGAAATAGAAGTTTTTCCCACAAAAGTCAACAGCTCTGGTTGAATTTGTCCAGAAATTGTGATGAAATCTGCTGTGGGAGATGGGAAAAGAAGTGGTGGATTATTTCTGTAGAGGCTTTGGTGAGCCGGTGAGCTGAACGCAGCTGACACCTGTCAAGGGTTTTGGGGCTCTAACAGGGAAGCATTCAGGAAGAAAGGAAGTCTACTAACGAACACATGAGGATATATATGCTCTGCAGTGTGAGAGTGGGTCTCCATCCACTTGTCTGTGTGAATATATATTTATAATGTGCTTTAGACATCGAAACCAATGAAAGACACATTTCCATGTTCCTTCCACTCATAACTGACTGCCTACAGTACCGTGGAAAATCCTGGGAACGGATCCCTGCAGCTCCCTTCCTTGCGGCTCGGCTGGACGGTTTACTGCAGATGATCAAGGCCACGGACAGCGACCTCTCTCAGCCCCTCTTTGGACAGCTGTCATGGCTGTCTGCCATGCATTCTTAATGACCTGAGTGGAGACTTTGTGGTTTTTGGCCCCTGTGACAGACTGAGGCTCCAGAACCCCTCCTGGGTGTGTTTAAATCACCCACTTGCATTTGAAATTATTTTGGCAGATGACCATAAGTTTCATAAGTGTGAGAGAGTTGATTGCATGATAGAAATCAACTGAAGCGGTTTGTGCTGAAATAGAGATGCACCGCGTTTCAACATGTTCTAGTTGTGGGTTTTTTTCTGGCTCGACTGACAAAAGGAAAGACAGACTTGCCGTTTGGATCAAGTTTATGTTTTCGTAGGACTCAAGCTCCATCCCGACAAGAACAATTCACTTCCTGAAGGATTGGTGGCGCGCCACAGTATTTTATCAAGAAAGGATAGTATTAGCTCACTTGTTTTCTACATGACTGGGGAATCAACTCTGCTATTCTACAGTGTGTGATTTCTCAAGAGTCATTCATGCTTTCTAAGTTCACATAAGATAACATAAATTGGTAGAGCTTTTAGTACTTTATATATCTCTGCATGGGAAGTTTTGATTTTTAGTTGGATAACATGAAAACCACTGAATGGATTTCCATGAAACGTAATGAAAGGACGGGTGTTCGGCCGACAATAGACTGCTTTACTCAAATTCCTACTTTCAAAAAACATACAATCTGAGTTCTTAAAAGACTGATGCTGGAAAAGTTGCTCAAAAAAAAAAAGAAGAAAGAATACAACTGGTGTCAAATTCAGACCGGGAAACCTTGACATAACGGGGGGGGGGGGGGGGAAAGCTAGATAGCTTATTTTTAACTAAAGGGATTATGAACAGGCACAAATTGGCCATCCTTGTAGAGCCGCCTGGTTCTAACGACTACTGGGCTCAGTGTGGATGGTAAATGGACTGTACTTATATAGCGCTTTTCTAGTCTGCTCGACCAATCAAAGCGCTTTACAATGCGACCCAGTGCTCACCCATTCACACAATCACTCATACGGTGATGACGAGGCCGCCCTCTCATCAGGAGCGTAACCATTCATGCCCTCATTCTCGCACCAATGGAACCTTATATGGGAGAAACTTTGGGTTAAGTATTTGCTCAAGGACTCCTCGACATGTGGATTGGAGGGGCCAAGGATCAAATCACCAACCTTCAGATAAGTGGACGATCGGATCCATCCGGCCCGACTTTCCACAAAATTTTACTTAAAATCAATTAAAAACTCTCCTCAGCAAAACGGCAATGATAACATGAACTCCTCCGTCTACTGGCAGAGGTAAACACAGATGTAGGTGACCCAGAAATACAACATTTCTGAACAGAATAGTACAAACTTAATTGTGTTGTCTGGCCTTTGGCAAGGGTGAAAAAAGTTAAATCCATTATGAAGCTAGCGCAGACACTTCAGAGACACTTAGCAGAAAACAAATAGGCTGAAAGCCAGAAGATTGAGCTACGAGGGTCCTCGCTCATTCTCAAGCTTTGGCAGTCACACAGTGCTAGCAGGCGATTTAGTAGAATTTGTTTTCTATCTCGATAAATATGCAATGAAAAGTTAATTGATTACCTGATTTGTTCTGTATAGGCATTGCACTTTTGCCTGAAATACATTAAACATGTTTAAGACCTTTCATCAACACTTACTTAATCTAACTGTTCAGAGGAACTTCTTATAGACATGTTAAATAAAAGCGTGTAGGATTTTCACACGTGTGTGTCGTTTGCTTCAGCTGCTTTCCCAATTAAGGAGGGACAAGAGGCACGCGAGTATGAGGATGTTTTTTTCTTAATGGTGGCGTCTCATGTCCTTGTGCCTGACCCTCGGTTTCCTTCCTGCTTCTCGAGCCATCGGTGCCTTTGGGGAGTCTTGGTGATATTTATAGAGCGATGGAGGGGAGGAGAAGGAGAGCTCATGGTGCCTCGTTCAAAATTACATGGAAATGCCCAGCATGGTCACGCATACGGCAGATTCTATATCCCGCGATTGGCTTTAATCCCCACAGTCCCGCAGGAGAACTGGAGTGTGACCGAGCAGATTAACGTCTACTGCTTCCTCAGCAAACTGGACCGTCCAATGCTAACAGCCGAGGCAGTCATTCTCCCTGCCACGGTAGAGTGTGGTATGATGGTGCACCACCAACCTGCTCTCCGGATCTGTGAACTCCATCAATGAGGAGTGGAAAGCAGATTACATGGCTGCATGCTTGAGCTGCCAAGGACAGAAACCGAGCAGATGTCCACATGTGGGTGAACACGAATAAAAGAAATGAAGAACAGCCTTTTTTCTCTTTCGCCTTTTTTGTGGATGTGATTGGATGGGGATGGTTTCAACTGGCGAAGATAGGAATAAGGTTTCCTCATTTCATTCCGTTCTGCTCGGGAATTTAATTTTTTTTAACTTCACCATAGGTAATTAAACCCATTGTAAGTCACTGAAAAACAAACTGTCATCTACATAAACAGATTGAACGTTTTGAAATCCATCGGATCCGCTGCTGACCGTTGACACACAGCATGGCTTATCTTCACTTGCTTCACAAAGTTTGAAGGCTTAGTATTACTGCGGTGCTCGTGTAAGACTTTGCTGGGATGGACAATTTTTGCAGCCCGCTCTCTTGCCAGAGGCCACAGCATCCTCTGCCAGCTACCTCAGCACCTTCCCTCGGAGGGAGTCTGAGCCTGAGCAGGGCTGGGTTGTGCCTTTGGGCAGTCGAGCTCCACACACCGTCAATTTCCTCGGAAAACTCAACTACATCCCCCAGGACCGGGCTTTTTCTTTCTTTCTTTTTTTTCCCGGCTGATTTACACCACCACTCCAGCAAGACACCAATGCTTAAAGTGCTGTCTGAAGTATGGTCATTACCAGCGGAGTGCTTAACCTCACAAGGAGGGGTGGAGGGAGCGATGTAACGGGTGGGAGAGAGAGCAGAGCTGAGGCAGAATCCAAATCTCTTTCCTGTAATGGGCTGTTATCCTCCTCTCCCATCTGTCTGTGTGTCCACTGGTCCTAACATGCTGGCTCTGAACCATGTCCTAATGCATGTCTTGAGAGCAGCTGTTGAGTCATTTGAGTCCTGAGGAGAGCCCGATATCAACACGCAGCACAGGTCGCTTTAACTTTGGATAAAGAGGACTTTCAAGGGTTGGCCATAAATATTTACCCTTAATATCTCTGTGGAAATACTGGCAGGTTTACTCACTTTAAGACCTCTCATTTAAACAGTGAGGTAACTTCATAGGGGGATATCTCTGACTCTGGGATAAAACCTTCGCTCACCCTCGAGGAAGCAGACTTGTATAACCAAAGTTCTCTGGAAATAACCACTAAATATTTTAAGTAATATTTGTAGCAGGTCCATATCAGCTTGCAGTCTCTTGTATTATTGTAACAGTATGATCGAGCTTATGTAGTTGATTACACAAGCAGCATTAGCGCCTCTAAAAGACTGTTCTTGCTCTTGGTTGAGTTACAAACCGTTAGTGATATTTTGTGCGTGTGCCAGGCGTGACTGCTGAAAGATTTGCTTTACACACTCCATTCACACAAACTCCACTAAAAGAATTAGGTTCTCCCAGCACAGCAGCAGACAGGCCAAGAAAAGTAGCAGAGTTAAGGAAGTTGGGAGACTATTTCTCTGTGTTGGCTAATGGCTTGGCTAATTTGTTCGCGGGCTGGGGAGAGCAGCGGTGAGCAGATGGAGCTGTCATTAAGAACAATGACCAGCATTATCGGCATTATCTTAGAGGATGGATTTTTTTGTAGGAGTTTTGTATAAGAGTAATTTTATTATTGTACCAAACAGGGCTGCGTCTAGCCAAATTGTTGCATTAAGCAGAATTTGGTTATGCCCCCCCCCCTCAGGGCTATATATATATATGTGTACATGTTTGTGATTTGAAATAAAGGTATATTATATCTAGCATAAACAAATGAATAAATAAAGCAAATCAATCTGATATAAATACTTCTGAGTCACAAACTAAATGTATGTTTTAGTAAAAAAAAACTTCCACCTGAAATCAAAATAAATTCATAAATAGCATAATAATAGAAATTTTATTTGACACTATTTGTAACTACCACACATTTCCCCTCGCTGATGGTGCCCCCCTAAATCTTCATGCCCTAAGCAAGTGTGTAGTCTAGGAAGAGGTGGGCCTGGTGCCAAATAAACTGGGATATGTAGAATACTATTTATTGTCCACTCAATGACGGGCGGGTGTACCTTTAAACAGCCCTGCCATTCTGTATAAACACAACAGTAGGTGTTATGGGCGGTTTGGTTGTCCCATCTCTGATATGGCAGCAAACGTAGTAACAGAGGGGGAATTGAAAATTTGCATAAACGTGAAGCAGAAAGGGAGGATGTTGATGAATTATGTTTTGACCCAAAACCAGAAAACTTTCCATTCAGCTACTAGCAGCTGGCGGCTAACTGGAATAAGAAGAAATCCAGCAAATTTATTTAAAATGGGGTGATGGAGCAGGGGATCAGCCGCCATGTCACAGTGAAAGTCAATCTTGTTTGTCTTGTTATTCTATTTTTCTGAAAGTGCTGCTTTAATCATACACTGCAAAAAGTCAAAAGCATATTTTTTCTAATTTCTGGACAAAATACCTCATTGCAATAGATTTAAGACACAATTTCCTAACAAGTACCATTCCAGTGAGATATAGAGACTTATTTTCAAACAATGAATCTTGAATATCTCAAATGCTACATATGAGCATGTCCAGCTAAATTAAAATGCTTAAATATCACTTTTTTAATCCCATTCAAGTACGTCCTATGTATGGTCCTAAATCTAGAACGTACATATACAACTTAGAACGATACATATACAACTTAGAATATGTAAATGGACCTGAAATAGAGAAGTTCACATGTATGGTAACATCCAAAAGCTACTTTTGAGGCAAGAAAATACTAATTTCTGAGCATTACCTTCTTCTGAGACAAAAAAAACTTCTTGTGTAAAAAGGGCAACAGAGATAGATAATGACAGAATCCATATTGTTATTTGTAAATGTGCAAGTTTAGCTGCTGGACTGAAGTGCTGGCAATGCTAAGGGAAAAAAAGGGGAACTACACAATATGAGGGAGGTGGTGTTAATGATATGGCTGATCTGCGTTTACATGAAAATGAGGGCTGTGCTGAAAAAGCAGACGGCCCTGAGCTGCTCTGTGTCTCTGAAGGGAAGATCTCTCCTGTCATCCCAGTACGATTTCACGCTCATCTGCCTCTGGAGCTCCTTCCAGGCTCCACCTCACTGATGCTTATGCTTATTTCATTTCTTTTTTTTCTCCTTCCCTTCACTGCTTACTGGGCCGTCAGCCCAGCCAAAGTCACATTAAGAGATAAGAGTGGGTGGAGAAGTGAGACCAAATACCAAATGCATTAGCGCTATTAATCAACATTAACAAATGCGAGGGAGAGGCCACTGTTTTGGGAAAATGCACGCACGGATGGGTACATTTATCAAGGTGACACATTAAAACACACATTTACCAAAAAATACCACAATGTTTCATCTAGTGTGTCGCCAAAGGCAGGAAGCAAAGTACAACAGCAGATGTCTGTGTGTTTTGGATAGCTGGGAGTCGTCCGCAGAAGAAAACAAGCGAGCAGAGAATACTTAATTATCGACGGCACACTTTCTCAACATATTTCCCGGAGTCTGTGATTTGTTATCTTCCTAGTTCTGTGACAGAAAAGGCTGACATTTTGATGTGACTGATTTACCTAATTACTCATAAAACAGGCCTAAATACAGCAGTTAACTGAACCAAATGTTATCGCTCCGATATCTAAAGTGACAGCTTGAATTATCGGAAAAGTTATCTGGACTTAAAATTCAGTAGGTTAACCGGATAAATCCAGTTAATTAGTCATGCACTAATTAACGCTATCTAACATATATTTGGACACATATCCAGGTGTTTTATTTTTACAAACACCGGCTCTTTTCTACATTAAAACCTTGTCCCCGTTGAAGGTATTGGACATCATCATTCAGTGGATAAACTAAACCTCCCGACATGCCAGTCCGCCCCATCAGTCTGGAGCTTCCTCGTGATCTTATCATGAGTTGGGTCAAGATTCCCATCCAGGGTTCAGGCATCTCATGAATATTCTGGGAGGAACATCTTAAAGTGTGGTTATTCATGCTGAAACAGAGACCCAGCACACATGATGAGAAAACACAATATCTATGCGAGTGCGTGTAAGAGTTATAGAAAAGCTCTTTGAAGTCTTTTTTAAATTTCTTTTTATGTTTTTCTTTTTGTCTATTTGTTTGTTTGTGACATAGATTGCAGATAAACTAATGGACATATTTGCATGAAGTGTTAACCAGAGGTAGGTTTTTGGCATATCCTACAGATGATTATATTTTTTCAGCATTTAAAATTAATAAAACATTATGGGTGTTTTTGTAGTAATGTCCATTATTGTTCATGCCTTTGTCCCTTTGATGTTTCTCTGGGAGGGGGGTTTGAAGGCTGGCAAAAACTCATATATCAAAGGAGAATTTGCATGTATTTTACTAAATCCAGGGTTCTGTTTCGCTTTGTTCCTTTGATGTTTTATACTAGTGCCAACATTAAATGAGGGAACAATTTTTAAGAATAGGTTTAGAGGTAGATTTTGGACCTTGGGTGGAGGTTTTTCGCTCTCTGGGTGCTTTTTCTAGTTTGTAAACCTAAAATTAAAATCAATAGCAGAAGAATGTACGATGGATCAAATAGGCCGCCCTTGAATAAGCTGGCTCTACAAACTACAAACAAACAAACAGGGCTTACTTATTTAATTTATTTATTCGTCCAATTTCTTTATTTGCTTATTCATTTCTTCATCCAGACTTTCTGCATCATGTGGAGAATACCGCCCCCATAAAAACAGGCATTTTTGAGTGAAATGTATTGATTGAATGTCATCTACTTAATGAATACTGTGAAATTCTAAGGCTACGGGCATTACATTTAAACCAAAGTCATCTGAAAGTCATATCCCTCCAGCATTGCCCAAATCATCAGCATTCCTTTGGTGAGCCTAGAACAGTGTGTATTGTTTTGGCTGGACAGGATGGCCAACACTGACTCACCTTGAAATAATCTTTTCATGGACAACTGTAGCAGTAAAGTTCGTAGAAAATCAAAGTATTATCGGGCACACCTACGTAACAAGAATGTTTAATCATGCTCCTTGCGAGAAATACTCCTGAGGAAGCTGACAACCGCCATCGTGGCAGATCTTTATTTATTGCAGTTTCCTAATAATAACGAGATAATTATCCCGTTCTCATGAAATAACAAGTGGCAGTTTTCTCGAGATAACGAGTTAACATGAAAAAACAAGAAACTATATTGCTGGTGCCATGGCGACATTAGAAGGAGGACCACACAACCTGGAGTGAAGCAAAGCGCCACAAATATAAGATAAACTGCAGATGAAAACAACAAATTAACCTAATAATGACCATTTAACATGCAGTACCTATTGCAAAAGCAAAGAAAGTGCTTAAGAAAAACTTTTGTCCACCAATGGAAAATCTTGGCACCATGAAAACGTGACCACACCAGTAAACAGCAGCGGCAACAGAAATTCCTGCCTGTGTCAAACCTTGATTGAGGTCAAATGTGATGACGACTCACTGATCAAAAATGGAAACCCTTTGTTATGTATAAAATGTTACATTCTCGAATGAGAGAAAATGGCAGATGATTTTCATCTTAAATCAGTTGCTACAGCTCCAAGACCCCTGGTCTCTGACAGGGGTCAGAGATGTTTGCTCATTAACGCAAGTAAATGGTTGTGATAATTAACTTATTGTCACGTGAAAAACAAAACAAAACTGCCACCATGGTCGTTCTTGAATTCCAGCTCCGTATTCATATGAAACAGCATGTTTCGTTGGAAAAAACACAAAATAAAAATAAAATTATAAAATGTCGGAGGGCAAAACTCCTTAACATGATTCATATATATGTATGGGACTTGGTATAGTTTGCCTTGTATGCTCATTCACAGACACAAAAGAGATTATGGTGAGTACATAACGTCAATTTTATGTCACCATAGAGGTTAACATCAATACCGTCCATAAAGTTTAAAGCAGAAACTCTTCATCACGCGCTTCATCATGATAACGCAGATCCACGTCATGACTGAGGTCTCTGATTCATTCATTGTCATGGGGGCTGGAGACTATCCCAGCATAAGTACCTCATTCATGCTCAATAAAAAATGAAGTAAGTGGGTCTCCTCCACTTGATTGTCGTGGGATTTTATGCATATGTTGCCGATTAGAAAAATTAGGTCTTCAAAGTTTCCCAGCTGATTTTAATTTGTTCCGAGCGTCGGCCAATCATGTTTCCTGACGGTTTTTCTTGGACATGTCCGTAGAGTTCATTATTTCATACTTTACCACTTAAGTTTTCGAGAGTTTGTATTAAAATCCAATTCTCTGCTGTGGTCTAGATCGTTCAATGCCGCCACCGGGCTCCCGCTCACCAACGGCTGTCCTTCAAACATCATTCCTAAATGACTCGGACTACCCCCCTCCAAAAGGACCAAATCTCATTTGGAAAAGGGGGAATACATACAGCATTTTCTCCTGATGAAGCCACTTTTCAGAATTTATTAAGAACTAGGTTGTCCATGTAAACCCACCTATTGTGCCACCGTGCTGGGATTACAAAAAACAATAACTTCCTCCCACTTGTCCATTATCAGCCTGACATTGAACAGGTGAACATCACCCTCTTCATCCTTTAAGTGTTCTAGCCTGGTGACCAAACAGCTTTTTGACTCAATACTCCTTTGATCAAAGTAGGAGCCACTTGTGCTGAAAAACAGACCATGGTAATGAAGTTGCAGGTTTATATTCTTTTCCTTGAGACAAAGAATGCTGAACTACTAATCCCATTCATGTCAATCCACTGACTAAAAGACATAACTCCAAATACTCCCATGAAGTGAAATCCTAATCCTGGATGTTCACCGATTGATTCTAACAAAGACATCAAAGCCACGAATGAAGATCTGATCACATTCATGCAGAAATACAGGAAATCGTAGGAATCACAAAACTTTGTGACAGCAAAGCACAGGTAGCGTTAGAGGTAGAACAGAGGACTCCTGAATCTTTCAAAATTAGTCTTTCCGTATTCCCCATTAGCAAACTCTTTTTGAAACCAGTGACACTGAAGTCAAGGCCCTCTGTGACTACCAAAAAAGGAGGTCACCTGTCATCAAAAAAGACAAATGTGTGTTTCAACAAATCTGATATCAGCTAGGAGTCACATGAATCGCATGGCCTGTTTTCATAGTTTATCATTCTTTATGAAGTTGAGCGTTTGAAAGGAATTCAAATTCTCTCACTTTTGGTTTTCAATAGTTTTCTTAAAACATAGCCTGACAGTTAAATCCTCCGTTTTCTGAGTCTCGGTCCAAGGACTCACTCGATAATACACACCCTCGATTAAAGGGATAGACTGGCATATGAGGTGAACTGACTTTCAGGCAAAGTTCTAAACCGGTATGAATTCATTATTGGGTTTGGGGAGTAGTGGACTACATAGCTTCTACGTAATATGGATACAAAAGAAAAGGTGACAGATAAATAGATGTAAACCAACTACAAATACATTTGCTAAAAAGAACCATGATATCAGAACTGCCACAAATTTCTTCAGCAATCTGTGTTACAGTAGATTTCCTGTGGGAAACACACTGTCTAGTCTTTGCTCCCACCGGACATCAACAAGCCTTTGGACCCCATGACTATGGAATAACCACTGCAGACGGGGACCACTCAACAATAGGTGCAGATTTGGAGATGCTCTGACCCTAGTGACCCATAACCTTACTGTTGCCCAATATTCCTGCTTCAAACACATCAACCTGGAGGAAAAATGTTCACTAATGTCCAACAACAAAACTCCCACAACATCGGCAATTTGCATAAATCCCTCTGCCCAATATTCACACACATGCTGTGAGCATCCCACAGTTCCGGTGCAAACTGAAAATAAAGTTGCATTGTATCGTATTTAGCATGAATAGAATCAATTTGGTTGGTATCGCAGGAAACACTGACGATACTACAAAAATATTTATTTTATATATTTTAAGTAAAAGTAAATTTTGTTGATATTTCTTTTGTATTATTAAAATGTCTGGCATATTTCCAATTCAGGTGATCAAAAAGTAATGTAATTCGGTTACATCACGTTAATATTGTGCTAAGTAGACACAGTCTTGGTGTATATATAAATTGATAATTAGTTATGGCATCAAAATACACTTTTAAAGTAATCCTTCTGTCCCTGTGAACTAAATACCAGTGGAATTTAATTCATCTGCAGTTAAGCCTGGAGAGGTGACCAGTATTAGCATGTTTCTGCCTTGCTACCAGTTAGCGGTTAGCTTGCCAGTTAGCTGAACGTGTGAGCCGTCACTTTCTCACCAAGCCCAAATTCATTTTGCTGTTGACCCTATGAATTTTACTTCTAGGTAATAAATGTCCACTGTCACAGAAACATTTAATACAGATGAAAATAAGCTCTTATACGTGTTTAAATGACCATAATGGTAAACTGGCTCCAACCTTGGTGTCCATACTGTGGTCCTTGAGGTCCATAGGGGCCCGGGGGGCCACTCTGAGTGTAGGCACCCATCCCAGGATACAACGGACCCCCAGGAGTCGGGTGGGGGGACATAGGAGGTCCGGACTGAGGAGAGGTAAACTGAGAGTTTGGCTGGTTCCTCTGCATGTTGGGCAAGTACCCTGAAACATAAAACGCACAAAAAGCTTAAATTAAAATACTGACTGACCCAAAGAGAGTTCTGCCTACTGAGGGGCAATCCTGATTGCATAAAAACTTCATAACTCTTCAGGCATATGTACTTTACTTGAGTATTTATTTTCCTGATAATTAGATTTTCCAAATACGTTAACTACTTTAGTAGATTTCTTTTAAATAGAGTCATTGTGAACTTTCCTGATATCAGGAATGATTTCAACGTAAATGGACAACAACCCATAGAAAAGATGATACCATGGTGAAGCTAGCAGTGCATGCTACAAATGACAGATGAAACAAGACAACAGATGCATGGTGCATCAGGGAGGGGAGGGGCCAAGGAGAGAGGAGGGGTTCAAATTCAATATTACTTAGACACCATTTATGTCCAACCAGTGATTTCAATAAAAGTTATCGTGAACTTAAAGGTGTCCTACTGCATCCATTTGAGTTGGTGTGTTAATAAGAATTAAACTGTAGAGCTCTTCCACAAAGTGATAATAAGCTGGTTTAAGGCATTCTAACTTAACGGGCTTCTAACTTAACTTATTTGGGAGTGCCGATACACACCAGTGACAAATAGAGTATTGAGTGGGTTTTAGACAAAACATTAAAAAAACGGACACGCTGACATGTTAAATAAGCTCACACACATACAGAATGTTTAGTGAGTTATCTGTAGATGTGTGTTTATGTAGGAAAAAAAGAGGGGAATACCCCATGAGCTCCATCCCCAGCAGAATAAACAGAGATCTAACCTTAGCTGCTGTGTTATTCTAAGTTGTTCTTTCAAGAGATGTATCGAAGCCTCTCAGGCCTAAACTTGCCTCCACCATTCAAATTGACATTTGAAGCGATCCTCACTTGGGATTTGGTGCCTTGCTCATTTTAAAAAAACCCATAGAAATGTTACCCAAACCAAAGGAGGCTCGGATTGAGTGTGTGTGTGTGTGTGTGTGTGTGTGTGAGTGTGTGTGTGTGTGTTTGTGTGTGTGTGTGTGTGTGTGTGTGTGTGTGTGTGTGTGTGTGAGTGTCTGTGAGGAAGGGATTCAGTATTGCAGATTAGGTGTAAATGGATTGGGCCCGCTCGACTGTAAACTGTGATAGCTATACACTTATGTTGAATGAACATGCCCAGACCGACCCTTTAGTGAATTTTGGGTTTAGGGAAACGGAAAGTGCAAGTTGACAATTGTATAATTCCATGCAGAGCAAGAGTAAAAGTGTGGAGAGAAGAGGGAGATAAAAGTATAAAAATGCCATGTGTGTATTCTCTATATTCTCGTGTGAACTTGCATGCATGCTTATATTTGCATTTCTGTGTGTGGGGGGAGATAATGGAGAAAGAGAGCAATGTGTGTATTTTGTGTGTATGTGTGCGTGTGTGTGTTTGGGAGAGAGACAGAGGGTTAGACAAAGAGAGAGATAGAGAGTGTGTGTGGGAGGGAAAGACAGTGCAACTGAGGGAAAGAGCGATTGGGGCCTGAAAGTGCTTAGGCTGCGAGTGCTGGCTTTAAGGAGAGAGGACATTATTGTAATGTTTTGCTTCCATTAGGGTAAGGGGATTCTGGAGAGGAGGAGAAAAAAATTACAGTGTGTAATATCGTGCTTCAAATTGCCTGGAAAATGGATGAGGAGAGGAACATTGTGCAGACAGTGCTAAAAGCAAATAACACATTCAAGGATTTCGCTCTCTATGCTTCACCCCCTCTCCACAAACACACACACACACACACACCCACTCATACAACCGTAAACCTTTTCCTCTTTCTGGCTAAGCGAAGGATGCTCTCAACCGGACCACAACAACAGACAGCCAGCAAAGTATGTGAAAGACAGTGGGGTAAAAAAAAGGACATTCAGCGGATTTATGAAAATTAGGAGCGGATAGAGGCTCTCAGGGCAAAAGGCACTTGAGCAAAGTGGGGCTTGTATGAGTGGGGGGCTGTGTACGAGAAGGTTAATCCTGGCTAGGAAAAAAGCATAAACAACAGCCTGTTAAATGGTGTTGTGTTTTCCTGGACTGGGCCGGGAAGGGCTGGAGGTTTACAGGCATTAGAGAGCATATTAAATCTCTGGCTTGACTTCATCATTGTGTTGGGGGAATAACTTTTCCCTTTCCTCCCTCGTTCTCTCTGTCTTCATGCATATCCTCCCTCTCTCTCTTTCCCTGGTGCTCCTCAGTGGCGATAGGGAGGGAGCGGCGCAGTCATTCCATTAAGCTTACAACGTAGCCTTTTAAGTTTCTCGAAATATTGTGGTGTGGCAACAGATTTTTGTTGGTGCTGTTTTTAGTAGCACTCAAGAAGTGGATGTAATTGCTGGAAACAATCGGCTATTTGCCGAGAACACACTGTCTGTGGGCTAGCAATCATGTTCCAAGCCTCTGGCAACAAGTTGTTGCCTAAAATCACGCGCCTCTGTTAAACAAATACACACTCCGACCCAAGTCAAAGTTTCCTCATAACCGAAGCTGTGCAGTGATGAAGCACGCTGTTACATTCCAGTATTCGTGTGTAGCTTGAACCATAATCACTAGTATTTGATGCAGTACTGCAAAATGGGTTTCAAAAGGAGTGGTGCTGTCAACAACGGAGAGAATTAGGTTTACTGTAAAGAGGGTGGAATATCCGTGAAAGGAACTAAGGTTTGGAACAACAGAACCCAAACTAGGATTGTTAATATTCTATGCTTAAGTACTCCTTCTACCCTCAAGCTGATAGGGCCATTCTCTGACAATTTCTGATTTTTATTATGGTCATGCTCTAGTAACCCGTCTAGATTAAGATCCGTCTAGAGCTGAATCCGAATTGTCAAAAAAGGCGCACGCTGTCGCCCCTGACATCAATGGTGTATCCCCTAAAAACCGCCAATCCACTTTATTTTGCAAGCAATTCCCCTGCTTGATTTCCTGAAAAAATACATGAGAAGTTGTTTCTGAAAAACAGTGTTTATTGTACAAAAAAAAGAAAAAAAGGGAACTATTACAGTAAAATATGATTTATATACAAAAAAGATCCCCTCAAGTCGATTCTTAGGCAACCTCCCCCATGGGTCAGAAATATTCAACCAACCTTCCCAAAATCAGACCAGTTCTTCCTCATACTAAGGTCTATGGAGGTATAAAATTTGAAAATGATCCATGAAACATTATTAACACGAAGGATCTGTGGCGGATGGGATGACGATTTCATAATCTCCCTGACTTTCCGGGTATATAACTAGAGCCCAATCTTCTTTTCAGTTCCTAAAAGCATTGGAGAGAAAGCTTGTAGCAATCTGCCAAGACTTGTCTTGGTGAAAACATCATGCGTCAATCCAACTTGTATTTGTTTTAATGAGACTTCAGGCATGGCTAACGTCACATCAAAGTGAAAGATGGACCGCGGTAAATGGTTTCAAGTGTAACATTTAGGGAAGCATGTATTTGATGTGTTTTTGCCGTCTCTGAGACTAGGGGGGTTAGCCATTATCCAGAATGAGCAACATCTTGCTATCTCAAATAGAACCAGGAACAGCTAGCAGGAACCCAACATTCTCCCTGGATATAAAATTGTAGCTGATCAGAGAGAAAACTGAGGAGAATCCCTCAGCGGTAATTTTGTGAAGGCTGCAAAGGTTCAGGAGGAGCTCTGGATGTTCCTTTTGGAATTGTTGCTACTTTCTAAGTGTAACATAAACTGGGTGTCCAGGATCCTTTCACATTTGCTTCAATAGTTCCGCTTTATATTCACTCTCATGCTTTTCTAGCGTGAGTAATTTATTGATTTAAGTGATTTGTTATTTTTCTTTTTTTCTTTTCATCTTGACATCTCTACATTCAAGAGTAAAAACAGAGACATGTTTCTCTTTACGACCTTCATGCTTAGCTACGACATGAGAATTTACAGCTAAAAATGTTACATAGGCCAACATAGAAGCACAGATAGTAGATCCATTACTTTTATTTTACTCTAACACTGGGTTTTCACGGCGATATGTTAAAACCATCACGCTAATTGACTATCGCGACCCAATCTGACTTTGGTTATTCCTGACTCGACAAACTCAAGTGAGCAGCAACTCCTTCACATCGTTGATTATCGAGTAAAAGAGATTAGTAGCCGCCGGGAAACAACGTAGAAATGAAGAGGTAGAATGAAAAAGATAACAAGAAGAACGAGTTATAAGAGACTAACACTCCTGTCCCTGCTTAAGCTACGTGATGTTAGCTCTCCAGCTACTTATTAGACCTCCTAGTTAGCGCTAAGTCGCTCACTTAGTGTTAAGCTTAGCGTTTAGCTTAAACAAGCTGAAGTTCATTTCAGAACTTAGCAACTCCCAAAATCCCCTAGGTAGAGATAGGAAATACCAAGCACTCTCCCAAAAAATACTATAACCTTTACGAAACTCCTGACGGACACAATGCACACATACCTCTCTCCTGGGCCATGGGCGAGCGGGTGACCGGCGGGTGAACTCCATCTGGTCCATTCCCAGAGTTCTGCGGGGTCACAGAGGAACCTGCACATAAAGCCAAAAATATGAAGTCAGGACATGAAGAAATTAATTTGATACCGCAGTGACATTTTAGAGCAACAATAGTTCAAACAGCTCTTTGCAACAAAGGTGCCAACATAAAGGAGAAAGCTTTGCATGAGTTGGATTTGCATGAAGGCAAGGTCGATGGAAATGGATTTATATTTAATTCCTATCCATCTTGCTCGCAAGTTGAAATTGACGGAGGAAGTGTTGTAACAATAAAGCACCACTTTTGCTTTTTTTCTCTATATTTTATTCAGCCGCAGAGGTCAGCTGGTTATAAAAAGGTTTGTTACTTGACTGTTGGGGAAAAAAAGAGGAATCAAATTTCAGCTATAGTTTTTATTTTGATTGAAGCTGCACTTTATTTGTTTCTGGAGTTTCGGGGTTGGAGGATTTGTTGACATATTCAGTCCAGACAGACAGGGAGTTGTTTGTGATTCAGCTACATGATGAATGCGCTGCAAGAGGACGTTTGAAGTCGTGGGACCACCTTCCTGTCTGAACGTTAAAAGCAGAGAAGTCCCTGATTGAAAACCTGAGCCATTTGAGGTTCATTGATTGGGTAGTTGTGCAGGTCTTTGGGCTGCGTCCGCTCCATTGAAATCCAATAGCCAGTTGAGAGTCTGATTAGGACAATAGCAGACAGAGACTATGGGGGATTGATTTGGCCTAGAGGAAGGAGAGAAATGGCAAATTAACCTTTTATCTTTCGCTGCAGAGTTGAGACAACGAGAACGGGGAAAAGAGGAGAGGTTTGTTTTTTACCTGTGCAAACAGAGTTGACGGAAGGCTCATGTTTGGTTGTTTGAGTATGAGGCTCATGAAAAAGTTTTAGATTTTTTTTCACCAAGGAAGACACCAATCTGGATCCAGATATGGATTCAGGATTTTTTTTTTCCAATTCTGATGGCAGTGTGAAAAACCTCTAACCCAGCTGACACTGGTATAAAGGTAGGACAACCATTCATGCTCACATTCAAACCTGGCATTTCTGCTACGTTCACTCTGCCAGTCCTCATACTCAATGCTGATTTCTTCCAAAGATTGGATTTATTTGTGTGGCTGTTAACATAACCTTTAAATTATGGCCTATATCAGACTCCAGTACCAACAGTTAACGGCCCTAAAGTGACCCACAAAACAAAAACAAAGACGTCACAGGTAGCACACTGTCAATACAGGAGCAAAAGGGGAGCCACTTATTTCAATATGAACGCATTTGTTTGTAGTGATGCTTGTGAGTGAACTTCATTCACAGTCACATTCGTCAGCAATGTCGAAGGAAGATGATGTCAAAGTTAATTCTGATCTGACGGTTCAGCTGGCATTTCAAAAAATTCAACTTGTGTAGAATCCCATATGGAAGGGGTCCAAATTGGAACTGAAACAGATCTGATCCGGTGTGTTTTATGCTGTTCACACTGCCTCCAAAAAGTCAGATATGAGCTTCTCTGATCTGGATAATACATGGAACCAGAACGCTTAACAGAATGAATACGCACAAAATTAGCCAGTCTGATGCTTTGAAAAATGTCCTACTGGGAAACTTTGGTTCCTACTATTTATCTGGATGTTACTTATTACACGTACCACCTACTTAAACATTGTTGCATAGCAACACTGGTTGATCTCCTGATTGCAGCAGTTTTAATGACAGTGGCGCTCTCTGCGTACTTTTCTGTGATCAACTCCATTCCATATTGAGTGATTATTATAAGAACTCGTTTGTGTATAATTTGACGTGCACCTATAGAATAAGACTATAGGTTCAAGTCGTTGTTCGCTCATGGTGATCCATCGCGTTCTCACGATGTGGCTGCGACAGTGCTGTCAAAACTCAGTGAATATAAATCTGTTATTATAAAGAAAACACTTGATATTATTCAATCACACAGTACAAAGGGAGCTCTTTGGAGAAGTGTGTTTGTGTGTGTGTGTGTGTGTGTGTGTTTGTGAGTGTGTGATTTTTCCACAGTAGCAGTTATACATGACTGGAGGTGGCACACTCCACATAAACAAACCCAATTAAGTCAACATAATTGCTTTGCATAAAACAGCACAAACAACATTTCCATACATGCGGATACCCACACACACGCACGCACACACGCACGCACACACGCACGCACACACGCACGCACACACACAAAAATACACACACACAAACACAGGCACACACACACAAACACAGGCACACACACACACACACACACACACAAACACACATATACAGCCACACAGATATAAATATTATTGAGTGAAAATGAAAATACACAAAGGAGAACACATAAGAGCACAAAAGGACATGTGCTGAAATAATCACACGCACACACGGAGAGAGCCCCGCCTCACACATGAATGGATCCAGCGGCGCTGCTTCAAAGAGGGAATATTCGATTAGTACCTCTGTCACCATGTGACGGGGGGAAAGGGGAAACGTCAGTGTGTGAATGTTCAAGAAACTATAAATATTAGCTGAGTGTGTGTAAAAACGATGAAAGAGAAACTCCTTTATTTAAACCGCCAGTGTAAGACTGTTACATACACTTATCAGCCATAATATTATAACCACTGAAAATGTACCAGAGTTTACAATTACGGTGCATCGGAATAAGTTATGGCAAATCTCCCATTAAAGAACAGGAAGGAAAACATTTCATATGTTTCGTATATCATCGAGACAAAAGAAAAAGGAAAAAAGATGCAAAGCGTCAGATCATCAAATATGCAGACAAGTCTGTGATCTGCACTGACCCTGATTTTGTTCCTGTTGTGTCAGGGTCACACATCAGGGTGTTGGAAATGAAGGATATGACCATAGACTTAAGTAAATCTCCACAAGTACCCTGGCCTGTGGTCACTGATTATCAGGCTTTTGAGCAAGTAAAGCCCCACACACCAATAAGCCATAACATTACAACCACCTGCTTAAAAATGTGTTGGTTTCATTAGAAACCTAATTGCCTGTGTGTTCTGACATCTTTCCATGAAAACCTGAATTAACCTCTTCAGTAATTTGGGCTACGTGAGCTCTTCTGTGTGATTGGACAAAATAAGCTAGCCATCGCTCCCCATGTGCATTAACGAGCGTTAGGCACTTACAACTCTGTCACTGATTCATAAGTCGTACTTCCCTAGATCACTTTGGTAAGTACTAACCACAGCAGACCGGGAACACCCAAAAAGATGTGCATTCCTGGAGATGCTCTGACCCAGTTGTATAGCTAGTAGCTCAGACTCATAAGATTGCCCACTGTTCCTGCTTCCAACACATCAAATTTTAAAACAAAATGTTCACTTGCTGCTTAATGTATTTTCCCCACCGCCAGCTGCTATTCTAACGATATAAAAAATTTTTTGACGTCACCTGTCAGTGGTCATAATTCTATGGATGATGGAATTATATACCAGGTACAGAAAGTAATGCCATGAGTGTAGAGTATATACCGTTAGTACATTTATCAAAACTTTTTATAGTTTTTTATTGACACAACTTTAATGGAGTTCTTAATTCTTTTTAATCAACGGAAACCGGTCAGGGAATGTCTGGAACTGGAACTGGCTGCAGAGTCCATTAAAGCTGTGCAACAACTTGGACCAGGATGGCCCAGCCGGTCTCCGCCGATCCCAGCCACCATTTGCTTGTTGGCAAATATAGTAAAAAAATTATTTAATATGTTCCAGCTGTTCCGGCCCGTTAAATAATTTACTGTGATTCGTATGGTGATGTCCTTGTTGTCTGGCTTTTTCTTTTTATTCTCTATTTATTGCACGTCTATGACTGTTAATCTGATGTTTGTGTGGATAATGCTGATTTTGCACACTAATTCCCAAGAGACATCAGATGACCTGGTCTATCAGGAGAGGTAGACGTTATTTCTTTTACTTTAGGACAGAACCTCCAACAGCTTCACCACCAGCTTCTCAAAGATGGAGGATATTTATAACCTGTATGGTATTCATTTCTCCAAAGAGGAAATGACAGAGCCAATTAAGCTTGGAAGGCTTAGGAAGCAGCGCCAACACATTGAAAAGTCACTGCATCTAGAGAGACCGCCGATGGACTTATTTGCCCGGTGCCCCCCAGAATCTCAGAACACCACCGAGGATCTTGATAATATTATCGTAATCATTGTCACTACCAGCCTAGCACCACTGCTATGTTGGTCCCTGTATAGTACTGCTTAGGAAAAGTCTTCCTCCAATCGGCACATGAGCTTGTGTGTGTGTGCGGTTGTCCCTGCACTGTTGTGTATTTGAATAACCGCCGCGTCTGGCTGAAGGAAATAGAATCCTCCTGCGGAGGGTCATGGCCACTTGTTGCCAGAGGTACAGATATAGCTGCTGCACAGGATTAGATGGGTGGATGGGTAGTTTGGATGACATACCCTAGCAGGAGTTTACTGAACCCTTTAACTATGGATGTCGACCCTACGATAAAAGCTATTCTTCTGTGTGTGAGTGTGTGTAAGTGTGTGTGCAGGGATGCATGCCAGGCACCAGCTATGCTGTCAGACTCTGTTTGGTTGGATGGCAGAGTGGTGATGGCAGCAGCTTGTACTGTATGTGTGTGCGTGCGAGTGTTTATGCGAGTGGCTGCCAGAGCGAAGCTACAAATAAGGAACAGTGCCCTCCGTGCTTCACTGCTCCCTTTACACAGGAATGGAGATTGTCACTGGAGATGAGATTAATGCAAAACCAGAGGAAACAGGGAAAAAGAATAAGGAGAAAGCACGGAGGTCCTTGTTGAGGAGGAGAAAATAGACAAATGGATAAGAGTGGAGTGGTTGTTATGTCACCCCTCCTTCCCTCTTTGCAATGAACGAGTAAATCTGGGAGCAATTTGTAATTATTTCACCACCAATTACTGTCCAACAAAAGCCTCTTCTCACATTTTCTCACTTCCTCCATCGCAGTTTCTCTCCCTTACACTCTCCTCACCATCACATTTAACAAGGTGCCATTAAGAAATTACATCCAAATAAAACAAACAGGCTCCGCAGTGAGTCCTAGCAGGTTTTTATCCCCACCATTAATAATTCATACGCCGCTTCTTTGACGTGCAATTCTTCTCCGTGTGAGAGCTAGAGACAGAGAGAAATGTCAGCATGAGCTGACCCTATATCTTTCCCCCGTCACAGGAGATAGTCAGTGTCTGCTAGCTTCTGTATGAAAAAAATTAAAACAAATGAATGGAAAAGAGAAAGCCTCCGCCATCCAGAATATATTCCTCTGATTGCTTTCATTTAATACCTCAGACTTTTGTGAGCCCGTATGGCTGTGGCTATTTATAATACACAACTGTAAGGCTTTGTTTTATTATTGCAAAGACTTCTTCTTCTTTTCTTTTTTTTAAATGTAACTATGTTCTTCCACAAGTCTGAAGCTTTAGACCAATCAGCCATAGCATTAGGACCACCAGCCTTAATGACACAGTAGTCCATTGCATTTTCTGACACCTTTCTATCAGAACCTGCAATTTATGTAAAGCAGCTCTTGTGTAGAATCAGACGCCACGGGCTTGCCTTTGCTCTCCACTCGCATCAGTGAGCCCTAGGCAACCATGAGCCTATGTCACAATTTAACAATGGGTTGTTTCTTTGACCATTTTGGTAGGTATGGGAACACATTTAAAAACCTGAAGATTCGGGGTGCTCACACTGTGTCTTCCAGACATGAATACTTGACACAGACAGTAATGCTTACTTATTTTTTTTCACTCCCAACAAAGAAGAAATGTTGATGTGTTACCAAAAACATCCTGACAGGGTTTCTGGAAAAAGACAGCGAATTTTATTAACTTCACCAGTCGATGGTTATAATGTTGTGGCTGCCATTGAAAGTATCCCTCCAACCATCAGGTCCTGTAGTTTCTTAAAAAGGAAAAAATGAATGCTGGATCAGATAATATGGTGCAAGAACACACGGTTCATCGCAGCGCTGACTGGCGAAACGAGAACCCAAACAATATTCTTCGGGTGTTTTTAATGTTATGGTTGATTGCTGTACTTTCTGATTGGATGATTCTATTTTGAAAGAATACATACCCAGAGTGATTATACGTGGAAGTTTTTCAAACACAACTCATTCGTGAGGTTGCCTGTGTACAGACGGCCGTCAGAAACCAAACAGCTTTAATAAATGGACTTATTTGATGTTTGATTTTGTGGATGTGAGTTTAGAAACATGAGGCCTGCTGTAAAGAAAGAAAACAGGAAGATTTTCTTTTGGACTCCACCTGGAGAGTTAAGTAGCTATTTTGCCCCTTTTAAAAAATGCACTTAATAAACACATCCATTTGGTTCACTCTCTACTTCAGTACATTTTTTCAAGATAATGCTCCTCAAGGAAAACCCAATGGACATTTTAAATTTCTCCCTCAAAGCAACCCTGAGTCTACTTTGAAGACAGCGAGTTGAAGCTCTTTTCATCAAACACAAATGCTACAGAAGTTCAAAGTCAAGGAAGAGTACTTGTGGCCATTTTTCTGTTTTGTTTCAGGGCTCTGTTAATATTAAACTATGAAGCTACAGCATGTGTGTGTGTGTGTGTGTGAGTATGGCTAATCCCTTTGAGGATAATTGTTAAACTAGAGAGTCAATAAAAAGACTTATTAATTGCAGATGGAGTAAAGGTGGACTCCAAAGAGTTTGCTGATGTATGGCATACAATGCTTTGAAAATGTATTGGACAGTTACTGATGATCTCTTCATGCTAAACTGTGTTGGATCTTCAAACTTAGTTTCCATTAAACAATGGTAACCCAAATAACAAAAAAGATTTAAATCAACCTAATAGCAAGTTGTGCAATCTGTAGAAGTGACAATGCAAACCAAATGCTTTGAATAACTTCATAGTGGTGACATTTTTGCCCTCTATCCTTTGTGGAACCGCTTCAGCACAGCTGAACTGGAGGTTTTTGTGAGTTTAATCGGCTCTTGCACCTCCACTAGACAATAACAAAACTTTTCATCACTAATTTTATCACCTTTGAGCAATTCAGAGGTGGATTTACTCCTCTGCTTGGGATTATTACTTGTGGCATGGCACATTTCTTCCTGAGCTGCAACTGACAGACCGATGACCTGACATTCTCTTTCAAATTTTTGAAGTAGAGACCAGAATTCATGTTTATCTCAAGTTATCCTGGACCTGATGCAATGAAACATACCCACAACATTGCAACTCCATGCTTGATTGTAGGTGTAAAGTTATTTTTCTGGAATGTTTGGTTGGCGCCAGATGATACGGAACACCTGTCTTCAAAAAAGTTCCACATTCCCCCTGAAAACTCTAAAAGTGGTCCTTTATTAAAATATCAAATATCAAAAAAACAGATAAATGAGAATTATATAGATATCATTATCATTTAATGTGGTTGTTTTTTCTAAATTTAGCTGGAAGATCGGACACCTATTTAAGTTTCTTAGTGTTATGTGTTTTACGTTAAATGTGTGTGCAAATATTTAGTGTGTATGTGCACACTGACAATGTTTAAGTGCACAGATTTACCTTTTTTCACCTTAATGTTGTTCCTCTGCCACACACACGCACACACACACACAAACACACACACAGACACACAAAGACACACACACACACACACACACACACACACACACACACACACACACACACACACACACACACACAAACACACGCGTCCCCTAACTGTTTCTCACAGATTCAGACCCCATGGAGCAGGACAGGCCATTTTTGCTAAAGTGAGGTAATGGTGTTGAGCTCTAATAGACTGGTGTGGAATACAGAGAAAGGGCTGCTTCAGCACCATCTCTTAATACAACCCGTAGGCTGTAAATACACACCTGCACCACCCAGAACACACACGCAAACACACACATACACACAGAAACCTAGGTAATATCCCCTTACTTGCCATGTCTTTAGGGGAAAGAGGCAGATAAACAGCGGGCTCCAATAATGGCTGTTTAGATCTCAATGGGTGCAAGTCAATGCCTCTCCAAGCCGGGGGCTAATGCCAGTTAACTCTCCCTGTAGGGGACGAAAGCAGGCCTGCAGTGGCTCACAAAACAAGCTCTCTCCCAAGATCCTCATTACTTCCAATGCTGAGTAGCAACTGTAAGTAAAGCAAAACTGCAGCTAAAGCTAAAAAACAGCAAGTGGGATGTTGGGGAGAATGATGGAGAGAGTGAAAGGGAGAAAATAAGTATTGGGGAGGGAAAATAATAGTAAACTGTTAGGGTTCGGTTAGGGTTTTCAGTAGGAGAGAGTAAGAATGGGATTTCTCTAAACGGCTAACGCAGCAAACCAGCCTAATTTTCTTTCTCGTGTTTTGGCCGATGGTGAGCTCTGTGAGTACAGCGCCTGTGGGGAGGGCATTTTGCTGTTTCACATGGAACGCGAGCAGCCATCAAGACGAGAGAGAGGAACGTGGGAGCGGGGAAAAGACTGGTAGATGGGAGTCTGGGGTTGATGTGTCGATGGGGATGAAGGCAGAGAAAAAGGAGGACAGGCAGCTGGAGGAGAGACGTTGAGAAATAATAGGGAGGAACAGAGGCAGAGATTTGGATGGAAAATTCAGCCTTGTTCCTCGGTGGGAGGCCTGCACCGCAGCAATGCTCTTAGCGAAGAATGCAGCAGAGACAAACAGAGATGGGGAGGAAAGGGTGGGGACGGGGGAATGTGAGACACAATAGGGAACATAAGAGAACGCAAGCACGATAAAAATAATGAGAGAAAGAGAGAGGGACAGGGACAGCCAGAGGCGGTGTTCCCACCAAGCAGCCTCTTAGGGAGTGGTGTCTCTAGAAACTCGCCTGGCTCAACACGCTCCACACTTACATAAACACTCACCCCTTCTTGAAAAATATAAGTTTTTGAAGAATGTCCCTGCGGCAGATATTAGAAGTTGATATGTTGTAGTGTGTACATTTTTTATTTTCTGTCTGGGAACTCCAGCTCTCACACTGTGGACACTTTATGGCCACTTTAAGAACGCTTGCTAACCTGAGCTAAGGGCACCTTGCAGGTATCCCTGTTGGAACTTTGAGATCAGAGTCTGCAAAATAGGGTTTATTTCTGTCCCTGGTATTCATTATCATAATTATAAGTAGAAATATGTTTTCTGAAATGTTAAACTCAAAGCCGACCACAGGCTACACTGGGGGACGATGTAAAGGATGAGAGCACATGTAAAGCAGGTTGGAGGAGATTCATCGGGGCCGGACCCTTAAGCTAACTATCAGAAAAAACTCACCGTCTCTATCTCCCACCCTTCTTCACTTGCCCTGACCTCTCTGTCCTTTCTAAAACCTTGAAGCACTTGAAGCGGAACTCAGATATGCTGTTAAACTCTCTTGAGCTCTCGCCCGCAAGCTCCAACCAACCCTCAAAAAGAAAATAAAAACTTGGAAAAGAGGCAGAGGAAGGGGAGAGAGGAGGCAGGTAATCTTAACTGGACCTCAGAGAGAGAAACGGGAGAGAAAGAGAGAGGGAGAGAGAGAGAGAGAGAGAGAGAAACGGGAGAGAGAGAGAGAGGGAGAGAGAGAGGGAGAGGGAGAGAGAGAGGGAGAGGGAGATGCGTGATTGTTCAGCAGACAGTGTGAGGAGTGTGGCGGCGGTCTGTGTCAATTAACAGCTACACAATGTGGTGAAGTGTTGCAGTTTGACCCTAAAAGCGAGGTACGCATGCACAAACGCAAAATGTTTAAACAGAAGGATGAATATGCCACCAAACAGACAGCGGGCATAAACGCAGACAATCCTGCTAAGTTTGTCACACAGATCGCCATGGTGACAGGGACACAAGGTTCCTACTTATTCTTTAAGTGGTTCAAATAGTCACCTATTTCAACAGAGCAGTTTTATTGTGGGGAAAGTTGGATTTGATGGTACTGTTCCTTTAGTCATAACAGTAACAGACCTCGCCGGCTATGAATGGCAGAACATGTACAGACGGCTTGAAAAGAAATCAAGTACGGACTCAAAATAAAAAGAATTTTAATCTCATTCAGGATTTTGGCTTCCACTAATGATATGATCAAGCAAGGACAGAACATATAAGAATATCCGTGAGGACTCTGAACACATTCAGAGACTGACAGGGTTAGAGGAGAATATGTTGTGTTATATATGATTAAGGAGAAAAACAGACCTTGTCCTAAGAAATGAAACAGTCTCTCTCTGAAAAAGCTTTCTTTTGAGAAGACCATCTTTTCTAAAAACTTCACCCAATGGGACTCACATAGAGGAACGCTGCCATACTATGAATGAGCCACTGCTGTCTTTTAACCAAATAAGGGTTGGTGTATGAGTTTATGACTGCTATTACAATCAGACTATCTGCCCTTGAGTCCGCAAGAGAAAGAGTGATGAGAGACACCAAAAAGGTTAAAATGATAAAACCAAAAATCAAATCAAGTGCTTCCTAAACCCATGCCTGACAAATCACAGCTATTCCCTTTACCATGCTGTCTGTTCAAACGTATCCTGGCTGCAGTCCAAATGAGTAGGGTTCCGGGCATCAACTGATGTCAGGCATCTGACCTAATCTATCCACTGTGACACACCTTCATCATTAGCCTTTAGCCTATCATCATCAGCTGCTGTCTTTTTCACATATGATTCTGTCCATAGTTCTTTTACTCTCACGCCGTCCAACTCTACATCTCCGCCCAGTCTTTGCAGATCCATCATCTCCTCCTTAATCAGTTTCATCACTGTCATCAGCCACCACCACCAGTGTCCGGACTCCAAAGGGGGTTATACCTTTCTGCTCTTCAAAGTAAATACTCTTTGATCACAATCTCCCTGAAGAGTCTGAGAGCCAGAGACTTTCAGACGGACCAATTATCACATATCATCCAGAAACAAATCAGCCCTGAATAAATGCAGCTTCATCTGTAGAGGCCACAGATGGCTAAAGTCTTTACAGAGACAAGATGTCAACCTAACTGAGCGTGTATAGGTCATTATGGAGCAAAAGCTTGTGCTACTTTTGGATGAGATGAAAGCTAAAAGAGCAGTATGCGTATGTTCATTTGGCACTGAAACCTGCTGAGGGTTTTTACCCCACCCAGCAGCAGACAGGCGCATTTCTCGGCCTTATCAACTCCACCCTATCAGCAACAGTGATCCGGCTGGTGACGACTGAGTTTATGTGTGTGTGATGTTCCATTCAGTATGTATCAGGTACCGTCAGTGATGGATATGTCCTGTCAGCAATATTAAGGCTGACAGGAAGTGACGCCATACTGACAGGTTGTCAACCTGATGACAAATTGTCAAACTGGTGCCCATGTGCACACTCCAAGCTCCACCTCAGACACGATGTTCTACCTACGTCTAAGCGACGCCGTGTTTGTAGAAAGCTAAGAGCAGACAGATCAGCATACCTGATGGAGTCTGTGGATGCTGCAACTGAGACAACAAAAACTTTGAGATTGAAGACTGAACTTCCTCAGAATGTTGCGTTTTGCACTTTGACTAGATAATTTAACGTCGGACTCCTACAACTTGTTTAGGAATTCGCCCCATTCAACTCCACATCCATCTGCACGAAAGACGAATATCTGCTTGCTTCATCGCCCATGTCTCGTTTATGGAGAAAAATATTCTAAGGACATTGTGAATTGCTTTTAAGACGCTGAGATGAAGGAGGTGTGGATGCATACAGGGTGGAGCGAGGGGTAAGGGATTGGCAGTTGAGCAATGTGATTTCTGCTCAACTGTCACAAATCTAGCGCAACAGGAAAATCAATTTGGCGCTGTATGTGCCTTTTTGGCTCCGGGAGAAAATCCAAATAGCAAGGCGAGGCCCGGATAATGTTACAGTGTATTGGATTTGCTTCATGGAGAGATGCAGACGGAGAGAGAGAGCAATAGAGAGAGGGACAGAAGAGGGGAGGAGACACATGCAAGCTATGGAGCGCCGACAAGATAGATTTGTGCAAGCGTATTGGTGTATGATAGGCTGGCAGTCTGTCAGTTGTCTCTTACTCACTCACACACACACACACACACACACACACACACGCACCCACACACACAAACACACACACACACACACACACACACACACGAGTTACTGTATAGAGTATGTGTGAACATGTTTCACATAAATCCTACTGATATGTAGGTTTTATATATGCTCTCTTATAATATTATGTGTGTTATAATGTTTGTGTGTGTGTTATAATGTGTGTGTGTTTGTGTGCATGTATGTGAGGTTGACAGCCCGGTGAGAGGATGACATGATGAAATTGCTCTCCTCCAACCGTTGTCAGGGTAAGGTGTGTCCCGTGTGTCCTCAGCCGGGTGACATGTCGCGTCACTGCAATGAGCGAGGCAGACGGTGACGGACAAACAGCCATACACCCTCACACAAGGACACAAACATACACCCACACTTGTAGTACACCTCTTCCTATAAACTGTTATATGAATTATTACACACAGTAGAGACTTGTGCAAACACATGCAGATTGATAAATACTAAGCCTAACTGATTCTAATCGAAAATTGATATTCAGAACTTCTAATCTACTTATTCATATTGAATTAATACTTTCTCCAGTGCACACACGTACTAACTGTGGCTGCAACCTGTTGAACAAATGGTAGCCGGTGCAGAGCAGAGCAGTGCAAAAACTGAGTTGATGAATAGGTCTCAACCAGAGCAGCTGGTATCTAATAACAATACTGTGTCTGTCCTTTGGACACATTTTAGCTTCAGTGATGATGATCTTCAACAATCAGAAGTCAAATGTTGACACTGCCAAAGCAATCTCACACACTGACACACACTCTCAGACTGCAGAGTATGAAGAGTGCATGGCTCAAAAGGGGCAGTGCAAACAAGTGCTTCTCAAGTGCAGCTGTCACTAACAGGAGTGTTCATAAATGCCACAAAGGACACTTCATGAAGATGATAGACATAAAAGATGGCATTGCGTATTATATCGGATATTGTTACAGTTCAGGGAGTTTAAACATCTCAACAAATTAAGTACTTTTCCGAAATTACATTTCCCAACATGCACTAGGTGTGTCATGAGAGACAAGCCGCTTAGCCAAAATCTGTTCGGTAATCTGAACCGAACAGATAGATCCTATATATATATATATATATATATATATATATATATATATATATATATATATATATATATATATATATATATTTACAGCAGAGACTTCATCAGGGAACTTTGCACGTTGAATGTAGAAAAAGCAAAATTGATACTAATTGAGTTTAAACGTAAGAAGTCATAATTTCCCATATACACTCTCTGCGCACACACTGTTTTTTGTTTATATTTATAGGAAAGATTTACTCTTACACCCTGTAAGACTCAATAAACCATTAAGTTTTATGTATAAAGTGATACGGTGACATTTAAAGTAGCACAGATATAATTACCTGAAGAAATTACATTAAAGTGATATGGTGACATTTACAGCAGCACCGTTATAATTACCTGAAGAAATTACATTAAAAAGCAGCAAAGCAAACAAAACATTGTTATTCGAGGAGCAGATTCAATTATAAATAAAATAATGAACCAAAAGGCAAATCTACCCCACAGTATGTTTTGTTGTGACTGCTGGTTGAAATACAGATAAAAAATACTATTTTTTCCCACACTAATTTATAACCTTATTAACGTTTGACTTATTTAGTCAATTAAGAGGACACTGATAATTAATAGTTTTTTTTATGTCGGCAGAAGTAAGAGAAGCGGAAGTAGTGCAGATAAAAAACCTCAGAAAACTACACACAGACCCACAAACTCCTGCTCGCTCCTCTCCTCGCTGTACTTGCGGCAAACGAAGATGACAACATTAACCGAAGTGTCCCAACTCGTGATGAAGTGTTAGAAAGCAGGACATTAGTAATCAGATGTGTGCTAACCAGATTAGTTCTCCCGTGTCTCTGTCAGGCTGGCTGCACCTTGATCTAATTCAAACTGATTGTAGTACAGCCGCTACAACATGCCAGATGTTACTCACTGCTCCACGCTTTATCACCATTTATTTGGCACGGGGGAATATTTTAAAATATTCTCTTATTAATCATGTCCCAGCGATCGGTTTCGCTTCTCATCTTTGCCACCTCAATCCGGATTCCCGTCAGGATTCTTGGCACAGGTGCCTGGAAAAACCACCGTCCCAGTTTTTCATTAGTGTCAATCACTCGGGTAAGCGGCTGCAGGGGGGGGCGAGGAAGGGGAGGAGGAGCTGAATCTCACATTTCAGACATTTTGCCCCGCCTTGTCAACATGACAGACAGGTCTGAGACATGCGGATGCTCCGGTCAGGCACACAGTCAAGGATTGAGGTGGCGAGATGATGGGAAGGACGGCTGGTAGCAGCGCGCACGTATGAGCACACTCACACCCACACTCACACTCACACTCACACTCACAGTCACACTCACACGCCTGTCGGAGGTAAATCAAATCTGCACCGGTTTATAATGCTCAGTGTTTATCTAAATGGTTATGCACTCTTCTCTGGCCTCAGGAGACAGGCAGACACACGGTGCACAGTCTGATAATCCTGTTGGTGTCTTATTTGGCCTGCCATATCCAGGATAAGGCAACAAATCAGATGTGATGTCCTCCACCACAACTTCAATTCATTAACAGCAAGCGGAGAGGAAATGTTGTCAACAGATAAATGTTGGAAATACTCCTGCAAATAAAAGGTAGCATTAAACTTAAAGTTCTTCTGCAATGTAGGGACGTGTTGCTGAAATGATGTTATCAAAGACTTGAATCTCTTTTGTACGAAAACGATGTGATGAAAATGAATGAGACGTGATCCATGACGCGCTCTGCAATAAGCTGTAATATTCCTCTGCATTCTGAATTAGGATTTCAAATGGACCCGAGATATCAAAGTCTAGACATGCTGGATTTATATTATTTGGTTTTCTGCTGCAGTGTGCACTCAGCTTCACACTCTGTCCAAACTAGCAGAATGGAAATTGATCTAGATGGATTATACGGTGAGTTGGAGATGAGAAAAAAGAAAAAAGAAAAAAGAGTGGAGCGCTTCAACCAGAATGTTGCCACCATTATTCGACAATTCATCTGTACTGCCTTAAAAAAAAAAAAAAAGAGCCATATCTGAGCGGTTACATCTACAAAAAACAATATTAACATTATCATAAAATTCAATTAAGACTTTGATTATACACTTGTCCCTTCTTGTTTAGTTGTTTTCTCGTTGCATGATTAAAGTTCCAGCCTAGTTATTGACAGGTATGACGATGCAATATGATACCAAAGTTTTTCTTGGACTCGGTGTCGCTGCTTTTAGAAAATCTTACCCCATTTATCAATAATATCCCAAAAAATATATATATTTTAACATTTTTATAAAACTGAGGAGGAGCCTTCTTTTGAGACCTGGCTAGCAGAAATATCTTGCCTGTGACATATGGAGAGAAGAAGACACAGTGTCTTCCTTAGTTCTGCAACCTTTGATCTTATTATTATTATTATTATTATTTATTTTATCTTATTTGAAGAAAATCACAAAGTTGTTTTGTGCAACAAATAGGGGACATACACAATATTAAGCATGTGGTTTTAATGTTATGGCTCATCAATGTGTGTTTCACTATTCAAAGCCCACCATAATGTTAAATACATATAGGTTTAAGGCCCAGACTATTTTTATATAATTGTTTAATTAGGATGTTAATGGGTGGAGGCAAGAATACGCTTTTTAAAAATCAGAATTTACATTTTGGTGGTCTGTATCGTCTGCCAAAGGGTAAAGGCTTGTACTCAGAGTAGCAATCTTGTCCGGGCTTGTTTAGGTAGAGACTGTTATAAGCAAATTGAACAGACCAATGTTCTGTCGGAACCAGATGAGCGAGCCTGGATTTTAACTGTACAGACAAATATCATTCCCACATCAGGTTTTCCAAAGGCCCATTTATGCTCAATGTTAATGTTGGAAGTGGAACCTTCCATGCATACACTGCATTCATTTCATACATATGTGCACGTTTTCTGATATATTGCTGTTACCGACAAATCCAAGCAGTACCTCAGGAAACCATTGGGGGCAGTATATCCATAATTAATGTCCACGGACATGAAAAAAAAAACGCTCTACGTCCTCTCCAGGTATTTCATAACAGCCTCCTGTACTATCGCCACTTGTGTTTACCAACTTTTAGGATGCAAAGAATACAATGTTTAAAACAGATGCAGGTATTTCCGTACATAGGTTGAGTTTAAATGAACCTTAACACCACCTGAGGGAGCAGGTACATGAGTTTCTCATCGACAGGGCGAAAGGCTTTACCTTTTGCATTGTAAATTATTCTTGCAATGTACAACATTTAAATTTTGTTGTGGAATCATGTCAGCATCAGGTTGAGTTTTTTACATGACCTTTTTAAAAGTGGTGTTGAAATGCCCATATTTAAAAACAAACAAAACCAGGCCTTTAATGGTCTTTAAAAAGCACAAATAAATGGAAAGGTCAAGCATAAATCTATATGTTTGATAACTGTTTAATGCTGCTGCTATAAAATATAATTTTCAAAGAATATATCCTAAACTGCCACAGGCAATTTAGCCACACCCCAATGAGTGATGTCACAGCTGCTATCTGTCTTTCTGTCAGAGGCAATAGACTTCATTTGACATCCCTGACTAGGGTGTGTTTATGATTGTTTTCTCATTTGCTTTCAAATGACAGCCTGTTGTTTGGTGGCACAAAGCAATTTCCCTATAAAGCAATTTTGCAAATTTCCCTGGGAATCCAACACGGCGGTACATGATGTTAAACTCAGTGTAGCGTTTGGCTCCAACAGTAATCGTGTCGGTGATAGTCCCATTTGTTTGCCGTGATTAAACTAATAAAGTAATCATTCTACAAGTTGCATTAAGATGCAGGAGCATAGCTTGGGACTCTGATTGAAGCCTTACCTGGTGTGCTGGTGTTGGCAGGGGGTCCGCTGGCAGGCGAAATGGGTCCAGAGCCTAATCGCGACTGCTGGGATTGAGTGGAACCGGTGGGTGAGCCAACAGGGGAGGGAGAGGGCCCGCTCCTCTGGCTTGGAAGATGGGGGGAGGCATGGGGAGAGAATGGGGACTGTCCCTGGTTATTGCCTCCCCCCTGCTCCCCTTGGCTACTGCTGCTGCTGCTGCTGCTGGAGGAGCCGACGGCGCTGACGGCAGAGCCCAGACCGGCCTCCGTCCCAGTGGGAAGGTCATCGATGGAGCCGGACAGATCCTGGAACGGGAGAGAGGGATGGCCGTGAGCATTTAGGAAGCTCAACCAAGCATTTGATGCGACTTGACAAGCAACGGGTGGTTAATTCAAATGTGAGCTTGAACATGTTCCTCTTAAATGTGATGTCAAGATAAAATGATTTTATTGCATTTCATTTCAGCATAGCTGGAATATGATTGTCTGGCTGAAAGAGCAGATTATATAATAGAAAAAAAGGTTCTGGAAAACCGCTAAAGGAAGGAAAAACACATCATGCAAAGGCAGCGCAGGGTGAGAGGTTCAAAGATCACTCTCGTTCGCGCACTAACAGTGTTTGACTTTTCTCTGACCTAGAGTAATTACTGAGACAAAGTCATGGTGACAGTGATTAATATAGCAAAGGAGCAAAAACATTACCCACGGAAGAAGCAACAACGGCACGTCGGCCGCTGTGGTGAAAATGAACCGTAATGGCTTTTCATTCAGACCAAGGGTGAGCTCATGTTACAGCTTCTATTCCCTGTGGTGAGCTGAGAACCGTGTGTGTTTGTGTGTGTGTGTGTGTGTGTGTGTGTGTGAGTGTTGGCTGATAGAAGCATGAGTGTATAAAAGAGGACATATAATGAAATATGAATTGTAAAAGAATAACCATGAAACATAAAAGTGTTTGAAAGATGAAACAGTGGCAGAAGAAGAGACTCAAAGTGAAGGCTGCCCCTGAACTACACAACATGCCCACTAATACACACTAACTCAGATCCACAAACTAGCGGCTGTGCCCCAGCTGTGGCTGAATATGGGTGGGGGTTGGGGGTGGGGGGTGGGGGTCACGTTAAAGTGACCCTGGTTTCTTGGCTGCAGCCCACTCGAGGACGGAGGCGAGGAGTTGCAGGTGTTTGCCAGCTTAGCCTACCTGTTACGCCAAGGCCTGCTGACCCTCAGAACCCATCCCACCTGAGCCCGTGCAACCATCACTGTCACCAAATAATATGTGTGGATCTGTCTGTGTGACCTAGACCTTACATCGATCAGCCATAACATTAAAGCCACCTGCCTCATATTGCGATGGCACGCTTTTGGCCAGAGCTCTGAGATTCACTGTGTTCTGACACCGCACTGTCAGAACCATCATGAACTTTTCAGCATCCTGTGCCACAATAAGCTCCTCTGTGGGATTGAACAACAGCCATCCTTTGATTCCAATAATAATAATCACAATAATTACCGCAAAAACAACAAGAACAACAACAATAAGAACAATAATATTAATAATGTTCGTACGTGCTGAATATGTTGTATTCTTGTGCCAATAGAAGCGATATATAGAAGTATAATAGAAGTTCTAACAAAGTTCACTTATAGTACTTATACTCTGCGCTCTTCTTCTTGTAGCGCTGTAACTTATCTTACACACGACTCTTCAAGTGAACATCAGGAACATCTTATTTGACGTATTCTGCACCGTTAAATGACTCAGCGCAAATATCATGTCACACTCTACAAGCTACAGTGAAAGCTGCATTAAGAAGCAACAAAAAAGATTGAATTGCTGCAGGATGTAGTCAACGGCAACTGACAAACACGATGGAACAGAACCAGCACTGGAAATGTCTGCTGAATGAATGAATGTCTGCGATGGAAAGAGTAGCATTTCTTTTTTTAATAATCAACGCTTCTATGTCAGAAAGTAATTCAGTGGCAAACGCTGGACTTCTTCTTATTACCTTAACTCTATATTATTTATTCATGTATTTTATGTGAGTGACCATGTCCAACATTGAAACATAAATGATGTTTTGTACAAGAATCAGCCTAAGGCAGCCGTCCTTCTCGCTGCAAATGAAAATAACTTTCTGTTACAGAAATGACTACAGGCACCTCCTATCTCTTTCCATCCATACATGGCTCTGCCTGTGGAGGGCAGGACCACGTCAGTGTGGCGGTTGGTGTGAGGCTGCCTATTTTGGTTAATGCGATCTCCGCGGTGACACACGAAGCCTTTGTTTTCCATCATGCTGCTGTGAGTGCCCACCCACTTTGCCAGCCTGCCAGTCTGTCGCCTGGCATTATCTACGCTCGCTCCGCTGAGCACATGGGGAACATGCTTCTTTCTCTCCCTTTCTCACCCGAGGTAACACTCCCTGTCTCGGCCAATCAATTTTCCCAGTATTCTGAGCTGAGAGATAATGTTATGTGCCTCCTCCACCAATAGGGCTGGATGTTATTTTCGACTGGCTGCCCCGGGTGAATGCCATTTGACATGGAAGCAGGTGTAACCATGGCCGCGGCTTTTCCAAAACACGTTTCTAGATGGATTTGCAGATCGGTTGTTAACCCGCAGGCTAATTGTGTGAATGGATCAGAATAGTTGCATTTCACCTAATTGGGTGCTGTTGCCAGCTTTTCCATTGGCAATTTAGGGGTGGGGAACGCATACCAGTAATGTGTTTAAAGGCTGTTAGCCTCATTTGGATTACACACACACTTGAGCACAGCTGTGTGGCCCAAGTCCAAAAAAAGTTGCAGTACTATATAACAAGAATGGGTGGGGGGGAGATTAACACCTGTAGACTATAAACATGTCAATTGTAAATACCCAATAAACCCATAACTATATTTTATGGCTGCTGAGACACTACCGCAAGTCACTTCACAACACACACTCTCTACATAAAGCATTTATCAACACATGCAACCTTTCTCTCAACACATATAATCCCTGTCAAGGTCCGCTGTGCATCGTGATACCTGGCTAACCGTCTGCTATATACTCACGTGTAAATCATCAAAGCCAGTCAGCCAGCTAACCAGCCAGGAAGGCATGTGGTCGGAGGATCCAAACACCCAACAATCTGGGGCCCAAATCCAAAGTGGCCCAAATCCAATTTGCTTGGATCCGTGTTGCAAATTGCTCTGTGCATTGAGTCTCCAAATAGCTGTCAACCACTCCCGCTTGGTGTCCTGTATCGCTTAATTTGCTCCTAGAGCATGTAATTGTCATAATAAGAAAAATATTGAGGTGATAATAACCAGTTACTTTGAGGAGCCCCCTCCTGTCTCAAGACACGCACACACACATGCAGTCTCATGTACACACATAATGGACCGAAACTGCCATCTACACATTTCACACAACATTGGAGGGGCATTCGCTCGTGATCCTTCACCTCGCTGGTGTTGGTGCCTGCCGGGCTCTCACGTTTAGGGGGCCTCTGTTTATGTGTGTGTGAGAAGATGATAGGACGCAGCGCCGTCACAGCGAGACATTCTTGAGCACTGATGCAGCTGAGAGGACAGACGATGCTGCACACACACACACAGTCACACACACTAATACCGCCGTCATACACACACCAGTGATGTAGAAGGAATCAGTGTGAAGGAGGGAGCTGTCACATCTAGCAGACTTTGCTGATTTTCCCCGGACCGTAGTGCTGATGTCTCCTCTCACCACAAACTGGGCATTAATATAAGGCACCAAGTGTGTGTGCGCGTGTGAAAATAGTCCTCTGTCTAGACAGGGAGGAGCCAATGGTTGCTGCTTCCTGTGGGCAACAGGAAAGCGACAGAAGAAACTTATTTCCCGGTCTCTCTCTCTCTATCCGTCCCTCTCACACACCAAGCATCTTTTTTTTTTGTCACCTCCAGTCAGAGGGACGGTAACGCCGAGGGCTCTGCAGCAGATGGTTAGCCAGCTAACTTGAGCCTGAAACTCAAACAGAGCAACTGAGCACTGTGAGCGGAAACACACAAACCGCAAACAGGGACAACACAGACAATTCAACCTCACAGCCAGCATTCACTATGACATTTGACTGATAGGTGTCATTTATTTTATATCATTTGTGTGCAAATAGAAAAGTAAATCTGCCACAACATGTTGGTTAGAGCTCACAATAATGCCTTTAACCCGCTGGAGTCCAGGATTATGAGCGCATGATGAGTGTGTTTCACTTATTTTTACTTATTCTGTATGCTTATACAGCTTATTAAAGTGAATGAATAATAATCAGGTCATAAAGAAGAGAAGGGAAACCAATCATTAGCTTGTAGATCATTATTTAATGCCGTACATTGGACCAAAGCTAAGACTTCAAGTTACGGGCAATGTGACGTAAGAAGGAATATTACTTTCCAATTTCTTCGAAATTCTGGAACTCGAAGTCATGTATTCATGCACCAAAATGAAGACGAAGGATTTTAATTCATTACTTAGTAGATCGCAACAGGTTTGTTTAACCCTTTAATTTCCCCACCAATAAAAAAAACTATGGAAAAATTATTTATTTGCACATTTTCTTTGGGGCTTTTATTAATTTAGTATCTTAGACACTCTAAATTGTCACAATAGACACAAATGTTTCAATATTTAATGAAGAAATTTTCTAGTTCAAGGAAAATGGTCAGTTTTAATTAGAAGAGAAACCTTTTGATTAAGCATGTTTTTAGAAAACTATTTAACCCTTATTATAATTATTTAAGTTTCATAATTCTGTTTAGTAAGTCGTCTCGGCCTTTAATATGGCAAAACAAAAAAATCCTACTTATTTAATTGGACTTTCTTAATAGCCATGGGTAAGGCCTCCTCGGTGGCCCCATTGAGCTGTGGTTTCCCTCAGGGCTCCATCCTTGGCCCTTTGCTCTTTCGCATATACAAACTTCCATTGGCTCATATTATAAACGGGTTCAGGCACATTTTTCAAAAGGAGATGGGTCTTAAAATGTGTTCAACAAAACACTTGAGCAGGATAGTAAAGGGTTAAAGGTGTTCAATGGGGACAGTACTGTTGAGCAATGATACAACCACAAGGTGGCAGTAAAGAGTCAGTAAACGTTTTGAGAGCTGAAGGGGAGGCTGGGTTTGTGTACATAGTGAATAAAAAGTAGCTTGATTTAATTATTGCCACGCTGCCTTCAGAGATTTCCCGGTGTGGTACCCGGTTAGTTTATCTCATCCGTAAAAATGTAAATAATAAAAAGTAAACTTTTCAAAAAGACGAACAAATTATACGAAATGAATGGCGGGAATGGTAGGAAGGTTCCGCCCATCTTCATATATGCCTTTAACCACAACTTTAATAGTAAAATAATAGTAGTCATCAACAGTAATATAAAACATATGACGCATTTCCTCAATTTATGACTCTTGTGTCAGGAACAGGAAGTTTGCAATATAGCCTATCAAAAAAATGGCCCAAAACATATCTCAAAACTCAAATAGCAAATAGCACTTCATGGGTGTGTACCCTCACTGGCTTAAAGGGGACACTTCATCCCAAAGTTGCACATGTGCAGAAATTCTATTTGTGAGTGAATCTGTTTAAATGCTGAGACTGATATTTATGATGGAGGTCAATGATTTTTGGTTTTTGGTGCTTGCGGTATTGCAAAATGGCATTTAAAAAAAATGAGCAAAAAACTGAGTCCTTATTACTCAAAGAACAACCATAGAAAGTTTTCATGGGCTATATTTGTTTCTGGACAATATAAGTAGCTGTTGAATTACTGAAGTGTCATGTTTTCAATCGTAGGTGAAATGTGATTTATTTATATTCACTGGCCCTTTGGGAAATATAAATATTTTAAGGTTGAACATGAGGACGGTTGACTTTCTCCCATGTTGATCTCTCCTTTCTCCTCCTACCAACCACACCTCCTGTGGGACACCTGGCCTCACCAAAGCACACGGAACTGCAGCATCAGGATTTCTACGTTGGGTTCTCCAACATCATTTTGGGTGGGCCTTTCATTTCCGACCCACAGCGCCACACCTGACACAGTAGCTGTTGCTGAAGTGCTGAAAATTAACACCGTTTAGCGGCATACAGACAAATATATGGGCAAAACTGATATGAAAGGATGAGTCTATAATTTTGTCTTAAATTGATGACATTTCCATATAAGGAGCTTGTGATAAGACGTCTGTAACTTTAAAAGATACCTAGAAATGTCTGAGCCCGACTGCTGACATTTACCATAACTAAGGCAGTAATCCTTGAACTGTCTGGCTAATTTGTGGAATAGAAACAATAACAACAATCAAAAAAAGGATTTCAATTTCTTCCTGTATGCAGAATCATACATTCAATGAAAGTGAACCTATTCTTTAATGTTTAATGATGTTTTTACCAACCCTTATATGCATCCATATGCAGCAGAGCCTTTGTTTCCACAGGTCAGAAGTAAAATCCATTATGTTACACATAGCGACGATTGCACTCCACTTTCTGTACATTATATGGAGAACTAACACCTCAGTGGGCTCAGAGGCCAGTTTTAATCTCTCTTTCTCTTCGTGGGGTAAATATGATGATGTAAACTGTAATTAACTCAAACAGCTATTGTTTATAGCCCTGGGGGACGGGTCTGCTCCGGGCACCACTGCACTCATTTGTCGGCTCTGGCCGCTGTGCTATCTATCTTTATGGTACACTGGAGACGAAGAGGAAATGCTATTGCAAAATCAAGAGGCTTTATTCACCAAATCCTAGCCCAAAACCGTTGATTGGAGCAAGATGCAAATGAAATACCTCGGAAATTAATCCAAATGGACTGTTGAATGCGTGCGTATGCGTAAAAGAAGGTTTTGATGTGAAGCCCCATCTTGAGGCCAACTGTAATGCCCTCCGCTAAGTGCTATTAAGTACAGACAGAAGAAGAGAAATGAGGAGCAACAACAGCCTTAGCGGACGGAGACTGAACACAACGCTCACACAATGATATTTTTTCAAGTCAATCAGCCGGAATATCTACCCAGACTAGAATGATGATAATGTGTGATAATTATGACAAGTGTTAGGAATTATTACAATTGAAACAATACTCTATAAATCGCTCCTAAACATGTCCTGACAGGGTTCGTCTTTGCTATGTAATGTGTAATGTGACTGCAAGGAGAGGACGCAACAACCCAATGGGAGGCGCTTGGCTTCAGGTTTGGACTTGGAGGTTAGCAGTTCTTGGATGTCTGTTTGGTGGTGCAATGAGCTTTAGAGGATGAATTCTGCCTCAAGTTCCTAAAGTTTCCACTTGTCTCCCATTTAAGTCTGTCCCGGAATCCCTGGCAGCCCTGCATGAACTCGTCCTAGCAGATACTCAGAGACGTAACAGGGAGACCCTGTGATAGCAGCACTGGGTACGTACAAACAACGGAACACAGCTCAACACAAGAGGACAGTAGGTGAAGTTACACTGCAACATGCTGTCCTCAAAGCAGGTCAGATTTTATCTTCATCAACTGGTTTGTGAGCACTTCAGCAAAATTGACCCCCAATTATCAGCCTCCTTGCCGATAACACTTTATGGGTGCAGAAAATTTATTAGGTATTATAAAACCTAATTCATTCAAAGGCAAAATGTTGTAAATCTCCCCGCTCAAAGATAGGCACACTGTCATGACTTCCTGTCTACCTCCCAAATCTCTCTGTATGACAACTCTAATTGTATTAAGAATTATCTAACATATTCAAACCTGGCCTTTTTTTCACATCTCCACACATCCGGGATCCAACGCCTTTGTTTTAACCCTCAGGAGTCTAAGGTCTGTGTATTGATACAGAACGTTAAAGTGAACAAATAATTGTCATGTCACAGAGGCGAAGATAGAAACCCAGCATTGGCATGTTAAATTTGAGTTAATGTGGTATATAAAGGCTTATGATTAATGCTGGCGTGACCTCTGACACCCGAGGCGTAAGCAAAGAGAGGCCTTTAACCCTCTACCATCATGAGGCCTGACCCACACCTTAGAGAGCTATCATCAGTTTATATAATAATGACTTCAATTTTGACTTTTTGATGATTCTTCTATGACACTCCACTGGATATTCACCTCAGACAGTATGAAACCCGTTGTTCCTTTCCTAGAAACCCTACCCAAGTCTTGTTCAAGATAGATTAAATAAATTCACTGAAACCGTAACCCTAACTAGCACCAAAATGGTCCTTGCCAATAACCCAACCCAAATCTTAATGGCATCCCAAATCCCAGATAGAACACGTCATGTTCTTTGGTCAAACTGTGGAAACACTGTCATATTAAACAATATATAAAGTGGTTTTAAAGACCTGGATTAATGGTTCATGTTATCAGAGGGCCTTAAATGTGCTTTAGGAACACTTTTTACTGTTGGCAGTAGCAGGAAACGAATCAAAGTTCATCCACCATTTTCTTTTCACAATGTATGTTTAGACCCCAAAAAGTGAAGAAAAAAAAATTTGAAAAATTTGAAAATTCTAACCTTCAAAAAACCAAAGTATAAAATTCCAAAATACAAGTGACCCACAGCTCATCCTGTGTAGATACACGGCTGCTGTTGAGACACAGTGTTAGCATAAAAACGGACAACGGCTGTAGATACTGCTCAGAGGAATATTTGCATTTAGACAACGTTCATAGGACATAGAACTAAGTGAGTAAAATGTCAGTTTGAATGAAAAGCAGTTTGTGATTATAGAGGAACCATTTTGTCATTTGGAAAAACAATCAGCCCTGTTTGGAAGTCTACGTCACGGAAGACTTTTCTTTCAAGTCTTTTCTCTCTCTCTCTCTGTCTGTCTGTCTGTCTCTCTCTCTGTCTGCCTGTCTGTCTGTCTGTCTGTTTTTGTTATCTGGAACAAAAGCACCCTAAGAGCAAATTGTTCATGGCTTCCCAAAGCTGTGCAGCGAAGAACTGCAGCAGCCCCCCTGAAAAGCAATTGGGCTTTCTTTTATAACTCTGCCTCTGTACACTTCACAAATCCTAGAAAATCTCTTCATAATACAGCATGTCGATAAGAGGGAAAGAAGGCCCTCTCCGTGTGTTTTTCACCACCGCCACCTAGATAAAAATACAAAAAAAGGATTCGGACCTGAGGGTCGCAGATTTGCACGGACACCTGTGTCACTCCCCTAGATTCACTAAGTCTGGTAATAACACTAACAATAACTCTGCTGCATTAACATTACTGCTTGTTGTAAGCTAGGGGGCTCACTAAGTGATAAGTGCCTTGGTTCTTAAGCCCCTCATTATGGGGAGATAAGGGCCCGTCCACACTGAAAGGGACATTTGAGGTCCTATTACCTCTAAGCTGTTAAAGGCGCTAAAGTCTGGTGCAGCTTGTCTCTAGACTGGAGGGGTTAAAGGAACATTTTACTGTGATTCCACATGATAGTGTGCCAAAGTGTAGAATCTCAGAGAACTTTGAGAGTAAGGCTGCAGCTTTTAACAGTTTCAGGGCATCGATTGTATCGGCCCTCTGGAGTCTGAGGCCTTTTTGGAATGAATGTAATAACTGTAGTTTGCTTTACATTTGACTTTATTTTGAATGGTTGTAGTTTTTGGTCATTGTTTACTGTTTTAATTGTCACGGATCCTCTGTTTTTCTCCTCTTGTTGTGTGTGTGTATGTGAGGGTGTGTGTCCTGACTACTAGTGTGTCTCCTCCCTGATTGATGAATGTCCTGTTCCGAATTGTCTTTGCTACACAATGTAAACTCTAGCTAAGCAAAACAGGGCTGTTTTTAGCCTTTTTAAGTGGACTTAGCAAGGTTAGTATACATGCTAGGCTAACATTGCTAAATGGCCTTGACAAGACTAGTAGACATGTTGACACCTAAAAATAACTATACCAAGCAATAGAGGTGTCCGAATGCTGTGCAGAGGCAACTTCTATGACTTTGTCTGGCTTCTGATTGGTCATCATAGATTTACGGTTGCAGCTATTTCACCCCCCTGTTGGATTGACATACTTTTAACAGCGATTGTCGCTGCGAGGGAAAGTTTTCTCGTGGATGGATGTGCTTTTAAATCCATTTATGTGTGGAAGTTATTACTTTCCTAAACGAGGAGAAAAATCATGAGGACTTGGCCTACGTCTGCATCTACCTTCCTGTATTTGTCAAATTGTTGATTATTTTGTTGATGTGGTCTCCATATTGTTTTCCCTGATTGTGATTTAACTAATTTTGCTGGTTCCTCTGTTTAAAAAAAAAAAATCTAATTATTTCACTTGTGTTTTTGAATCATAGCAAGGAGCTCAGTTTTCAGTTAATCAATCATGTTTTTCTTTGTTAAACAGAACTTCACTCTTGCCTCTAGTGTAATCTGTGGTTATTTTTGAGCAACACATAATAATTAATTCTGAAATTAAGCCTTATAAACCACGAAAAAAGTAATAAATAACGATATTTGGTATATTTTTGCATCACAATATCACTCCATGGCCTGTCAGTTTTGTCTTCACTTAGCCATGCTCTATGAACATGCCGAACCAAATAACATGTAGGGTTGTGGTGCGGATTAGTGATCACTCCAGCTGAATCTTAGGATCCAGGGGGTTAAATCTGATGGTTACCATGTACCATGCTTACGAACTTTGTTTGAAAAAAAGAACTCTTTGACACACATCTCCGTGGTTGCCTGCCAGACTTACCGACCACAGCAACACTGAAATGCAGCAGCGAAATAAAGGTAAAAAGCAATACAGATGACGCTGATCCCCATTCCTCCAAAAAGAAGGTCAACCCAGAAGCAGGGGATGGCTTTGAATATCCAAAAACTGAAGAAAAAAACAAGAACAAGAAAGTGTCCTTGAGGACGGATAACCCAGTAAAAATGTGGGTGCGAAGCCTCTGCACATCATCCCTGTGTCTCATTCATGACTTTGATCCCTTACAAAGAAACATATGAGTGTCTGACAAAGGATTTTCATACGCCTCAAAGGAATAAAACAATCAGAATCAATCAGTTCGCTTACAGCTGAAAATATGAAAGTTAAGAAAAACAGTTATTTTTTAACTTATCGAGACAAACAGACACAGGTGTACCTCTGTAGGAAGTTATTAGACAGTTGTTAGTAACATTATGAACCAGTTAGAGGTTCAAGCAAGTTGTTTACATTTAATATTATGTGTTTGCTAAAGGATTTATTGCTATAATGGTCACACTGTACTGGACTGAATTCACAAATTTGTGTTCTTCGTAAAAAATTAGCACCCAAAAGCATGAGAAAATGATGAGTCACCCAGCCAGACAAATGGCACCAACAAAGGCCCTAAATTCTGAAAAAAGAGGAAGTACAGAGCTTTCTTACTTCCTGTATTGAAATCATATTGTTGCAACCCTATAAGTCAATGGAACCTCATGTAACCCCATCTCCATCTACAGCAATAATGGCGGTCAGGTTCATACAACAACCAATATCCTCTATAAAGTAGATATATTAACATGAAAGTTGACCCTGTTTGTTCGCCCAGATAACGGAGATGATGATGCCACGGGTTTTTTTTCTCACCCATCTGACCTTTCCTACCACAAGTTAGGTCATTGGTATTCTACCTCAAAGTTATTATTTAAATGTGTTTTCATTTGACACGGCAGCTTTAGAGAGGCACAGGGGTCTGAGCTGTTGAATCTTTTTTCCCATTAGTCCGCAAAGGTTCTTCACACTCAGAGCTCAACACTCACACTCACATCCTATTTGTTCTGCACATATTGGTCCCGATAATGTTTTTATTTATGGCATTTCAGCATGACATAAAGCCATCTCGCCACTCATTCGCCAAACGCACCCCAGAGGAAACTGAAAAAGTGATGCATGACACAAGTGTTCTCAAGCCTGTGTTTAGTATTTGTGTACCTGTGATAGAGAGAGGGAGAGAGAGAGAGAGAGAGAGAGGGAGAGATGGAAGGAGAGGAGTAAAATAAAAAAATAAAAGGGCCCCAAATTCCTCATTTCTAATTCAGCTGCTCGTTCAGCTTAACCTCTCTCTCCTCAGCAATTAAAGCGCATGCCACATCCTTCACGCTGCGTACAGCCGAGGCTAAATAATGCAGGGGGCATCCAGCACCCACATCCTTTATCATCCCAAATGACAGCCATTTGCATATCTCCCCAGTCAATTAGAGCGCGGCGGAATAATCAGCCCATAATTGGGGGAGAGCGTTGGTAATCACCCGCCCTGGCACACCGACAGGGCCATTGGAGGAGCGTGGGGGGAGAGGTTGCATGAGGGGTTGGATGCCTGTGTGTGTGTATGTTTGTGTGTGTGTGTCCACCCGACTGCATCCTCCTCACTTCAAACTAACACGTCCAAACAACCAGTCTTACTTCTGGTCGTCTCTAATACTCCCAGCGCTCTTCCCCTCTCTAATTTGCACATAGAAGCTTCCTCAGCCTCCAACATATTATTCATACGTGATGCCTTTCATCAAAACAGGTTAGTGAGGGACTTTTTAATTGCATAAAAAGTGACACATGAATGGCGGGTTTAATTCCAGGATGCCATTTATTGTCAAACCTTATCAAGTGTTAATTGCTTTCCGTTTAAATAACAGGAAGAATAACATGCACTTCAGCGTCGTTGCTTTTATAAGCCCGATTCCAAGTTTCAGGAGCAGGTATGTCAACAATGAATTTCGTTTCCATGCCAGCGAATCAGTCTGTAGATTTGCTAAAGGTATCATATTTTTTTTCGCCAAATGTAGCAAGAAATTCTTCGCGTGCAATCCAACGCTCTAATTTCCCTCCACAACATCGGCTTCTCTATCACTACACACAATTGTTGAGCAAAACGTTTCTCGCCCATCTGCTATTCTTCCATGAGATCTATTAAATTCACGCTGTATTCCTTTTATGCGGCAAGAAAGCGCAGCGGTAACAGCAGCCAAGAACAACAAGAGAATAGCTGCAGAGAGACACCAGGGGGAAAATCCCCTGCTTGTCCCCTTTAGATGCAGAAAATCAAAGTTGTTTCATGGGGAAGTGTTCTCGGCAGCTTTAAAGTCCCGGCGCGGCGTAGCCTCTGTATTTCCTGCTGAAAATGGAATGACCGTTTTTGTGAAACAGCATTTCCTTTAATACGGCACAACCACCCATTGCTCAGATGCGTTAGTGCCGTCCTCTGAACTAGACAAATAAAAGGAGGAGTTGAGCGAGGAAGAGGGGTTGACAGTAAAAGGTGTGGTGGAGGTGTTTTACGAATGTGTGTGTAGAGGAAACATCAGAGAAACCCCGACAAGGTTAGTTCCCATCTGCAGCTCCATCCTTTTGTGTTTCCCCAGCTGCATTCTTTCCCCTCCTGCCTTAATATTTATTCCACCCAACCGGGTTCAATGTTAGCCAGCTCTGTTTTTTTAGTGTTTCAGGCCCGCCATCACTTTGGAGAAATGAAACATGTGCCATTACCTCGTTGATAGAAGTGGCATGAAATAAAGACAGGGAGTGATAGTGACGGTTGCTTCGATTCAGCTTGAACACAGGACTTCATTCTACTGCAGGTGAGGGACAGAGCAGACCAATGTGAAGAAAACAAAATTAAGTTTAAAAACACACACACAAAATGACTTTATTGAAGGGAATAGACAAGAGACAATGCAACGAGTGGCAGCCTTTTTAAAGCGCTCTCTCTTTCTGTAGAGGGAGGAAACATTGATTTCCTTTTTACTCCTTTTTTGAGGGGATGTCTTTCTCTGTTTAATCCCCCATTCCTCTACTCTCGGGGGATCTGTGGCATTTCCTGCCATCCAGCCAGCCCTTTGCTGCAGAGACTTATGCATCACTGTCAAAATGAGTCTGATCAAAAGAAGGGAGTGGGGAAGGGAGGGGAGGCAAAGGGGGAGACTGGTTTGAGGGCTTAGTTTGATCAGAGCAATGCAAAACTATTCCCCATTGGACTCGCCGCCTGCCACTGCGTCCACCCGGGTAATCCATCACCCCCCGCCACTGATCAATAATGTGATTGGTGGAATTCTGAGATATATCTGGTTGTGATGTGTGTGTCAAGAGACTTACTGTGCTGTAAATTAATGGCCGGCTCAGAATCTGTCTGTCAGCTGAAGGATGCATAAATCAGAACCACCTCCTTTAGCCTCTTCTAACTTTTTGCACTTGTTTGTTCTTTGTGCTGAACTCAAATTCAAAAGTAGGCCTCTGCTTTCCTCCCCGGTAGCAAGGGTATATCCCCCAAAAGCCTACAACTCAGCAATCCCCCTTGATTGAACAGTTACGGCGGAAACGACTATTCTATAATATCCCCAACTTATCAGGGATATATAATTATGTAACCTGTGTGAACACAAAGAACAGAGAAAATCTCATTTTATCGAGTCTTAAACCCTGTATCATGAAACCTATTAAATCACCATTGGGTCAAATGTTTTGTCAACTGATTAATGAACTCTCTGGATCAGCGTTAAATCTCACAGCTGTGTTTTTTCCTCTAAACAACGTTAAAGAAATGGACAGCAATTAGATGAACATCCCTAGAAAAAAAATTCCTACATTTGACAAGGTCATTTGAGATTAAAATCAGTGAAAACTTTTCAAGTTAATTTTGTGTCAAGTGAACTCCATGGACATAGATGACATACCAAAGCACAACTATCCCTGTAAACTCAACCAAATCCAATCAAAAACTCCAACAACATAAGTGCTCAATCAACATGGCTGCCATCAGGGTTCTGTCGAAGTCAGTGGGGATTAGAAATAGTGTTTCCAAGAACACTTATGCCCACAAACTGGAAAAAATTAGACCCTACCCTTTATCATCGGTGAATTTGAACTAACTCCCCCGGAAATTTCACGTGCAAAAAAGAAACAAGTATTGAAACAAGTTATAAAATTCATACAAATCATGTGTGAAACTTTTTTTTTTTAAATGATTGAGACGTGAATAGAACCTTCTAAATGTTAGCCAAACGAAAACAACTATTTGAGGAGATTTTGGACTGACTAAACTCTCCGTTAGCTAAGGATAGACATGCGCACAAAGGTGACCTTGTGCGATTGGGCTGAGGCATATAAAAATCTGGCTCCACTTCTTGATCTGGATCCAAATTCAACAGTTGCATTTCTACCACAGGACCCATTCGTCCACGGCGTTCCATAAAAGTCCACTGAGCAGTTAAAAAAAGTGGTCAAAATAGCAGATATTGAAATGTCCAAAAAAGAGAGACAAGATCCATCCCAAAATTTCATATTTTCTTCCTTGCTACAGGCAAAACCTTCTAACTCTGTGCAAAAAAAAACATTTTTGGTTGGGAAGAATATCTATAAAAAAGATCTGCAACACAGAACTGGGACATAAGTGTCTTCAGAATAACACCTAAAAGACAACACATACTTTCACAGACGTTCACAATACAAATATAACTTATTGAACAACAAACTTGTTGACTAACTTAACCAGTAGCTGATAGTAAATTACAAGCACAGTTTAAGCGTTTGACTTCCTTCACCAGGTTTTGAGCTGTACTGCTGTTGCAATTGATTGATTTTCCTCTGTCATTCAATATCTAACTGATCATTCACATTGATGATGACTGTGACTGAGTTTATAGCAGTTAAGAATTGCATGAATAGGAATACGGAAGAAATCGGTTTTAGTGGACTAAAATTTGCATTATTTTATTAAATTTATTACAGTCCAATTATTTAAGGAATCATAAATGAATTAAATGTCTCACACTAAAATGCACGAACCCCCTGCAGTACCTCTGCAGTACCACTAGAGGTGCCAGTACACGTTTTGGAACCATCAACTCGGACAAATTGACAATCATGAGACGCCATCCTGATGGAACGATAAGTAGACCTCATGATTCTCATTTACGCTGAATCCCGCCGTACACGCTGGGCTCCAGACCACACACATGCACACACTCATGTGCGAAAGAGTCGCATAAGGAGCCAACAGCCCTCTTAGGACGAACCCCGGCGTCGACGTCAGCCCGTAATTCAGAGCTTTCAAACAAACTTTTTAGCGGTGAAAACAAATTGGGCTCACCATCAAAGAGACTTTTCAAAAAGCCATTTCTCTCTCTGCCAGTTCAAAAGAAGCCCGGTTGGTAAACACGCATGGAGAATTCACAGCGTAAGATATTGTAGGAGGTACAAACGACTGGAGCCTCACCACAACAAAGACAGAGGAGAAGGAGTGGAGGGGTGTAATTCATCACACACTCAACAAAAGCAAGTGTGGCTGCCCATGACCAAAGAAACAAAACAAAACAAAAAAAATTCTCCTTAATTGAAGAAGCTGTTGGGCTTCTTTTTTTTTCTTTAATACCAAACCAGCATTTTTTGCTGTTCAGTTAGCCTGGATGCCCTTGTCCTCTCGGTCTCCCCGATCCTTCCCTCCCTCTCTTCCATTCCCCCTGTTTCTCCATTAAAAAAATTCACCGCCAGTTTTTACGGCCTCCATCTTAAACAAGAACACAGACGGCGCAGCACAAAGAGCGAGAAACAAGAATGAAGGATAAAGCAGGATAAAGAAGAAGGCAAGAGGAGTAAAATAGGGAGGTTAAGAGGTGAAAAACCTCCGGGCCGTTTAAAGTATGCGAGACTTCTTAACACACAGACAGGCGGACAGAGGCCTTGCTCCGCGTACAATCCTTCCATCCACCTCAGGCAAAACCTCATTTGTCGAGAATTCAGCTGAAGACCAAAGCAAGGGGAGACGGAGAGATCGAACTGGAGCGGCGGCGGCAGACTCCGCCGTCATTAGCTATGCACAAGACAAACTGCTGACACAAAGTCACACAGCATGCTGAGCAGGAGCTTGTGGGTAGGCAGGAGGAATCCATTCCTCCATCCCCCCACCTGTCTATCGACATCGCTGGCTCTCCCTCGTCCGCCTCCGGTTTTTGTAATTACCATCAAACGGCAGCATCCAGGCCCCCGAAGCTCTGACTGACGGCTTGGATTAACCGAGATGTGGAGAGGCCCTGGGATGATGTGTGTGTTTGTGCATGTTCTTGTGTTCTAGTGTGTGTGTGCGCAAAGCATCAGAAATCAATGTGTGTGTGTGTGTGTGTGTGTGTGTGTGTGTGTGTTTTGGGCCTCTGCCTGTCTATCAGCTGATTTTGTCTGTGTTTGCCTGTTATTAATGCGTAATGCATGTGTATCTGAGTAAATGGCAGAGCAGGCTTACGTAGTGGGCGCTGCATTAACATGAAAACGAGTGTGAATAACAATGCAATTATGCATTTCAATTAAATCCCCACTGTGTGGATCATTTGTTTCTCTTGGTCTCATTTGGGAAATGTATCATCAACTGATTATTTAGGGGAGCCACATGACTTCAAGGGCTGATAGATATTCTTTTGTGACTTCGCCGTCTTCACAATTGCAGAGGATTAAAGAGTACGCCTGGATATGATTTGGAAAATCATATCGTGCCAAGAAAATTCTTTTCTGTTCCCATTTTGTTGTGAGCGTTGTACAGTAATTTTTCAGAACAATCCCGACTCTACATTGAAAAGAAAGTTTGACATGGAGGAATGTCATAAAAAGTGACAACACAAGCACATCAAAAAATTGAGGATATGGAAAGAAATCACTAAGCTGTCAGCAAAATAGAGGGAACGCACACATACACTCTTTGAATTAACTTCCCTGCTGCACTGCAGCAGCCGAGCAAGTCGCGTCAAACATGCAACCAAACAGAAAACCGTCCCTCGGAAGGCAGCAAATAAAGTGAGAGGAACAAAAACACGTCAATCAGCTTTGTCCAAAAGAATTTGAGCAGCCGTGTGTCTTCTGAGGGATCAGTTCTTTAACCCTTCCTAGCGAAGCACCGACGTCATCCATCAGGGATGACAAATGTGACATGACAGCTTTGCTCGGGAGGCTGTGGTGAATATAGACAGAAAAATACTTACAGCCGTGTGTGACAGGGACCAAATCAAGTAGTCACATCATGTGATTTCCGTGTGTCCTGCACAGAAAGAACCTTGCAACGGTCACGTCTGGAGGTAAAACTGACATTTGTCTGCTTTCGTTTCGTTTGTTATTATTGCTTGATTTTCGAAAAAATGCAAGAAAAAAATTGAATATTCTAAATGTCCGAACTTTATAAACTTATTTTTCCATAATGAATAATTTGACAAAGTGCCAATTATCACACACCACAACCTCAGAAAGTTCCAGCACTGTCAGGGATTTGCTGTTACAAATTTTTTTCTCTGCCAAACGGTGATGATAAGCAACCTTTTTTCCATCACTAAAACTTCTTTAACCATTAATAAATACATTTTTTCTTTAAAAATAAAATAAAAAATGCCAACATTTTTCATCAACTAAAATTGGACAAGAGAATTTAAGTTTTCTTTGAAAAAAAAATACGATAAACGCTCACATTTCATCGGATTTTTCAACACTGGATGTGATCCTAGATCGGATATATGTCGGATTTGTGACGTGCAACATGAATACGAACGCTCAGATCAAAATTCATGCAGCTTTTCACGTGCACAAATGCGTTGGGCGCTGACACCATCAGCCAGCCCCTGCAACGACCAGAGAGTAAAAATAATAAGGAGATCTTACACCGGACTCGGGCTACAATTAAAAACAGCTAAACAATGATTCGTAAATGTTATGTGTCAGTTTCTCTCCTCTAGGGTGAAAACGGCATCTTACTACCATCTCTCAGGATCAGCTATCAACTGAATACTGACATGGTGATTGGAGAGGGAAAGGTTGTCCTGGATGACCTCTCTCTACCCCAGATTGATGGAACAGAAACCAGCTAACCAACCAGAACGTCCTGGTGGAGCTGGAGAGCCAATGGTCGCCCGGACCGCATGCGAGAGAGGGTGTGTGTGATGTAAGCACAGGCAAAGGAGAGGTGACAGCGGCGCGAGGCTGATCTAATAAAAGGAGAAGATGAAACACTGTCAGATGCCGCGGTGAGCCGCTCAAACGCCAGCAACGTTTGGTAAAACACACACGCTTCTCCTCCCAGACAGTCTCCTTCGCTGACGCTCACGCACATATCTGCGTGATAGACAGTTTCATAGTGTCGTAGCTGAGGTGTTGGCCTATAAAAAGCAACGCTGATATGATTTAATGGGCGAGTCTTATTATAAGACTGTCGCTGGGCCGCTGTAATCTGGCTAGCGCTCCGGGGCACTGCGCTGAGACACATGCACTACAATACTCCATAGCAGAGCAGATAATATTGCTATGTGCTACATTGCCATTATAAGATTGAGCCATTTACCACACTGATACGCCGCGCATGAGGCTGTCATTCGGGAAGGAGAGATTTATGAGTGTGAGGAATGAGAATAAAGGCAGATTATTTTTATTCATGTGTCTGTAGAGGCCAACTTCATTTCTTTTTTTGTTTGTGCTCCGCTTCTTTTTATATGGAATCAAAGGGAGATCAGCATAAAACACACAAAACACCATATGGGCTTTGTGTTATTTATATAAACCCTTATAAGTGTGGACCACCGACTCCGAAAAAACAGCAACACAACATTACGTTGACATTGATTCTGGAGCTGCCCTTAATAAAACAAGATCCCTCTGTTAGCTGTCATTAGATTTTTGCCGGGGCTAAATTGCTATTAATTAGAAATAGCAGAGCAGCTGTCTTAAAATATATGACATATCTGCCACGTTAGAGGCATAGTTGATATTGCCTCTCCTGCCATTTCTAATATCGGTACCCAGACTCCAATCACGACCTAATAATGGCTTTTCATTATAAGGAGCGGGCGCGTGCGTGTGTGTGTGTTCATGTGTGTGTTCATGTGTGCGTGTTCAACGCTTAAAAGCCACATATGACATAGCTTGTAAAAAGTTAATTTCATTTTAGACATATATTGAATAGGGCTATAAATTTAAGCTGTGGAGGTGAGCCGTGAGGCTATCAGGTCTGATAATTGAGATATTGAATAACTAGATCTAAGTTATGCATTTTGTATATAAATGCAAAGCAGGTGTGAAAAGAAAAAAAAAAATACTTCCAAGAACAGTCTGTCTTCACCTGAGACGCTGCGGGACATCGATCCCCGGATGTAGGAGCGGCGTTGGGCAGGAGATGGCGCTGTGCTTGCTGGCAGCACAGCGGAGCATGTGATCAAACAAAAAGAAAGAGGGGTGCTTTCAGGATCAGCCAGGATTTCTGAGTGTTTCATAATTTGATTCACATGGATAGTCATTACCACACATCACACATCAGAAAGTCACTATAATATTCCTCTTAAATGAGGCGTCTGTGATCTCAGTGGAGTGTTTGTGGGTATTTCATACCCCATAATGCCACCCTAATATTCTCAGAGATACTGTTTGTTGTCTGAGTTGTATAGCGTGCATCCGAAATCTTAAAGGGGGCGGGATATATTTTTGACGGGGGATTATGTGATGCTTTGCCAAATCATTTAACAAGATCAGTTTCGATTCAGCCATTCTGTGTAAACACATCAGCACAAAAAGGAGGGCTCTGCAAACAAACAGCGTGGTCATTACAAGGAAATAGAAAATCTCTTTTTTCTAGTAGATTTACTTCAACTTAGGAGAAAGATCTTTAATCTGCTTTTGATGAGAGGAGTACTTGTACCTGAATGTATTACCTCGACTGCACCCCCCCACCTCACCCCACCCCTACCCCCTACCTCACCCACACAGCCCTCCTCCTCCTCTTTCTTGCCCCCCCCTCCTTTCTCCTGGCCTCTGTCTTAATTTCACAGGGGAATCATTTGACAGATATTGCCCTTGAAGAGGCAGTCTGTGCCTCGCCACTGAGAGCAATGGGGGGTTGAGGGTGGGAAGAGGGGAATGAGGCGGGGGGCGGGAGGGAGAGGAGGGAAGGGAAGGGGGGTTTGGGGGGCTGATCGAGATGGAGGAGAGGAAGCGACAGAGAGTGAGAGTGATGGGGAGAACGAGAGGGCGAGAGGAGAAGTGGGGGAGTGGAGGGTAAAAAGTTATTAAGTGGATGTGAAAATGCAGCGCAGCCAAAAAGGTTAAGTCTGGAATAGGAAATTAAAACTTGCATCGCTTTTGGCTTTAAATAGATTTGGTTTCATTACAGGCGCCAAGGCCGGTTAGAGTCAAATCCCTTTGGAGGGAGCCAGAGAAAGAGAGTAGGAAAGGGAAAGGAGGAAGAGAAATGGTGACTTGGGAAGAGAGGCAGGGAAGAGAATGGGGAACAATAGGAGAAATGAAGGAGGCAGACTATAATGCAGTTCACATTCATTTTCAATTTCCGCCTATTTTCCCCAAACCCCATTCCACACTCAAGCGAATACCAATTCTACATACTGTAACTGATTTAATACTTAGACTTTAACGGAATCGGAAGAAGGCTGCATACAAAGGAGAAGACCAGCATTTTCTAACATTTCTTTCTGTCCTTCTCTCTTTATTTCTATTGATATTTTATATATCTTTTCTGACTTGAGATGACTTTTTCGACTCTGGAATGTATGGGAGCTGTTCAGATCAGCCCCGGGGTTATTTCAGCTGCAGCTGCAGTTTGGTTTTGTGAAATGGGAAAATTAAGAAGCATGAAGTATGTCCTTGTCCTCTGTGCAGTTCACAAACATGTTATAAACACCAAGAATGAGACCACTTTCAACCCTTTAAGAAGGAGAAGAAATCCTTATAACATACAGCCATACTCAGTACATCAGAGTGAAATTATTTCTCTGCATTTGACCCATCCCTGGGGGTGACATCCATGACCCTGACCCTTACTCTAATCCGGTATGTCCAAAACTGTATGTTAATGTGAAGAAATAATTGCCCAGGTGAATCGAAAAGGACCCCCCCCCCCCCCCCCCCAGAATGTAGAAACAGAATGTATATTATGAAAAAAGTACTTTTCGAAGTTTTTTATAATAAAATTGTAGAATTACAGAGACTTTCAGTTTAATGGCTACAAAATGTTGTGCTTGTATGCCAGTTCAATTAAATAAAGCGTATTGTATAATATTAATAATAATAATAATAATAATAATAGAAGTAACTATAAAAATAATAATAAAAACTTAAATTTGTATAGCACCCTCCAAGAGAGCCAAGGAAGCTTTACATAGTGGGAACAAAAGAAAAAAATAATAACAATAAATACTTCTCTACCCACTAATATGCAGAGTGGTATATGATTTTTATAATCTATTTATTAGAAGTTCAAATGAAGACTCCAGTTTCAAAAACAAATTCTTTAAACATTTTTCATGCTCTAGGCTTTTTAGGGTTAATATGGCTGTATGAAATGTATGACTGTGTGATATAAAGGCTTAGAATTAGGCTCAATGCTCACATTACCAAATGGTTAAAGCCTTGTGGTCTAGTGTGTTTCACACATTACAAAACACCCAACACACACCCACACACCCACACACACACACACACACACATGTGCACTGGGTAGACCATCTGACCCTCTCCCAACTCTGGTTATTGCCTCCACGGTCTATCAGGGAGGGGCAGGAGAGAGAAGAGCTGGATAGAGCTCAATGAAAATGTAAGAAACGGCGTGGAGGGACAGGATGAGAGTGAAGAAAGCGGAAACTGAGCGAGATAAAAAGAAGCAGAGAAAGTGTGATAAAGAAACACAAACAGAAAGAAGCACAGGTCATGGAGGGAGATGGAGGAATTAGAGATGGAGAGATAAATCAAGAGATTAAGTGAGGGAGAGACGAGTGTGTGTGTGTGTGTGTGTGTGTGTGTGTGTGAAGAGGTTGTATTCTCTTTAGAGATCTTTATCATTTGCCACCTCTGGCCATGGAAGTAAACAAACGGCAGTAATGAAACCCAAGCTGTATATGTATACACATACATGAATAAATAAGGCGGTTCGGGCATTTCAATACACTTGAAGTTGCTAATCGTTACGACCGTTAAAGGTCAGATTACTAACAGTGGCCCACTCATGACTATCTCACATCAAGTGCATCACTAATGTTTTACTGCTAAAAGGGAGTTCAGCAAAATTTAGACAATTAAGTTAGAGCTATAAAATGTTTTTGTGTTTTGCCTTGGTTTTATTACCCATAAGGTTTTTTACTCACCGTTTTAGCGCCCACTTACATCACTGTGCATTGATGCAACCTAGTTGCTCTGGAGTCCGATTTTTAACTAGCTAGCGGCGAAAGACAAATCTATTGGACCCAGGAGTTGGTGGGGATCAAAACGGAGAGAGAATGACGGACTTTCAATTGTAACATATAACAATAAACTGCTCGACTCTTCCCACTGACATAAAGCCTCCCAAAAAAGGTTGGACATGCTGGAGATTTAACCCGGAGCCTCATACATGCAAAGCATACGCTCTTCCACTGGGCTCCATCCCCTAATCGAAATAAGATAAAACATCTATAGGATTGTAACTTGCCTCTGGCTGTTCATCATGCCTGCTCATTTGATCTGGGCTTTTCAGGTTGATTGGACTAAACTTGCAGGTCTGAAACATACGATCTTTGGTCCGACAGAAAGAGGCGAACTCAGTCTGTATCAAACTGTACCGCGGGTCGGTTCTGTCACGGTCTAAAAATACTTATTTTGACAGTTTCGGACATTCGGACCACTTACGGGGGGTTATGGCGCGCTACTTTCGTCAGTAAGTGAAGGAAGTGGAAAAACAAACGGAAGCTTAAATTGAAAAAGGAAGAAGCCAAAACTGAGCTGCGTTCTATAAGCCAGTGGTTTTGGGGAGAAGGAGCCGGCGTTTGTGATAATCACTAGATGCTGCCACGGTGATGGAAAGTTCGCTTTCCGTCATCTGGCATAAATACCTTCGGTTTGATAGTCAATCTTCTCCTCTCTCAGCTGCAGGGCAAACAAGCGCCTCATTCCTCTGCTTCAGGGGACACAAGTTACTGTCATAGAATCTGGTTGTTGCAAAATCCCAATGTGCAACCGACTTAACTGGATCAAACATTTTTGTTGTAACAAAAACCCGAAACCCCTGGATCTGACTTAGAGGCGTAAACGTGACCTTAAAACAAGGCCGGTAAAAAAGCCACAGGTGATTTCTCACTCAGCAAAGGAAAATAAATGATTGCAGCCCATTCAGCAGCTTCCGTACACACCATCCATCTAATCTGCATACTGCTCTCTAAACTTGACTGAACCTGTTTATAATATGAGCTAAATAGTACAGGGCTGTGGATAGAACCCTGAGGGGCACCACAGGACAAATGGGCCACCAAAGAGGAGGCATTAACCATTGGCATTGGCATTTGAGAAATTCCTATTCGATTTTTTGGCATATTAAAGCACCTGGGGGTTAACCCCTAAACAGAATCATGTATCTTTATGAATCCAAAAGAAAAGTCTAATAAGATTCTAATAGCCTTCTAGAAACTGAGCAAATTATTATTCTTGAAATACTAAATTTTATAATTAAATAAAGATTGAATCTTTTTTTTTTTTTTGCTGTTTAAGACATGCTTGACCAAAACAATTTGTCATTTTATGGACAATTAGAATCTTGAAGAGTGTGTGAGTGTCTGTTAAATTAATAAATGTCCCTAAGAAATGAAATATGCAAAGAAATAATTTTTTGGCTAGGACATTAAAGGGTTAATTATAGTCAGTATAATATAATTGACATCATCTCGTGAAAAGCTAGAGGCAACACTCCCATAATTAGCCTTTGAGCGAGGGACAGCGAGAAAACGACAAGATCATAAGCTCCTGCGCAAACATGAAGGGAAGCCATTTTCTTTTCTCTCCTCGTCTTTCCTCCCTAACAGGAGGAGCATCTTAGCCGAGAGAAAGACAGAAGATAGAGCGAGGAGAAACTCATATCTCCCTCTGTCCCTCCTCTGCCTCAGTCTGTACACCAGATTATGAAAATGAGTAGGAACCGGTGACCCCTTCAGCTTTCATTGCATATTCAGGGTGGGAGCTGGAACGACGTACACTGGATACTGATAAATAAAAAACGAGCGCTTGTGCGTGCGTTAGTGTGTGTGTGTGTGTGTGTCAGGGGACAAAATAAGAAACAACACACTCTGGCAGACGAGCCACAATCCCCCCACCACCACCAACGCCACCACCGCCCCCCCCTCACCCCTCACCCCCACATTTGTCTGACGGGAGAAAAAAAGAGAGACAGAGGACACAGAGAATAGTCCTCCAAAGCTTAAAACAGAGACACTGTCGCATTAATAACAGAAGCAATTTACTATTCATCCTCTCTGAAGAATAGGTCGTAAATACTTGATGAGAGCAATAGCATGCAAATCTGGCAGCAGCAGTGCATAAAACACACAAACACATACACACTATATTGTTTGGGTGTGTGAAGGCCTGACTAATGTGGAGCCCATACGTGAATAGAGCAACCCCTGTCATGCAATCAAAGAGGCGTGAAACATGTGTGTGCATGTTGTTTCTGCAGGAGCTCGTGTTAGACTGTTGGATTGTATATTAGCTCATGAGAGCAGATTTATGCGAGCACGCGCTCTCTCTCTGTTGATGAAGCAACTCTCCGGCGTTTCGGCGGCGTGAGATAGCTCATTGGCAAACGTGAGTAATGATCCGTCCATAAGGGACGGAAGAGGAGGGTGGATTACCTTTTTGCACCAGGGTCGAGTGGACAGTTTCTGTCTGAGAGAGCCACGGAGAGAATGTGTGGAAGAAGAGGTGTCACAGCGAGTACTGTGACTGACACAGACACATCACCTCTGAGGATTGCTGTTTTACACCGCACCTGGGATGCCAAAACTTGAACCCTGAATGCTTTGCTATGCATGACGTTAGCCAAATATTAGCCTGGGGCCGTTAATTTTAGGCCTGGAATGAAGGCAGGTGGCAGCTAGCCAACAGGCAGGGAGGCTAATCAATCCATTCAACATGAAGAGTAATTCAAGATTACTCCGCAAGTTGTTTGGGGAGAAAACTTGCATAGTTGAGCATTATTCACAGCAAAATCCTGACTTGTCATGAAAATCATGAGTCATCATGTCATGGTGACTCTCGGGCAGAGTCATCAGCCACCACCACCAGTATCCTGACTCCTGTTCCTCAGGCCAGATAAGCTTCAATCACAACGTCACTGAAGAGTCTAAGCACCAAAGACCTTCTGACTGATTGATTATCACATATGATCTGTTGTTATAAACATTCATCTTTTCTTCAGTCTCTCTTTCTCCTTATTGACATTTAAGAAAGATACATTTTGAGATATTGTTTATTAACAACTGAATTGTTACATAACCCACACAGAGTCTCCACCTTTCCCTATAAAAAAACATCCTGTGGTGAGTTTTCTATCTGACACGGTGAAAGTTATTTTGTGGAATGAAAATGTGGATTAAAAGGATTCCTCTCTGTATGCAAAGAGACCAAATGACCTGAATTGAATACCAACTTTTTGTTTCATTACAATTTAAATTTTCCACCCTTAGGAGTGTTTTTAAAAAAATAATAAAATTCTATATGTCTATCAAAGTTTCTACCATGACTTTTGACACTCTTTTTTTCTTTTCTTTTTTTCCTTTATACGTTATGCATTGATTGGTGTGAAATAAAACGATAAAGAAAGGAAGAAGATGAATAGTTGAAACTGGGTTCAAAAGGGTGATCGGAGGCTTTTACGTCAGCAATTTCATCCTTATGTTCTTGTTTCTCCACCCTTTTCTCATAATACTACTATATTTTAGGGTTTAGATTTGCTTGATTACAAGCTCGGACACCACATAAAATATTACTGGTCCGACAGTGATGCCGGTGCTTTGGGCTTGGAGTGGGCAAACTGTGCTTGACTGACATTTCCCTCCCACTTTCTTAGCTTATTGCACCTGCTCGGGTGGGATGAAATACAGTTTTAGCCTTCTAATAGCTACATTAGGTTGATGACGTCTCAGATCTCTCCTTTTACCTTCAGCCTGAGCAGAAGTCTGACCAGGCGGAATGAGTGAAAAAATGTGAGCAGGTGTGCAGAAACATACATTCTCTCACCCCTGCATTACCGAGCCTCAGATTTCTGTCTCACCTTGAGACCCTGACATGATGGGTGTGAATTTCATTTGTGCCCTTTACAATATTTAAATACCAAATCATAAAGCATTCATGTGTTTGGAATCCGGGTCAGCGTCACCGAACACTTTGATAGGGACTCTTAGGGCGCAGAAGTTATTGGTTTCACGGATTTTCCTGTCTGACTCAGAAAATGGCAGAGAGGACTTAGAAAGATATAACTTCCCTCCATCTCCCCGACAGAGAGTTAAATCAGTGATGAAGGACGACATTGGATATTGGATAAACCTCCAATGATTTGCTCTCGATGACGGGAACCCAGTTTGTAAGAAATGTTAAAGCTAGGGTGAGTCTAGCTAAAACAAGGATCTCTTAAGGTGAAAAACTGAATCCATCTTTGCCAACATCTTTCCTCTGTGCAGGTCAAAGAATGCGTCCAGATTGTGACTTCAGAACCGAAACTAAAGAGACACACCCTGTAAGAAATTAATCCCGAACAAAAAAACATGTGACTGTCCGGCAAAGAACTTATATGACGGGAAAAACGAAATACCAATGTCGATCAATTCACTCTTATACAAAACTTCTGATCCAAATAACTATTTTGATCACAATGAGGATCATGTGTTTCATGTCAAAAAGCACAGAAAGACAAACAAACAACAAACATTGTTTTATTATAGCTGTCCAACTTCATATATATTTGTTATTTGTAAACATGTTCATCCAGAACAAAGTTTCCTTTTAAAGCTTCTATTGTGGTATTGAAGTGATTTTCTTCATTGCCAGCAGAACATCTATGTTATCTTTTTGTTTGAGGAGCTCCACTTAAAATCCAGTCAAAAGGTAAATACTTTTGCCGACCACTGCTGTTAGGATCTTTACCTTCCATAGTTACAAGATAGTTTTATCACGCTGATCATTCAGTTTATTATCATAACGCCCACCTGAAGAGGAGTCTATAAATACATGCTGCTTATCTCATGGAAATAATATCAGGGAAATAATAATACATTTTCTCTCCAATTCTATTTCAAGTAAAATATTATATATTTATTTCTAAAGAATCAGAACCAGAATCAGCTTTACTGACCATGTATATGCATACAAGGAATTTGACTCCGGTTAAGTGAGAGGCTACAATTTTAAAAAATCATCCTGTTCCTTTATTTCTCCTTTTTAATTCTCAGTTTATAATTTCTTCCTGCATCTAGCTACAAACACCTGAAGTTTATTTGCCGTCTGTTAAATTCACAAAGATTATCCGAGCATTGATTTCATTCCTGTCTGCAATGTCATCTACAATTACTTTGCTGTTCCCAGAATATTGAATATCTGTGTATCTTTCATTTGTTGCATGTCAGACTGTGAATCTGGCAGATTCTATAAAGAGACCTTTCTCAAAGCTACCTTGAGGGAAGGTTCTGAAAGGAAAGCTGAGCTTTAGTCATTATTTCTCCCCTCAGATTCTCCTGGATTCATATTTGTGACTTTCCTGAGTTAAACCTGGAGGATATCGTTACCTCTCAATGGCCTGCACATACAAATGTTATTTGAATTCTGTGCAAAAAAAACAGCTTTATCTTATCACGCAGGAAAGTAGAATCAGATGCATCTGATTTGAAAAGAGGGTCTTTCGATGCTACAAATACCTACAAACGCTCGTATTTACGTTGAACTACAAATGCTCGCTTCCAGCATTATAGCAAAATTTGTACCCCTCAGCATTATCTTGACTCACAGACAAACACACACACACACACAAACAAACACACACACACACACACACACACACTCTTCACTTAGTGAATTCTTCTCTCGTCTCTTGGCATCAAGATGAAGGCCAAAGCCAAACTCTAAGTGCACAGCTTTCCATTTAGGCCTAAAATACGACTCTTCTTCCCCCCACCAGGGAGGACAGTGCTATAGCAACCAAGTGCACGAAGAAAAATACGACAGTGAGGTTGTGTGTGTGTTTGTGTGAGTATGCAAGCGGGTGAGCAAAAGCAGAGAGCAAAGACTGGAAGATGTGATGGGCTGGCTAGCTTTCAAGGCCCACTTTGTAGTCAGAGAGTTGAGGCTGGGATCTGTGCTGTGTGTTTTCTATATACCATACATTTATATGTGTGTGTGTGTGTGTGTGTGTGCATACATCCCTCACAGCCAAATGGAGAGAATGAGCAGAGCACTTCAGCAATGACAAGTAGGTAAACAAAATCATCCGTGCAGAAAAAGAAGACTGAGATAGAACGCAACAGGGGGAAAATAAGGAGATAGGGAAGAAGGATGGATAGCAGGAGAAAGAAAGGTAATATGACGGCGAAGCGGGAAAGATTGAAAGAAGAAGAGGGACGGTGTGAGGATAATGGGAAGAGAAAGGGACAAAAGGGATACAGGAAATTAAAAAATTAGAAATAGAGATGGAGAGAATTATGAAGGCGAGATAATAAGAGCAATCGTACTAGAGGGACAAATTTAACCCCTATAAATACTAAAAAGGCCTATTTTGGGTCTCTTTTGCGAACTGAAACTAAAAGAAAGATGGATAAAACGAAGAAAAACAAGAACAAGAAGCTGATCCTTATGCATTTGTAATGAAACGCAACAAAACCACCGTCACTGCTCCTCAGTCAGACAGATAGGCTGCATGCACAACAACTGCATTATGGGAAATCACCTTGAGTGTGTAGGTGACCAGGGGCATTGTTTTCCAACCACTCCAACTAAATCTCATTGAAGTAAGTAGTCCGTGTTCATGAATACTGACGCCGGAGTGTTTGTTTTCTTATTTTGTCGGCGCATGTTTATTTTATGTGTGTAGCATGTGTTTTGTGCGAGGCTTTGAACATCTGTATGCGCCTCCACCTCCGCACTCCTATTCCTCCTCTCCACATAGCTCTGCCGTGATGAAGTCCAATGCAGGGTCCCCGACCCAATATCCAACGCCTAATAAACTAATACATCATTAATGAGAGGGATGGAGGGAGGGAGGGAGGGAGGGAGGGAGGGAGGGAGGGAGGGAAAGAGAGAAACGCTGCCAGGCTAGAGCGAGCTATCGCTCCACAGCTCAATAGGCTTTCTAACAAGGCTCTGTCCTTGAGATAGGCTGCATACTAAAAACTTCTCCAACGGCCGCCATGCCGAGCAAGGGGAATTCATAAACAGAGGACAGGGAGAAGAAGGGAGGGAGGGAGGGAGGGATGGAGCAAAGAACGATGGGTGAAAAGGAGAACAATTCTTAGAGAGGGGAACGAGGGAGATAGAAAGGAAGAGAGAGAGTAAGGAAGATGGATGCTGCTCTTCAATTCTACTTCCCTGATCGCTGTCAATTGGTCTGCGTCTGACTCTCCGTCTGATCGACGCGCAGTAATGACACATGATCAATAAGCAGTTTATTAGTTTGTTTGTCTGACTACTTCAGCCTGCGGTTGGACTCCCGGGCCGTGTGTGTTGATTGAGGAGAGAAATCCAACATGTATAAGTGGGTTGCAGTAAAATGAAGGGCGCCACTTCTCTTTACAGCATCGCCATAAAACTAAGGGAGGGAGACCCTGAATGCTTCGCTACACAGGTTGACTTAATGTTTACTCATTGTGAAAATGCTCATACTTAAGGCAGATTTGTGCTAAAGATGTATAGGGATATGGAGATAGGGACCTTTTGTCCGAATTCTGCGCACGTTTTTTTATGTATATGCCTTCAGCGAGCTTACAGATACACACCAAACACAGCAGTACCGCTACTGCAGACAAACAAGCACCCAGTCAAGGATAGAGCGATAGGCCATTATTAGTCAGGGCATGTGTAGGTGAGAAAAATAAATAAATCACAAAGAGAGAAAAAATACAGACCGGTTTCGACCCAGAGTGAGTTTATTAGGTCAATTATTGTCGTAGTCGGCGAAATTTTGGACTCTTCATCACCATTTTGGGTCTGATGATGCCGATCCAGAGGACAGACTGGAGCATGAGGGTGGCAAAAAAGGGATTTTTTCCACCTGTTTAAGTCCGGTGACATGCGATGTATGTAAATTGGCGATTCTAAATTGCCCCTAGGTGTGAATGTGAATGAACTGGTTACTTGACCAGGTTGTAATTTCACCCTCGCCCAATGTCAGCCGGGATAATCAGCAAACCCCCAGCGACCGATCACGGATGTATAGGATAGTCTTGTTATATCTTGTCAAGCTTGCATTAGAAAAGTACTCTCATTTTGAGAAAAATATACATAACCTTGTCTTAATAATCTATTAATATTGAATTAGATTGAAATGTCTTCTTAGATTAAGCTTCTTAAATTCGTCTCAATCAAGAGATGCTTTTTTTAGTTTTTACTAAGCATTCCTCAAAAATATATATTTTTTTAATTGCTTGTAAAAAGCCTCTTTCATTGCATTATCGCTTATGCTAGTGTTTATAATGCTAGCTAAACAAATCTGCTTTAACCACAGAGTTTTTCTGTTGCTCCATACACGAAAATTTAATTTACTTAAAAATACTTGGCACATTTGTTCAGTGACCTTTTTGCAGTTAGAATACAACATTTGAATCTATCGTCGTGGCCTGGATGGAGTAAAAACAAGCCTTTTCGGACCCATCACTGGACACACACGCTATCACATGGACACAAATAGCACAAATTTGTCATATGGAAAGATGAAGAGAGCGATGAGCTGCTCCTGTCAGCTGGATTTATGCTCGCATTCATAAACACACATGCATAGACTCAGCTGCGAGCATAACAACTCAAATTGGACATCTCTAAGCAAATACTGCCGCAGGCCTCATTTGAATAGAGATAATTGAAAATCAGACTTGTTTATCGGGCTTAATAGAATGACAGACACTCACAAAAGGAGGCAGAGAGAGCAAGCTTAGCGAGTATTAGCATAATGTTCATGGCTGAATAATTCCTAGATCCATTAGGCCGGGGAAGGACATTGGAGAAGTTCACTTCTCATAGCTGGGGCTAAACGCTGATATATGACTACATTTTGAGGTGTTACTTTAAAATGATGTATTGGCATTTCGATTCTGACGCAAAGATGGCGGGTTGGTGGGGGGGCTATCGGGGAACATATTTGATGAAATTAAAAGAAAACTATGCGAGAAAAGAGAAGAGTGGAGGGAGGAGGACATGGAGGGTTGTTGCGAATGCTCAAGAGAGTTTTGGGAGGCCGTCCAAGACTTTCATTATCTTTGATGCAAATTATCAGACCACATAATTAGGTCTCTCATATCACTCTCTCATTTCCTTCTTTGTCGTTCTCTTTCTATCTTTTTGTGATCAATGAAGCACAGCGTGGGGTGCACCGGGGTGTCATACCCCTTTCGTGATATATCTCGCCAGGGCCTCTGGCATGGCTCGCCGCCTGGGCGTCCCCTCTGGAGGACAACTATCTCTGATTAGAGCTTGTTCAAGTAGTCTCCAGGAAACAGGAAGCTCGACATAAAATCAGAGAAGCCACAAATAAGGATGTAATGTGTGCACCAAATCAAAGTCCATTTAAACAAACAGTTCTGAGTCAAATCAGGAAGCTCTCCCAGAGAGCGGCATATTATTATTATATTCTGTTGTAATTCATAATCAAATAAAGAATCGGCTGAAACGCCTGACTTATCTTATCAGGACGGAGGTCTGAGGCTGCCAGAGGAGCTAAAGAAATCCTCATACCAAACCTAAACCGCCTCAGGACAGCCCTCAGACAATACAGCACCGCCCTTGGCCAAACAAATTACAACCAGACAAATAAGGAAAGTCACATGACCTGTAAGAACACTGGTCTGTTTATGCAGCGTAACTACAGATGATACTGCAGCAGGTGATGTGATCATGTTTGGGAAATCATGCATTTTCCACAGCAGTGTGACAGATAGGCCTGCAATGTTGCACGAGTGAATAAAAAATGACTCCACAGACGTGAGAACATCTTCATTTTCTGTTTCTATCCAAATATTTCAAAGTCACCGCAGTCTTTGAGCTGAAAATAGCTGTTATCAATCTGAAGAATGTAACATGTTAAGCTGAGCAGAGCCAAGTTAGAATGTTAGGTCACACAAACAATTAGCCGTAATATTAAAACCAGTTACTGGTGTTGTTGTTTTGGATGATTAGTTTCATTCTTGTTGAATATTGCGAATTTGAGAAATGTTGACTGTTTGTTTATTTAGATGGTTCATGCAAAGTTTCTCCAGATATCATCAAGTTAAATATACTTTTTCAGACCATTATGAATTCAATTTAAGACCTATTTCATGTCCATAATAGAAAAAAAGAAATGCCAGATATCATGGAACGACTGAGTACAACAATTATCAATATTTCTCTTCTTAAAAAAACAAAAAAACATTGATTCATTTTGAAGCAAGATTGAAACCTTTAAAGGAGCATTTCTGAAATAGTGTTAAATTCACTGAAAAGTCCAAAGGTGGATTTGAACCCAGGTCACTTCTTGCTGCCTGGATCCAGTTTGACTTTAACTATTAACTATTCCCAGGATTAATTGTTTGACCAAAACATACTTAACATTTTTCAGAGGGATCAAAATATCAAAAGTATTCAGATGGCCGATTATCCTTAGTACCCATAATATTCAATTGGTTTATAAAACAGGATAAACTTTTTTTTATGTTTTATGGACTGAAATGAAAACTAAATGGGAAATACCAACTCAGTAGCAGGGTTTAATTTCTTTTCTTTTTTTTAAAAAAATATTAATGATTTAAAGTCAAATCAAATAGTTATTACACAGTTATTATTCGTAGCAAAATTTAATGATATCAACAACACTTAAATGCTCCATAAATTAAAAAAGGACACGCAGATTAACTGAGCTGCTATTTCAACAATTATTTTTTGAGTTGATTCAATTAATGGAAATGCTCTAATGTCCAAATGGAGGTCAGTCCTCCTGTATCATTTTTTATCTTACATGGCCCTAATGGTCCTCTGTAGTTTTAAGTTTTACAGTGAATGAAACTATAAATATTCTGACCTTCTTCTGATATAAAGGTGTGTGCTTAAATCTGGAGTACAGGTGGAAGGCAGCACATGGGTTGTCATCAGTCGCGCGTGTGTGTGTGTGTGTGTGTGTGTTTGTGTGTCTGTGCGTGTGTGGTTGGCGGGGATCCCTCTCTCTACCCTGTGATAGGTTAATGATGGGATTAGTCGTCTTTGTGGGGGAAGAAGAAACAGCGCTGGGAGTCATCCCGAGGATGTGCCGTTCCTCCTCTCTCTCTCTCTCTAGACATTCTCTCTGCTGTTATTTATAGTTTATTAGGTTATAATATTGCTTTAATCAAAACAAGATTTCAAAGGAACTGCTCTGAATATGACAGATTCACAACACAAAAGTGTGCCAGATAGAATATACCCTCAGGCAATGGATCAAAGAAGAAAGCACATTTATCCAAGTTAATATCCTGGCTTGTTGCCCTGGGTTCAGATACAGCCATCCAAAGGTAAAAGTCAAAGTCAAGCTTCCCATTTCCCCGGAGAGATTGGGTGATTAGCAAAACGGGGGGGGGAAAGAACAGCAGAGTGGATGATGGGAATGATAAAGCACCATATAAAAGATATTTCTGTAACATAATAAACTCACACTACTTTAAGACGGAATTCTACGCTAATTTGAAAAATAAATAAATAATCTAAAAAGGCAAAGCCAGTATATTCTATCCAAATAGCTACTTAACATTCATCATTAAAACCAGGTGGAGCCAACCAGGAAATTAACTCTGAACCAAGTAGACGATAGAAAGTTACATCGAAGCTAGGTTGAATTAAAAAAAAAGAAAAAGAAATCCCGTTTATGCAAAGATTCTTTCAGAATAGTGGATTTGATACGTATGTTCCAGCCATGCAAACAAAGACACTCTAGACCTCGACATGCTTTAACCAACAGCGGGCTCTCCTTCCATCCTGAGAAAACTGACGGTATTTTGAAGGGACCCGCGGGTGGAGAATAATAGAGATAGAAAAAAAAAAGCAAAGGACAATGACACTCCACCTCTGGGAATTTGAGGATGACTGGGGACAGAGGAGAGGAGAGGAGAGGAGAGGAGGATGTGGAGAGGAAGAGAGGGCAATTTGTTTTCCACTTTTCTCTAATCTAATATGTGTAACCGTGACTGATTCTCTGTCCTAAACCAGGACCCCAGACACCGGGAAAGGGCACCAAACTTCTCCGCTAGCCTGAGGGGGATAAAGCAAGTAGGAAGAGGAGAGTGGAGGAGAAGAGAGGAGAGGTGCAAAATATTGTGTCAGCTCCGGTAAAAAAGAGCGATAGAACCAATTCCAGAAATGGGATAAAGATATTCCCAAAGCTTGTGTGTTATTGCCGGAATGTTGGACAAAGCAAATATCTAATATGGCACAGTAAATCCTGCAAAGGTGTTGAGGTGTGTGTGTGTGTGTGTGTGTTTGTGTGTGAGTTTGTGAGAGAGGATGAAGACTCCACAGAGAGGATCCATCACAAACAACACTGGAACATGCTGACTGAAAAAGTATGTGAATCTCTCAGTGTGTGTGTGTGTGTGTGTGTGTGTGTGTGTGTGTGTGTGTGTGTGTGTGTGTGTGTGTGTGTGTGTGTGTGCCTTTGAACGCCTGGTTCTGTATGCTGATTCCCATTGCAGCAGAGCCAAAGTTGGATATTTGCTCTCGCCAAACCTTGGAGGATATAAAAGGACTGGGAAAAGCAATGCCAAAATGCAGGTGTTAAGACCCCCAGATTTTCCTTTTAACCTTTTAATCCAGTATACATCATTCAGCCGAAACATTAAAAACACATGCTTTATATTATGTAGGTACACTCAATAAGAGGACATTGACTGGATATTGCATTTAATTGAATATAGGTGCATGAATTTTAATTCAAAATAATTATGATTACCTCATCGAGAACATTTACAAGATTCAGTCACATGATGGGTAAAACTGATACATCCACCCTTCACGCAAGCTGTATTGTGATATTTGCATTGAAAAGGTATTCTTTGGATTAACTAGATGAAATATTGGAAAGTGATTTACTTGATTGAAATTATTTAGGTTAGATAAACTCCATTTAATGTCACTACTGCAAATTCAGTTAGATCAACCTTATTAGGTAACTAAGATGATTCAACCCTCATACATTATATTCCCAAACTAAAGTACATTATGTACGACCAACGAATTTGCTTACTGCTGAATGAATCCTATTTAGTCATGTGGAAATGCTTTCCATGATTCTTTTTCAAAGTTTATTCAGAGAATAAACTGTGTTTTTTGGAGTTTTTCCCTTTGGCCGTCATAATGGCTTTCCAATGCGCTGTGAGCTCTGACACCTTTGTATCAAAATCAGCATTAACGTTTTCAGTAGCTCTTCTGAGTAATCTCATAACATAGGCTAACGTTTGCTACCCATGCACACCAGGGACCCCCGTTTCACCAGCAGTTCCCCCTTAGACCACCTTGACTGGCACTGCAAGCACTGCAGACGAGGACCACCCATCAATTCCTGCATGTTTGGAGATGCTCTGATCCACTTGTTCAGACATCGCAATTTGGCTCCTGTCAAAGACGCTCACACGCTTCTTTCCCCCCCAGTTTCTGACACATCAAAAAAAGGAAGGGAAAGGAGCCGCTACCAAATCCTCAAATCTCCAAAGACTCAAACAAACAAACAAGCTTCTCCCATTGCAGATTTCAAGCCAAACATGAATCTGGTGTTGGAGTCATATGAAGACCCACCCAGCATCAACGAGAGTGTTCTAAGCATGAGCAAACATTTTCACTATGTGATTGTGATTTTATTTATTTAGTGCTTCATTTCATGCGATTTTACTGCATAGTGTTACTGAATCTTCACAGACGCTGCATTTACAAACCCCAGGAATGTGTTTACGGTGCCTTTAACCTGCCTCTCATTCCCTTGTTGTGACTCTTGACGACATAAATACCCACTCAGGGGTGCTATCCTGTCTATATCGTGAATTATAAACACGTTTAACCGTTTAAGCCAAAGACAGTAAAACTTTTCTTGCAGTGAGAAGCTAGGTTTGTGCGTCATAATCATGCAAAGACAATCAGAGGCAGAATGTGAGAGATTTACAGTATTAGTAAATGTTACTGAGACATATTGGAAATGTGTCTCAGTTAGACATTTGTGATGCCAACATGAATATATATATATTTGTAATGCTTTTCAGGGCCATACACTATGATGATGTCACCACGATGACCTCACGTTACTCAGAACTGAACTGACAAGTGGTGAACCTGAGGCCTTTTGTCTGTCGCCTCCAGCAATAAAGTCTTTTGGAAACGTAATCTAGGTATACAGGTCTTCATCAGCACATGATGTAGAGAATCCTGACTGAATTTAATTTTATGTTGTCACCACTGTGACACGTGAGCGCCTTCACACCTCACTCGTCCACCAGTGGCCAAAATCCAACACGTCGTTAATCCACGATGGCACATGCCAGCCCTATATCTCTGATGCAGCTGCCTCAAATGTCCCTTGCAGCCACTCATACATTCTTATAATGCATTCTCAATGTCAAACCTCAGCACCGTTCAGCCGCACGCCTCTGAAGTGCTTGGACACGCACACGTTTTAGCATTTAGTGTGAATAATGTGCAGACAGACACTAGTAACTTTGTGTGTGTGTGTGTTTGTGTGTGAATGTGTACTAGCGCGTGGCGCATATTCACTGTGTCAGATATGAGTAGCCATGCACGGCTTTTAGATAAGGACCGTTACGGGGGCCTTAGAGGGACAAGCAGAGTCCAGGAAAGAACAACTGAAAAGGAACATTCTTCTGTGACGATCAGAGAAACTCTCATTCTCAGAGTCAGCTCTCGTCTGGATCTCTCTCTTTATCCTCTTAACCTTCAGTTCAAGCCAACAATTTTTTTCCCCTCTCACTGAAACAAAAGAGGCAATACTCCTACAGCTTGTTATATCCTCCAAAACTCAGGGGTATCGTGGTATTGTTGTCGCCGACACCGCTGATCCCTTTAGTTAGCGCGATAACTCCTTTTCAAATTTTAGGTTACACATAGGCTTTAGTTCGAGGAAGAACTGGATTGAGAATTTGGAAAGGTTGCTTGTATATTTCTGACCCTAAGGGGAGTTTGTGGGATATATATGTCAACTGTGGATTGCAACTGAATTGATGCGAGAAA